>CM077208.1:37100334-37700334 GCA_039654625.1 Rhinogobio ventralis
CATAATAATGACTTAATATCTCATAATAATGAGAAACTTTCTCATAATAATGACTTAATATCTCGTAATAATGAGAAACTTTCTTGTAATAATGACTTAATATCTCGTAATAATGAGAAACTTTCTCATAATAATGACTTAATATCTCTTATAATGAGAAACTTTCTCATAATAATGACTTAATATCTCATAATAATGAGAAACTTTCTCATAATAATGACTTAATATCTCGTAATAATGAGAAACTTTCTTGTAATAATGACTTAATATCTCGTAATAATGAGAAACTTTCACGTAATAATGACTTAATATCTCATAATAATGAGAAACTTTCACGTAATAATGACTTAATATCTCGTAATAATGAGAAACTTTCTAATAATAATGACTTAATATCTCATAATAATGAGAAACTTTCTCATAATAATGACTTAATATCTCGTAATAATGAGAAACTTTCTTGTAATAATGACTTAATATCTCGTAATAATGAGAAACTTTCACGTAATAATGACTTAATATCTCATAATAATGAGAAACTTTCACGTAATAATGACTTAATATCTCATAATAATGAGAAACTTTCTCATAATAATGACTTAATATCTCGTAATAATGAGAAACTTTCTCATAATAATGACTTAATATCTCGTAATAATGAGAAACTTTCACGTAATAATGACTTAATATCTCATAATAATGAGAAACTTTCTCATAATAATGACTTAATATCTCGTAATAATGAGAAACTTTCTAATAATAATGACTTAATATCTCGTAATAATGAGAAACTTTCTCGTAATAATGACTTAATATCTCGTAATAATGAGAAACTTTCTCGTAATAATGACTTAATATCTCTTATAATGAGAAACTTTCTCATAATAATGACTTAATATCTCATAATAATGAGAAACTTTCTCATAATAATGACTTAATATCTCGTAATAATGAGAAACTTTCTTGTAATAATGACTTAATATCTCGTAATAATGAGAAACTTTCACGTAATAATGACTTAATATCTCATAATAATGAGAAACTTTCACGTAATAATGACTTAATATCTCGTAATAATGAGAAACTTTCTAATAATAATGACTTAATATCTCATAATAATGAGAAACTTTCTCATAATAATGACTTAATATCTCATAATAATGAGAAACTTTCTCATAATAATGACTTAATATCTCGTAATAATGAGAAACTTTCTTGTAATAATGACTTAATATCTCATAATAATGAGAAACTTTCTCATAATAATGACTTAATATCTCGTAATAATGAGAAACTTTCTCATAATAATGACTTAATATCTCATAATAATGAGAAACTTTCTCATAATAATGACTTAATATCTCATAATAATGAGAAACTTTCACGTAATAATGACTTAATATCTCGTAATAATGAGAAACTTTCTCATAATAATGACTTAATATCTCGTAATAATGAGAAACTTTCTCATAATAATGACTTAATATCTCGTAATAATGATGTTACGGTGTGTAGTGCAGCAGGGAAGAGAAGATCCAGGGCTTCCACAAAGATGGGTTTTTATTTACAATGGGATACAGAACACGACACACATAGGCATAACACATAAGAACGGACAAGGAGTGCAGGGAAGTGAGATCAATATAAAGGGAGTGCTGATGATGATGACCAGGTGCAGGGAATCCAGGGAGAGTGGGAGAGATGAGGAGTGAGTGATTTCAGGTGAGAGACAGGGAGGATCATGGGAAATGGAGTCCAGGACAGGCGTGGATTGTAACAAATGAGAAACTTTCACGTAATAATGACTTAATATCTCATAATAATGAGAAACTTTCTCATAATAATGACTTAATATCTCGTAATAATGAGAAACTTTCTCATAATAATGACTTAATATCTCGTAATAATGAGAAACTTTCTCGTAATAATGACTTAATATCTCGTAATAATGAGAAACTTTCTCATAATAATGACTTAATATCTCGTAATAATGAGAAACTTTCTCGTAATAATGACTTAATATCTCGTAATAATGAGAAACTTTCTCATAATAATGACTTAATATCTCGTAATAATGAGAAACTTTCTCATAATAATGACTTAATATCTCGTAATAATGAGAAACTTTCTCGTAATAATGACTTAATATCTCGTAATAATGAGAAACTTTCTCATAATAATGACTTAATATCTCGTAATAATGAGAAACTTTCTCATAATAATGACTTAATATCTCTTATAATGAGAAACTTTCTCATAATAATGACTTAATATCTCATAATAATGAGAAACTTTCTCATAATAATGACTTAATATCTCGTAATAATGAGAAACTTTCTCATAATAATGACTTAATATCTCGTAATAATGAGAAACTTTCACGTAATAATGACTTAATATCTCGTAATAATGAGAAACTTTCTCATAATAATGACTTAATATCTCGTAATAATGAGAAACTTTCACGTAATAATGACTTAATATCTCATAATAATGAGAAACTTTCTCATAATAATGACTTAATATCTCATAATAATGAGAAACTTTCACGTAATAATGACTTAATATCTCATAATAATGAGAAACTTTCTCATAATAATGACTTAATATCTCATAATAATGAGAAACTTTCACGTAATAATAACTTAATATCTCATAATAATGAGAAACTTTCTCATAATAATGACTTAATATCTCATAATAATGAGAAACTTTCACGTAATAATGACTTAATATCTCATAATAATGAGAAACTTTCTCATAATAATGACTTAATATCTCGTAATAATGAGAAACTTTCTTGTAATAATGACTTATCTCGTAATAATGAGAAACTTTCACGTAATAATGACTTAATATCTCATAATAATGAGAAACTTTCTCATAATAATGACTTAATATCTCGTAATAATGAGAAACTTTCACGTAATAATGACTTAATATCTCGTAATAATGAGAAACTTTCTCATAATAATGACTTAATATCTCGTAATAATGAGAAACTTTCACGTAATAATGACTTAATATCTCATAATAATGAGAAACTTTCTCATAATAATGACTTAATATCTCATAATAATGAGGAACTTTCTCATAATAATGACTTAATATCTCGTAATAATGAGGAACTTTCTTGTAATAATGACTTAATATCTCGTAATAATAAGAAACTTTCTCATAATAATGACTTAATATCTCGTAATAATGAGAAACTTTCTTGTAATAATGACTTAATATCTCATAATAATGAGAAACTTTCTCATAATAATGACTTAATATCTCGTAATAATGAGAAACTTTCTCATAATAATGTCTTAATATCTCGTAATGAGAAACTTTCTCATAATAATGACTTAATATCTCATAATAATGAGAAACTTTCACGTAATAATGACTTAATATCTCATAATAATGAGAAACTTTCTCATAATAATGACTTAATATCTCATAATAATGAGAAACTTTCACGTAATAATGACTTAATATCTCATAATAATGAGAAACTCTCATAATAATGACTTAATATCTCATAATAATGAGAAACTTTCACGTAATAATGACTTAATATCTCATAATAATGAGAAACTTTCACGTAATAATGACTTAATATCTCATAATAATGAGAAACTTTCTCATAATAATGACTTAATGTCTCATAATAATGAGAAACTTTCTCATAATAATGACTTAATATCTCGTAATAATGAGAAACTTTCTCATAATAATGTCTTAATATCTCGTAATGAGAAACTTTCTCATAATAATGACTTAATATCTCATAATAATGAGAAACTTTCACGTAATAATGACTTAATATCTCATAATAATGAGAAACTTTCTCATAATAATGACTTAATATCTCATAATAATGAGAAACTTTCACGTAATAATGACTTAATATCTCATAATAATGAGAAACTCTCATAATAATGACTTAATATCTCATAATAATGAGAAACTTTCTCATAATAATGACTTAATATCTCATAATAATGAGAAACTTTCACGTAATAATGACTTAATATCTCATAATAATGAGAAACTTTCTCATAATAATGACTTAATATCTCGTAATAATGAGAAACTTTCTCATAATAATGACTTAATATCTCGTAATAATGAGAAACTTTCTCGTAATAATGACTTAATATCTCGTAATAATGAGAAACTTTCTCATAATAATGACTTAATATCTCATAATAATGAGAAACTTTCTCATAATAATGACTTAATATCTCGTAATAATGAGAAACTTTCTCGTAATAATGACTTAATATCTCGTAATGAGAAACTTTCTCATAATAATGTCTTAATATCTCGTAATAATGAGAAACTTTCTCGTAATAATGACTTAATATCTCGTAATAATGAGAAACTTTCTCATAATAATGACTTAATATCTCGTAATAATGAGAAACTTTCTCGTAATAATGACTTAATATCTCGTAATAATGAGAAACTTTCTCATAATAATGACTTAATATCTCATAATAATGAGAAACTTTCTCATAATAATGACTTAATATCTCGTAATAATGAGAAACTTTCTCGTAATAATGACTTAATATCTCGTAATGAGAAACTTTCTCATAATAATGACTTAATATCTCGTAATAATGAGAAACTTTCTCATAATAATGACTTAATATCTCGTAATAATGAGAAACTTTCTCATAATAATGACTTAATATCTCGTAATGAGAAACTTTCTCATAATAATGACATAATATCTCGTAATAATGAGAAACTTTCTCATAATAATGTCTTAATATCTCGTAATGAGAAACTTTCTCATAATAATGACTTAATATCTCATAATAATGAGAAACTTTCTCATAATAATGACTTAATATCTCGTAATAATGAGAAACTTTCTCATAATAATGACTTAATATCTCGTAATAATGAGAAACTTTCTCATAATAATGTCTTAATATCTCGTAATGAGAAACTTTCTCATAATAATGACTTAATATCTCATAATAATGAGAAACTTTCTCATAATAATGTCTTAATATCTCGTAATGAGAAACTTTCTCATAATAATGACTTAATATCTCATAATAATGAGAAACTTTCTCATAATAATGTCTTAATATCTCGTAATGAGAAACTTTCTCATAATAATGACTTAATATCTCATAATAATGAGAAACTTTCTCATAATAATGACTTAATATCTCGTAATAATGAGAAACTTTCTCATAATAATGACTTAATATCTCGTAATAATGAGAAACTTTCTCATAATAATGTCTTAATATCTCGTAATGAGAAACTTTCTCATAATAATGACTTAATATCTCGTAATAATGAGAAACTTTCTCATAATAATGACTTAATATCTCGTAATAATGAGAAACTTTCTCATAATAATGTCTTAATATCTCGTAATGAGAAACTTTCTCATAATAATGACTTAATATCTCATAATAATGAGAAACTTTCTCATAATAATGACTTAATATCTCGTAATAATGAGAAACTTTCTCATAATAATGACTTAATATCTCGTAATAATGAGAAACTTTCTCATAATAATGTCTTAATATCTCGTAATGAGAAACTTTCTCATAATAATGACTTAATATCTCGTAATAATGAGAAACTTTCTCATAATAATGACTTAATATCTCGTAATAATGAGAAACTTTCTCATAATAATGACATAATATCTCGTAATAATGAGAAACTTTCTCATAATAATGTCTTAATATCTCGTAATGAGAAACTTTCTCATAATAATGACTTAATATCTCATAATAATGAGAAACTTTCTCATAATAATGTCTTAATATCTCGTAATGAGAAACTTTCTCATAATAATGACTTAATATCTCATAATAATGAGAAACTTTCACGTAATAATGACTTAATATCTCATAATAATGAGAAACTTTCTCATAATAATGACTTAATATCTCATAATAATGAGAAACTTTCACGTAATAATGACTTAATATCTCATAATAATGAGAAACTTTCTCATAATAATGACTTAATGTCTCATAATAATGAGAAACGTTCTCATAATAATGACTTAATATCTCATAATAATGAGAAACTTTCTCATAATAATGACTTAATATCTCGTAATAATGAGAAACTTTCTCATAATAATGACTTAATATCTCATAATAATGAGAAACTTTCACGTAATAATGACTTAATATCTCATAATAATGAGAAACTTTCTCATAATAATGACTTAATATCTCGTAATAATGAGAAACTTTCTCATAATAATGTCTTAATATCTCGTAATAATGAGAAACTTTCTCATAATAATGACTTAATATCTCATAATAATGAGAAACTTTCACGTAATAATGACTTAATATCTCATAATAATGAGAAACTTTCTCGTAATAATGACTTAATATCTCGTAATAATGAGAAACTTTCTCGTAATAATGACTTAATATCTCGTAATAATGAGAAACTTTCTCGTAATAATGACTTAATATCTCTTATAATGAGAAACTTTCTCATAATAATGACTTAATATCTCTTATAATGAGAAACTTTCTCATAATAATGACTTAATATCTCGTAATAATGAGAAACTTTCTTGTAATAATGACTTAATATCTCGTAATAATGAGAAACTTTCACGTAATAATGACTTAATATCTCATAATAATGAGAAACTTTCTCATAATAATGACTTAATATCTCGTAATAATGAGAAACTTTCTTGTAATAATGACTTAATATCTCGTAATAATGAGAAACTTTCACGTAATAATGACTTAATATCTCATAATAATGAGAAACTTTCTCATAATAATGACTTAATATCTCGTAATAATGAGAAACTTTCTAATAATAATGACTTAATATCTCATAATAATGAGAAACTTTCTCATAATAATGACTTAATATCTCGTAATAATGAGAAACTTTCTCATAATAATGACTTAATATCTCGTAATAATGAGAAACTTTCACGTAATAATGACTTAATATCTCATAATAATGAGAAACTTTCTCATAATAATGACTTAATATCTCGTAATAATGAGAAACTTTCTAATAATAATGACTTAATATCTCGTAATAATGAGAAACTTTCTCGTAATAATGACTTAATATCTCGTAATAATGAGAAACTTTCTCGTAATAATGACTTAATATCTCTTATAATGAGAAACTTTCTCATAATAATGACTTAATATCTCTTATAATGAGAAACTTTCTCATAATAATGTCTTAATATCTCGTAATGAGAAACTTTCTCATAATAATGACTTAATATCTCATAATAATGAGAAACTTTCTCATAATAATGACTTAATATCTCATAATAATGAGAAACTTTCACGTAATAATGACTTAATATCTCATAATAATGAGAAACTTTCTCATAATAATGACTTAATGTCTCATAATAATGAGAAACGTTCTCATAATAATGACTTAATATCTCATAATAATGAGAAACTTTCTCATAATAATGACTTAATATCTCGTAATAATGAGAAACTTTCTCATAATAATGACTTAATATCTCATAATAATGAGAAACTTTCACGTAATAATGACTTAATATCTCATAATAATGAGAAACTTTCTCATAATAATGACTTAATATCTCGTAATAATGAGAAACTTTCTCATAATAATGTCTTAATATCTCGTAATAATGAGAAACTTTCTCATAATAATGACTTAATATCTCATAATAATGAGAAACTTTCACGTAATAATGACTTAATATCTCATAATAATGAGAAACTTTCTCGTAATAATGACTTAATATCTCGTAATAATGAGAAACTTTCTCGTAATAATGACTTAATATCTCGTAATAATGAGAAACTTTCTCGTAATAATGACTTAATATCTCTTATAATGAGAAACTTTCTCATAATAATGACTTAATATCTCTTATAATGAGAAACTTTCTCATAATAATGACTTAATATCTCGTAATAATGAGAAACTTTCTTGTAATAATGACTTAATATCTCGTAATAATGAGAAACTTTCACGTAATAATGACTTAATATCTCATAATAATGAGAAACTTTCTCATAATAATGACTTAATATCTCGTAATAATGAGAAACTTTCTTGTAATAATGACTTAATATCTCGTAATAATGAGAAACTTTCACGTAATAATGACTTAATATCTCATAATAATGAGAAACTTTCTCATAATAATGACTTAATATCTCGTAATAATGAGAAACTTTCTAATAATAATGACTTAATATCTCATAATAATGAGAAACTTTCTCATAATAATGACTTAATATCTCGTAATAATGAGAAACTTTCTAATAATAATGACTTAATATCTCATAATAATGAGAAACTTTCTTGTAATAATGACTTAATATCTCGTAATAATGAGAAACTTTCACGTAATAATGACTTAATATCTCATAATAATGAGAAACTTTCTCATAATAATGACTTAATATCTCGTAATAATGAGAAACTTTCTAATAATAATGACTTAATATCTCATAATAATGAGAAACTTTCTAATAATAATGACTTAATATCTCGTAATAATGAGAAACTTTCTCATAATAATGACTTAATATCTCGTAATAATGAGAAACTTTCACGTAATAATGACTTAATATCTCATAATAATGAGAAACTTTCTCATAATAATGACTTAATATCTCGTAATAATGAGAAACTTTCTAATAATAATGACTTAATATCTCGTAATAATGAGAAACTTTCTCGTAATAATGACTTAATATCTCGTAATAATGAGAAACTTTCTCGTAATAATGACTTAATATCTCTTATAATGAGAAACTTTCTCATAATAATGACTTAATATCTCTTATAATGAGAAACTTTCTCATAATAATGACTTAATATCTCATAATAATGAGAAACTTTCTCATAATAATGACTTAATATCTCGTAATAATGAGAAACTTTCTTGTAATAATGACTTAATATCTCGTAATAATGAGAAACTTTCACGTAATAATGACTTAATATCTCATAATAATGAGAAACTTTCACGTAATAATGACTTAATATCTCGTAATAATGAGAAACTTTCTAATAATAATGACTTAATATCTCATAATAATGAGAAACTTTCTCATAATAATGACTTAATATCTCGTAATAATGAGAAACTTTCTTGTAATAATGACTTAATATCTCGTAATAATGAGAAACTTTCTCATAATAATGACTTAATATCTCATAATAATGAGAAACTTTCTCATAATAATGACTTAATATCTCGTAATAATGAGAAACTTTCTAATAATAATGACTTAATATCTCATAATAATGAGAAACTTTCTCATAATAATGACTTAATATCTCGTAATAATGAGAAACTTTCTCATAATAATGACTTAATATCTCGTAATAATGAGAAACTTTCACGTAATAATGACTTAATATCTCATAATAATGAGAAACTTTCTCATAATAATGACTTAATATCTCGTAATAATGAGAAACTTTCTAATAATAATGACTTAATATCTCGTAATAATGAGAAACTTTCTCGTAATAATGACTTAATATCTCGTAATAATGAGAAACTTTCTCGTAATAATGACTTAATATCTCTTATAATGAGAAACTTTCTCATAATAATGACTTAATATCTCTTATAATGAGAAACTTTCTCATAATAATGACTTAATATCTCATAATAATGAGAAACTTTCTCATAATAATGACTTAATATCTCGTAATAATGAGAAACTTTCTTGTAATAATGACTTAATATCTCGTAATAATGAGAAACTTTCTAATAATAATGACTTAATATCTCATAATAATGAGAAACTTTCTCATAATAATGACTTAATATCTCGTAATAATGAGAAACTTTCTTGTAATAATGACTTAATATCTCATAATAATGAGAAACTTTCTCATAATAATGACTTAATATCTCATAATAATGAGAAACTTTCTCATAATAATGACTTAATATCTCATAATAATGAGAAACTTTCACGTAATAATGACTTAATATCTCGTAATAATGAGAAACTTTCTCATAATAATGACTTAATATCTCGTAATAATGAGAAACTTTCTTGTAATAATGACTTAATATCTCATAATAATGAGAAACTTTCTCATAATAATGACTTAATATCTCATAATAATGAGAAACTTTCACGTAATAATGACTTAATATCTCGTAATAATGAGAAACTTTCTTGTAATAATGACTTCTCGTAATAATGAGAAACTTTCTCATAATAATGACTTAATATCTCGTAATAATGATGTTACGGTGTGTAGTGCAGCAGGGAAGAGAAGATCCAGGGCTTCCACAAAGATGGGTTTTTATTTACAATGGGATACAGAACACGACACACATAGGCATAACACATAAGAACGGACAAGGAGTGCAGGGAAGTGAGATCAATATAAAGGGAGTGCTGATGATGATGACCAGGTGCAGGGAATCCAGGGAGAGTGGGAGAGATGAGGAGTGAGTGATTTCAGGTGAGAGACAGGGAGGATCATGGGAAATGGAGTCCAGGACAGGCGTGGATTGTAACAAATGAGAAACTTTCACGTAATAATGACTTAATATCTCATAATAATGAGAAACTTTCTCATAATAATGACTTAATATCTCGTAATAATGAGAAACTTTCTCATAATAATGACTTAATATCTCGTAATAATGAGAAACTTTCTCATAATAATGACTTAATATCTCGTAATAATGAGAAACTTTCTCGTAATAATGACTTAATATCTCGTAATAATGAGAAACTTTCTCATAATAATGACTTAATATCTCGTAATAATGAGAAACTTTCTCGTAATAATGACTTAATATCTCGTAATAATGAGAAACTTTCTCATAATAATGACTTAATATCTCGTAATAATGAGAAACTTTCTCATAATAATGACTTAATATCTCGTAATAATGAGAAACTTTCTCGTAATAATGACTTAATATCTCGTAATAATGAGAAACTTTCTTGTAATAATGACTTAATATCTCGTAATAATGAGAAACTTTCACGTAATAATGACTTAATATCTCATAATAATGAGAAACTTTCTCATAATAATGACTTAATATCTCGTAATAATGAGAAACTTTCTTGTAATAATGACTTAATATCTCGTAATAATGAGAAACTTTCACGTAATAATGACTTAATATCTCATAATAATGAGAAACTTTCTCATAATAATGACTTAATATCTCGTAATAATGAGAAACTTTCTAATAATAATGACTTAATATCTCATAATAATGAGAAACTTTCTCATAATAATGACTTAATATCTCGTAATAATGAGAAACTTTCTCATAATAATGACTTAATATCTCGTAATAATGAGAAACTTTCACGTAATAATGACTTAATATCTCGTAATAATGAGAAACTTTCTCATAATAATGACTTAATATCTCGTAATAATGAGAAACTTTCTAATAATAATGACTTAATATCTCGTAATAATGAGAAACTTTCTCGTAATAATGACTTAATATCTCGTAATAATGAGAAACTTTCTCGTAATAATGACTTAATATCTCGTAATGAGAAACTTTCTCATAATAATGACTTAATATCTCATAATAATGAGAAACTTTCTCATAATAATGACTTAATATCTCGTAATAATGAGAAACTTTCTTGTAATAATGACTTAATATCTCGTAATAATGAGAAACTTTCTCATAATAATGACTTAATATCTCTTATAATGAGAAACTTTCTCATAATAATGACTTAATATCTCATAATAATGAGAAACTTTCTCATAATAATGACTTAATATCTCGTAATAATGAGAAACTTTCTTGTAATAATGACTTAATATCTCGTAATAATGAGAAACTTTCACGTAATAATGACTTAATATCTCATAATAATGAGAAACTTTCACGTAATAATGACTTAATATCTCGTAATAATGAGAAACTTTCTAATAATAATGACTTAATATCTCATAATAATGAGAAACTTTCTCATAATAATGACTTAATATCTCGTAATAATGAGAAACTTTCTTGTAATAATGACTTAATATCTCGTAATAATGAGAAACTTTCACGTAATAATGACTTAATATCTCATAATAATGAGAAACTTTCTCATAATAATGACTTAATATCTCGTAATAATGAGAAACTTTCTTGTAATAATGACTTAATATCTCGTAATAATGAGAAACTTTCACGTAATAATGACTTAATATCTCATAATAATGAGAAACTTTCTCATAATAATGACTTAATATCTCGTAATAATGAGAAACTTTCTAATAATAATGACTTAATATCTCATAATAATGAGAAACTTTCTCATAATAATGACTTAATATCTCGTAATAATGAGAAACTTTCTCATAATAATGACTTAATATCTCGTAATAATGAGAAACTTTCACGTAATAATGACTTAATATCTCATAATAATGAGAAACTTTCTCATAATAATGACTTAATATCTCGTAATAATGAGAAACTTTCTAATAATAATGACTTAATATCTCGTAATAATGAGAAACTTTCTCGTAATAATGACTTAATATCTCGTAATAATGAGAAACTTTCTCGTAATAATGACTTAATATCTCTTATAATGAGAAACTTTCTCATAATAATGACTTAATATCTCTTATAATGAGAAACTTTCTCATAATAATGACTTAATATCTCATAATAATGAGAAACTTTCTCATAATAATGACTTAATATCTCGTAATAATGAGAAACTTTCTTGTAATAATGACTTAATATCTCGTAATAATGAGAAACTTTCACGTAATAATGACTTAATATCTCATAATAATGAGAAACTTTCACGTAATAATGACTTAATATCTCGTAATAATGAGAAACTTTCTAATAATAATGACTTAATATCTCATAATAATGAGAAACTTTCTCATAATAATGACTTAATATCTCGTAATAATGAGAAACTTTCTTGTAATAATGACTTAATATCTCGTAATAATGAGAAACTTTCTCATAATAATGACTTAATATCTCATAATAATGAGAAACTTTCTCATAATAATGACTTAATATCTCGTAATAATGAGAAACTTTCTAATAATAATGACTTAATATCTCATAATAATGAGAAACTTTCTCATAATAATGACTTAATATCTCGTAATAATGAGAAACTTTCTCATAATAATGACTTAATATCTCGTAATAATGAGAAACTTTCACGTAATAATGACTTAATATCTCATAATAATGAGAAACTTTCTCATAATAATGACTTAATATCTCGTAATAATGAGAAACTTTCTAATAATAATGACTTAATATCTCGTAATAATGAGAAACTTTCTCGTAATAATGACTTAATATCTCGTAATAATGAGAAACTTTCTCGTAATAATGACTTAATATCTCTTATAATGAGAAACTTTCTCATAATAATGACTTAATATCTCTTATAATGAGAAACTTTCTCATAATAATGACTTAATATCTCATAATAATGAGAAACTTTCTCATAATAATGACTTAATATCTCGTAATAATGAGAAACTTTCTTGTAATAATGACTTAATATCTCGTAATAATGAGAAACTTTCTAATAATAATGACTTAATATCTCATAATAATGAGAAACTTTCTCATAATAATGACTTAATATCTCGTAATAATGAGAAACTTTCTTGTAATAATGACTTAATATCTCATAATAATGAGAAACTTTCTCATAATAATGACTTAATATCTCATAATAATGAGAAACTTTCTCATAATAATGACTTAATATCTCATAATAATGAGAAACTTTCACGTAATAATGACTTAATATCTCGTAATAATGAGAAACTTTCTCATAATAATGACTTAATATCTCGTAATAATGAGAAACTTTCTTGTAATAATGACTTAATATCTCATAATAATGAGAAACTTTCTCATAATAATGACTTAATATCTCATAATAATGAGAAACTTTCACGTAATAATGACTTAATATCTCATAATAATGAGAAACTTTCACGTAATAATGACTTAATATCTCGTAATAATGAGAAACTTTCTTGTAATAATGACTTAATATCTCGTAATAATGATGTTACGGTGTGTAGTGCAGCAGGAAGAGAAGATCCAGGGCTTCCACAAAGATGGGTTTTTATTTACAATGGGATACAGAACACGACACACATAGGCATAACACATAAGAACGGACAAGGAGTGCAGGGAAGTGAGATCAATATAAAGGGAGTGCTGATGATGATGACCAGGTGCAGGGAATCCAGGGAGAGTGGGAGAGATGAGGAGTGAGTGATTTCAGGTGAGAGACAGGGAGGATCATGGGAAATGGAGTCCAGGACAGGCGTGGATTGTAACAAATGAGAAACTTTCACGTAATAATGACTTAATATCTCATAATAATGAGAAACTTTCTCATAATAATGACTTAATATCTCGTAATAATGAGAAACTTTCTCATAATAATGACTTAATATCTCGTAATAATGAGAAACTTTCTCATAATAATGACTTAATATCTCGTAATAATGAGAAACTTTCTCGTAATAATGACTTAATATCTCGTAATAATGAGAAACTTTCTCATAATAATGACTTAATATCTCGTAATAATGAGAAACTTTCTCGTAATAATGACTTAATATCTCGTAATAATGAGAAACTTTCTCATAATAATGACTTAATATCTCGTAATAATGAGAAACTTTCTCATAATAATGACTTAATATCTCGTAATAATGAGAAACTTTCTCGTAATAATGACTTAATATCTCGTAATAATGAGAAACTTTCTTGTAATAATGACTTAATATCTCGTAATAATGAGAAACTTTCACGTAATAATGACTTAATATCTCATAATAATGAGAAACTTTCTCATAATAATGACTTAATATCTCGTAATAATGAGAAACTTTCTTGTAATAATGACTTAATATCTCGTAATAATGAGAAACTTTCACGTAATAATGACTTAATATCTCATAATAATGAGAAACTTTCTCATAATAATGACTTAATATCTCGTAATAATGAGAAACTTTCTAATAATAATGACTTAATATCTCATAATAATGAGAAACTTTCTCATAATAATGACTTAATATCTCGTAATAATGAGAAACTTTCTCATAATAATGACTTAATATCTCGTAATAATGAGAAACTTTCACGTAATAATGACTTAATATCTCGTAATAATGAGAAACTTTCTCATAATAATGACTTAATATCTCGTAATAATGAGAAACTTTCTAATAATAATGACTTAATATCTCGTAATAATGAGAAACTTTCTCGTAATAATGACTTAATATCTCGTAATAATGAGAAACTTTCTCGTAATAATGACTTAATATCTCGTAATGAGAAACTTTCTCATAATAATGACTTAATATCTCATAATAATGAGAAACTTTCTCATAATAATGACTTAATATCTCGTAATAATGAGAAACTTTCTTGTAATAATGACTTAATATCTCGTAATAATGAGAAACTTTCTCATAATAATGACTTAATATCTCTTATAATGAGAAACTTTCTCATAATAATGACTTAATATCTCATAATAATGAGAAACTTTCTCATAATAATGACTTAATATCTCGTAATAATGAGAAACTTTCTTGTAATAATGACTTAATATCTCGTAATAATGAGAAACTTTCACGTAATAATGACTTAATATCTCATAATAATGAGAAACTTTCACGTAATAATGACTTAATATCTCGTAATAATGAGAAACTTTCTAATAATAATGACTTAATATCTCATAATAATGAGAAACTTTCTCATAATAATGACTTAATATCTCGTAATAATGAGAAACTTTCTTGTAATAATGACTTAATATCTCGTAATAATGAGAAACTTTCACGTAATAATGACTTAATATCTCATAATAATGAGAAACTTTCACGTAATAATGACTTAATATCTCATAATAATGAGAAACTTTCTCATAATAATGACTTAATATCTCGTAATAATGAGATACTTTCTAATAATAATGACTTAATATCTCATAATAATGAGAAACTTTCTCATAATAATGACTTAATATCTCGTAATAATGAGAAACTTTCTCATAATAATGACTTAATATCTCGTAATAATGAGAAACTTTCACGTAATAATGACTTAATATCTCATAATAATGAGAAACTTTCTCATAATAATGACTTAATATCTCGTAATAATGAGAAACTTTCTAATAATAATGACTTAATATCTCGTAATAATGAGAAACTTTCTCGTAATAATGACTTAATATCTCGTAATAATGAGAAACTTTCTCGTAATAATGACTTAATATCTCTTATAATGAGAAACTTTCTCATAATAATGACTTAATATCTCTTATAATGAGAAACTTTCTCATAATAATGACTTAATATCTCATAATAATGAGAAACTTTCTCATAATAATGACTTAATATCTCGTAATAATGAGAAACTTTCTTGTAATAATGACTTAATATCTCGTAATAATGAGAAACTTTCACGTAATAATGACTTAATATCTCATAATAATGAGAAACTTTCACGTAATAATGACTTAATATCTCGTAATAATGAGAAACTTTCTAATAATAATGACTTAATATCTCATAATAATGAGAAACTTTCTCATAATAATGACTTAATATCTCATAATAATGAGAAACTTTCTCATAATAATGACTTAATATCTCGTAATAATGAGAAACTTTCTTGTAATAATGACTTAATATCTCATAATAATGAGAAACTTTCTCATAATAATGACTTAATATCTTGTAATAATGAGAAACTTTCTCATAATAATGACTTAATATCTCATAATAATGAGAAACTTTCTCATAATAATGACTTAATATCTCATAATAATGAGAAACTTTCACGTAATAATGACTTAATATCTCGTAATAATGAGAAACTTTCTCATAATAATGACTTAATATCTCGTAATAATGAGAAACTTTCTTGTAATAATGACTTAATATCTCATAATAATGAGAAACTTTCTCATAATAATGACTTAATATCTCATAATAATGAGAAACTTTCACGTAATAATGACTTAATATCTCGTAATAATGAGAAACTTTCTTGTAATAATGACTTCTCGTAATAATGAGAAACTTTCTCATAATAATGACTTAATATCTCGTAATAATGATGTTACGGTGTGTAGTGCAGCAGGGAAGAGAAGATCCAGGGCTTCCACAAAGATGGGTTTTTATTTACAATGGGATACAGAACACGACACACATAGGCATAACACATAAGAACGGACAAGGAGTGCAGGGAAGTGAGATCAATATAAAGGGAGTGCTGATGATGATGACCAGGTGCAGGGAATCCAGGGAGAGTGGGAGAGATGAGGAGTGAGTGATTTCAGGTGAGAGACAGGGAGGATCATGGGAAATGGAGTCCAGGACAGGCGTGGATTGTAACAAATGAGAAACTTTCACGTAATAATGACTTAATATCTCATAATAATGAGAAACTTTCTCATAATAATGACTTAATATCTCGTAATAATGAGAAACTTTCTCATAATAATGACTTAATATCTCGTAATAATGAGAAACTTTCTCATAATAATGACTTAATATCTCGTAATAATGAGAAACTTTCTCGTAATAATGACTTAATATCTCGTAATAATGAGAAACTTTCTCATAATAATGACTTAATATCTCGTAATAATGAGAAACTTTCTCGTAATAATGACTTAATATCTCGTAATAATGAGAAACTTTCTCATAATAATGACTTAATATCTCGTAATAATGAGAAACTTTCTCATAATAATGACTTAATATCTCGTAATAATGAGAAACTTTCTCGTAATAATGACTTAATATCTCGTAATAATGAGAAACTTTCTCATAATAATGACTTAATATCCTCGTAATAATGAGAAACTTTCTCATAATAATGACTTAATATCTCTTATAATGAGAAACTTTCTCATAAATAATGACTTAATATCTCATAATAATGAGAAACTTTCTCATAATAATGACTTAATATCTCGTAATAATGAGAACTTTCATAATAATGACTTAATATCTCGTAATAATGAGAAACTTTCACGTAATAATGACTTAATATCTCGTAATAATGAGAAACTTTCTCATAATAATGACTTAATATCTCGTAATAATGAGAAACTTTCACGTAATAATGACTTAATATCTCATAATAATGAGAAACTTTCTCATAATAATGACTTAATATCTCATAATAATGAGAAACTTTCACGTAATAATGACTTAATATCTCATAATAATGAGAAACTTTCTCATAATAATGACTTATTATCTCATAATAATGAGAAACTTTCACGTAATAATAACTTAATATCTCATAATAATGAGAAACTTTCTCATAATAATGACTTAATATCTCATAATAATGAGAAAACTTTCACGTAATAATGACTTAATATCTCATAATAATGAGAAACTTTCTCATAATAATGACTTAATATCTCGTAATAATGAGAAACTTTCTTGTAATAATGACTTATCTCGTAATAATGAGAAACTTTCACGTAATAATGACTTAATATCTCATAATAATGAGAAACTTTCTCATAATAATGACTTAATATCTCGTAATAATGAGAAACTTTCACGTAATAATGACTTAATATCTCGTAATAATGAGAAACTTTCTCATAATAATGACTTAATATCTCGTAATAATGAGAAACTTTCACGTAATAATGACTTAATATCTCATAATAATGAGAAACTTTCTCATAATAATGACTTAATATCTCATAATAATGAGGAACTTTCTCATAATAATGACTTAATATCTCGTAATAATGAGGAACTTTCTTGTAATAATGACTTAATATCTCGTAATAATAAGAAACTTTCTCATAATAATGACTTAATATCTCGTAATAATGAGAAACTTTCTTGTAATAATGACTTAATATCTCATAATAATGAGAAACTTTCTCATAATAATGACTTAATATCTCGTAATAATGAGAAACTTTCTCATAATAATGACTTAATATCTCATAATAATGAGAAACTCTCATAATAATGACTTAATATCTCATAATAATGAGAAACTTTCACGTAATAATGACTTAATATCTCATAATAATGAGAAACTTTCACGTAATAATGACTTAATGTCTCATAATAATGAGAAACTTTCTCATAATAATGACTTAATATCTCGTAATAATGAGAAACTTTCTCATAATAATGTCTTAATATCTCGTAATGAGAAACTTTCTCATAATAATGACTTAATATCTCATAATAATGAGAAACTTTCACGTAATAATGACTTAATATCTCATAATAATGAGAAACTTTCTCATAATAATGACTTAATATCTCATAATAATGAGAAACTTTCACGTAATAATGACTTAATATCTCATAATAATGAGAAACTCTCATAATAATGACTTAATATCTCATAATAATGAGAAACTTTCTCATAATAATGACTTAATATCTCATAATAATGAGAAACTTTCACGTAATAATGACTTAATATCTCATAATAATGAGAAACTTTCTCATAATAATGACTTAATATCTCGTAATAATGAGAAACTTTCTCATAATAATGTCTTAATATCTCGTAATGAGAAACTTTCTCATAATAATGACTTAATATCTCATAATAATGAGAAACTTTCTCATAATAATGACTTAATATCTCATAATAATGAGAAACTTTCTTGTAATAATAACTTAATATCTCATAATAATGAGAAACTTTCTCATAATAATGACTTAATATCTCGTAATAATGAGAAACTTTCTCATAATGACTTAATATCTCATAATAATGAGAAACTTTCTCATAATAATGACTTAATATCTCGTAATAATGAGAAACTTTCTCGTAATAATGACTTAATATCTCGTAATAATGAGAAACTTTCTCGTAATAATGACTTAATATCTCGTAATAATGAGAAACTTTCTCGTAATAATGACTTAATATCTCTTATAATGAGAAACTTTCTCATAATAATGACTTAATATCTCTTATAATGAGAAACTTTCTCATAATAATGACTTAATATCTCATAATAATGAGAAACTTTCTCATAATAATGACTTAATATCTCGTAATAATGAGAAACTTTCTCATAATAATGACTTAATATCTCGTAATAATGAGAAACTTTCACGTAATAATGACTTAATATCTCATAATAATGAGAAACTTTCTAATAATAATGACTTAATATCTCATAATAATGAGAAACTTTCTCATAATAATGACTTAATATCTCATAATAATGAGAAACTTTCTCATAATAATGACTTAATATCTCGTAATGAGAAACTTTCTCATAATAATGACTTAATATCTCGTAATAATGAGAAACTTTCTTGTAATAATGACTTAATATCTCGTAATAATGAGAAACTTTCACGTAATAATGACTTAATATCTCGTAATAATGAGAAACTTTCTAATAATAATGACTTAATATCTCATAATAATGAGAAACTTTCTCATAATAATGACTTAATATCTCATAATAATGAGAAACTTTCTCATAATAATGACTTAATATCTCGTAATAATGAGAAACTTTCTTGTAATAATGACTTAATATCTCATAATAATGAGAAACTTTCTCATAATAATGACTTAATATCTCATAATAATGAGAAACTTTCACGTAATAATGACTTAATATCTCGTAATAATGAGAAACTTTCTTGTAATAATGACTTCTCGTAATAATGAGAAACTTTCTCATAATAATGACTTAATATCTCGTAATAATGATGTTACGGTGTGTAGTGCAGCAGGGAAGAGAAGATCCAGGGCTTCCACAAAGATGGGTTTTTATTTACAATGGGATACAGAACACGACACACATAGGCATAACACATAAGAACGGACAAGGAGTGCAGGGAAGTGAGATCAATATAAAGGGAGTGCTGATGATGATGACCAGGTGCAGGGAATCCAGGGAGAGTGGGAGAGATGAGGAGTGAGTGATTTCAGTTGAGAGACAGGGAGGATCATGGGAAATGGAGTCCAGGACAGGCGTGGATTGTAACAAATGAGAAACTTTCACGTAATAATGACTTAATATCTCATAATAATGAGAAACTTTCTCATAATAATGACTTAATATCTCGTAATAATGAGGAACTTTCTTGTAATAATGACTTAATATCTCGTAATAATGAGAAACTTTCTCATAATAATGACTTAATATCTCGTAATAATGAGAAACTTTCTCGTAATAATGACTTAATATCTCGTAATAATGAGAAACTTTCTCATAATAATGACTTAATATCTCGTAATAATGAGAAACTTTCTCGTAATAATGACTTAATATCTCGTAATAATGAGAAACTTTCTCATAATAATGACTTAATATCTCGTAATAATGAGAAACTTTCTCATAATAATGACTTAATATCTCGTAATAATGAGAAACTTTCTCGTAATAATGACTTAATATCTCGTAATAATGAGAAACTTTCTCATAATAATGACTTAATATCTCGTAATAATGAGAAACTTTCTCATAATAATGACTTAATATCTCTTATAATGAGAAACTTTCTCATAATAATGACTTAATATCTCATAATAATGAGAAACTTTCTCATAATAATGACTTAATATCTCGTAATAATGAGAAACTTTCTCATAATAATGACTTAATATCTCGTAATAATGAGAAACTTTCACGTAATAATGACTTAATATCTCATAATAATGAGAAACTTTCTCATAATAATGACTTAATATCTCATAATAATGAGAAACTTTCACGTAATAATGACTTAATATCTCATAATAATGAGAAACTTTCTTATAATAATGACTTAATATCTCATAATAATGAGAAACTTTCACGTAATAATAACTTAATATCTCATAATAATGAGAAACTTTCTCATAATGACTTAATATCTCATAATAATGAGAAACTTTCACGTAATAATGACTTAATATCTCATAATAATGAGAAACTTTCTCATAATAATGACTTAATATCTCGTAATAATGAGAAACTTTCTTGTAATAATGACTTATCTCGTAATAATGAGAAACTTTCACGTAATAATGACTTAATATCTCATAATAATGAGAAACTTTCTCATAATAATGACTTAATATCTCGTAATAATGAGAAACTTTCACGTAATAATGACTTAATATCTCGTAATAATGAGAAACTTTCTCATAATAATGACTTAATATCTCGTAATAATGAGAAACTTTCACGTAATAATGACTTAATATCTCATAATAATGAGAAACTTTCTCATAATAATGACTTAATATCTCGTAATAATGAGGAACTTTCTCATAATAATGACTTAATATCTCGTAATAATGAGAAACTTTCTCATAATAATGACTTAATGTCTCATAATAATGAGAAACGTTCTCATAATAATGACTTAATATCTCGTAATAATGAGAAACTTTCTCATAATAATGACTTAATATCTCATAATAATGAGGAACTTTCTTGTAATAATGACTTAATATCTCGTAATAATGAGAAACTTTCTCATAATAATGACCTAATATCTCGTAATAATGAGAAACTTTCTCATAATAATGACTTAATATCTCATAATAATGAGGAACTTTCTTGTAATAATGACTTAATATCTCGTAATAATGAGAAACTTTCTCATAATAATGACTTAATATCTCGTAATAATGAGGAACTTTCTTGTAATAATGACTTAATATCTCGTAATAATGAGAAACTTTCTCATAATAATGACTTAATATCTCGTAATAATGAGAAACTTTCTCATAATAATGACTTAATATCTCGTAATAATGAGAAACTTTCACTTAATAATGACTTAATATCTCGTAATAATGAGAAACTTTCTCGTAATAATGACTTAATATCTCGTAATAATGAGAAACTTTCACTTAATAATGACTTAATATCTCGTAATAATGAGAAACTTTCTCGTAATAATGACTTAATATCTCGTAATAATAAGAAACTTTCTCATAATAATGACTTAATATCTCGTAATAATGAGAAACTTTCACGTAATAATGACTTAATATCTCGTAATAATGAGAAACTTTCTCGTAATAATGACTTAATATCTCGTAATAATGAGAAACTTTCTCGTAATAATGACTTAATATCTCGTAATAATGAGAAACTTTCACGTAATAATGACTTAATATCTCGTAATAATGAGAAACTTTCTCGTAATAATGACTAAATATCTCATAATAATGAGAAACTTTCTCGTAATAATGACTTAATATCTCATAATAATGAGAAACTTTCACGTAATAATGACTTAATATCTCATAATAATGAGAAACTTTCTCGTAATAATGACTTAATATCTCGTAATAATGAGAAACTTTCACGTAATAATGACTTAATATCTCGTAATGAGAAACTTTCTCATAATAATGACTTAATATCTCATAATAATGAGAAACTTTCTCATAATAATGACTTAATATCTCATAATAATGAGAAACTTTCTCATAATAATGTCTTAATATCTCGTAATGAGAAACTTTCTCATAATAATGACTTAATATCTCATAATAATGAGAAACTTTCTCGTAATAATGACTTAATATCTCGTAATAATGAGAAACTTTCTCGTAATAATGACTTAATATCTCGTAATAATGAGAAACTTTCACTTAATAATGACTTAATATCTCGTAATAATGAGAAACTTTCTCGTAATAATGACTTAATATCTCGTAATAATAAGAAACTTTCTCATAATAATGACTTAATATCTCGTAATAATGAGAAACTTTCACGTAATAATGACTTAATATCTCGTAATAATGAGAAACTTTCTCGTAATAATGACTTAATATCTCGTAATAATGAGAAACTTTCTCGTAATAATGACTTAATATCTCGTAATAATGAGAAACTTTCACGTAATAATGACTTAATATCTCGTAATAATGAGAAACTTTCTCGTAATAATGACTAAATATCTCATAATAATGAGAAACTTTCTCGTAATAATGACTTAATATCTCATAATAATGAGAAACTTTCACGTAATAATGACTTAATATCTCATAATAATGAGAAACTTTCTCGTAATAATGACTTAATATCTCGTAATAATGAGAAACTTTCACGTAATAATGACTTAATATCTCGTAATGAGAAACTTTCTCATAATAATGACTTAATATCTCATAATAATGAGAAACTTTCTCATAATAATGACTTAATATCTCATAATAATGAGAAACTTTCTCATAATAATGTCTTAATATCTCGTAATGAGAAACTTTCTCATAATAATGACTTAATATCTCATAATAATGAGAAACTTTCTCGTAATAATGACTTAATATCTCGTAATAATGAGAAACTTTCTCGTAATAATGACTTAATATCTCGTAATAATGAGAAACTTTCACGTAATAATGACTTAATATCTCGTAATAATGAGAAACTTTCTCGTAATAATGACTTAATATCTCGTAATAATGAGAAACTTTCTCGTAATAATGACTTAATATCTCGTAATAATGAGAAACTTTCACGTAATAATGACTTAATATCTCGTAATAATGAGAAACTTTCTCGTAATAATGACTTAATATCTCATAATAATGAGAAACTTTCTCGTAATAATGACTTAATATCTCATAATAATGAGAAACTTTCACGTAATAATGACTTAATATCTCATAATAATGAGAAACTTTCTCGTAATAATGACTTAATATCTCGTAATAATGAGAAACTTTCTCATAATAATGACTTAATATCTCATAATAATGAGAAACTTTCTCATAATAATGTCTTAATATCTCGTAATGAGAAACTTTCTCATAATAATGACTTAATATCTCATAATAATGAGAAACTTTCTCATAATAATGACTTAATATCTCGTAATAATGAGAAACTTTCACTTAATAATGACTTAATATCTCGTAATAATGAGAAACTTTCTCGTAATAATGACTTAATATCTCGTAATAATAAGAAACTTTCTCATAATAATGACTTAATATCTCGTAATAATGAGAAACTTTCTCATAAAAATGACTTAATATCTCGTAATAATGAGAAACTTTCTCATAATGACTTAATATCTCATAATAATGAGAAACTTTCTCATAATAATGACTTAATATCTCGTAATAATGAGAAACTTTCTCATAATAATGACTTAATATCTCGTAATAATAAGAAACTTTCTCATAATAATGACTTAATATCTCGTAATAATGAGAAACTTTCTCATAAAAATGACTTAATATCTCGTAATAATGAGAAACTTTCTCATAATGACTTAATATCTCATAATAATGAGAAACTTTCTCATAATAATGACTTAATATCTCATAATAATGAGAAACTTTCTCGTAATAATGACTTAATATCTCGTAATAATGAGAAACTTTCTCATAATAATGACTTAATATCTCATAATAATGAGAAACTTTCTCATAATAATGTCTTAATATCTCGTAATGAGAAACTTTCTCATAATAATGACTTAATATCTCATAATAATGAGAAACTTTCTCATAATAATGACTTAATATCTCGTAATAATGAGAAACTTTCACTTAATAATGACTTAATATCTCGTAATAATGAGAAACTTTCTCGTAATAATGACTTAATATCTCGTAATAATAAGAAACTTTCTCATAATAATGACTTAATATCTCGTAATAATGAGAAACTTTCTCATAAAAATGACTTAATATCTCGTAATAATGAGAAACTTTCTCATAATGACTTAATATCTCATAATAATGAGAAACTTTCTCATAATAATGACTTAATATCTCGTAATAATGAGAAACTTTCTCGTAATAATGACTTAATATCTCGTAATAATGAGAAACTTTCTCATAATAATGACTTAATATCTCGTAATAATGAGAAACTTTCTCATAATAATGACTTAATATCTCGTAATAATGAGAAACTTTCTCGTAATAATGACTTAATATCTCGTAATAATAAGAAACTTTCTCATAATAATGACTTAATATCTCGTAATAATGAGAAACTTTCTCATAAAAATGACTTAATATCTCGTAATAATGAGAAACTTTCTCATAATGACTTAATATCTCATAATAATGAGAAACTTTCTCATAATAATGACTTAATATCTCGTAATAATGAGAAACTTTCTCGTAATAATGACTTAATATCTCATAATAATAAGAAACTTTCTCATAATAATGACTTAATATCTCATAATAATGAGAAACTTTCTCATAATAATGACTTAATATCTCGTAATAATGAGAAACTTTCTCGTAATAATGACTTAATATCTCATAATAATAAGAAACTTTCTCATAATAATGACTTAATATCTCATAATAATAAGAAACTTTCTCATAATAATGACTTAATATCTCGTAATAATGAGAAACTTTCTCGTAATAATGACTTAATATCTCATAATAATGAGAAACTTTCTCATAATAATGACTTAATATCTCATAATAATGAGAAACTTTCTCATAATAATGACTTAATATCTCGTAATAATGAGAAACTTTCTCATAATAATGACTTAATATCTCATAATAATAAGAAACTTTCTCATAATAATGACTTAATATCTCGTAATAATGAGAAACTTTCTCATAATAATGACTTAATATCTCGTAATAATGAGAAACTTTCTCGTAATAATGACTTAATATCTTTATGACGCATTGTGCGATTGCCACTGAGGCGCCGGTGTTGCTCATGCTGATTCTTGCAAACAGTGATCCTCCGTGTGATCCATGGATTTTAAGCAAATAGAGCAGTATTTCAGACGAGGACTAACAAATCGTGAAATACTAACTCTACTGAAAGAGGTACATGGAGTCACAATTAGCAATCGCACCCTTGAGCGACTTTTGAACAAACACCAGCTTTGGAGGAGGAAGAACAAGACTGATGAAGCTGATGTGGCAGTTTTCATTCAGCAACAACTACAAGCATCAGGGCAGTTATATGGTTACAGGTGGATGCATCAGAAATGCTGGCTCAATGGAATTAACACTGACAGAGAAACAGTGTGGGTGATTTTACGGTTGCTAGACGGCAAGGGAGTTGACCTGAGGTCTAGGAATAGACTTCGCCGCCGAGTGTATTTCAGCCATGGACCTAATTATGTGTGGCATATCGATGGATATGATAAATTAAAGCCATACGGAATTGGTATAAGTGGGTGCATAGACGGGTTTTCAAGAAGAATAATGTGGCTTGAAGCATACAGAACAAACAATGATCCTCTGGTTATTGCTGGGTACTTTATGACAGCTGTCATAGAGGCGGAGGGCTGCCCTAAAATGGTGAGATTGGATCTCGGCACAAAGAATGTCATTGTTTCAGAGATGCAGAAATTTCTGCATCATGGAACGCATCCTGACTCTGCTTGCGTCAGTCTTGGTCCAAGCACCAGCAATCAACGGATTGAAAGATGGTGGCTTACACTTAGAAGTCAATGCATCCAGTTTTGGATGAACCTGTTCGACAACCTCAAAGAGGATGGACATTATGCTGCCACTTTCCTGGACAAATGTTTGATCCAATTTTGTTTTCAAAACTTAATACAGGTAAGTCACAGGTTTTATTTTGTTAATTTGTATTTAAAGGGATAGTTCACCCAAAATGAACATTTTGTCATTATTTACTCGTCCTCTTGTTGTTCCATATTTTTGAACATAAAGGAAGATGTTCTGAAGAATCTTGGTAACCAAACAGTTTTGTCCCCTTTGACCTCCAAATAGTACTGAAAAATAGAAGTCAATGGGGACCCAAAACTGTTTGGTTACCAACATTCTTCAGCACATCTTCTTTTATGTTCAGCAAAAGAAAGAAACTCATATATAGGCTTAAAGTTTTGGAACAACATGAGGGTGAGTAAATGATTGTTTATTTTGGGTGAACTATCCCTTTAAGTCTATTAAACATTCTGTTTAATAATGAGAAACTTTCTCGTAATAATGACTTAATATCTCATAATAATGAGAAACTTTCTCATAATAATGACTTAATATCTCGTAATAATGAGAAACTTTCTCATAATAATGACTTAATATCTCATAATAATGAGAAACTTTCTCATAATAATGACTTAATATCTCATAATAATGAGAAACTTTCTCATAATAATGACTTAATATCTCGTAATAATGAGAAACTTTCACTTAATAATGACTTAATATCTCGTAATAATGAGAAACTTTCTCGTAATAATGACTTAATATCTCGTAATAATAAGAAACTTTCTCATAATAATGACTTAATATCTCGTAATAATGAGAAACTTTCTCGTAATAATGACTTAATATCTCGTAATAATGAGAAACTTTCTCATAATAATGACTTAATATCTCGTAATAATAAGAAACTTTCTCGTAATAATGACTTAATATCTCGTAATAATGAGAAACTTTCTCGTAATAATGACTTAATATCTCGTAATAATAAGAAACTTTCTCATAATAATGACTTAATATCTCGTAATAATGAGAAACTTTCTCGTAATAATGACTTAATATCTCGTAATAATAAGAAACTTTCTCATAATAATGACTTAATATCTCGTAATAATGAGAAACTTTCTCGTAATAATGACTTAATATCTCGTAATAATGAGAAACTTTCTCATAATAATAACTTAATATCTCGTAATAATGAGAAACTTTCTCATAATAATGACTTAATATCTCGTAATAATGAGAAACTTTCTCATAATAATGACTTAATATCTCGTAATAATAAGAAACTTTCTCGTAATAATGACTTAATATCTCGTAATAATGAGAAACTTTCTCATAATAATGACTTAATATCTCATAATAATGAGAAACTTTCTCATAATAATGACTTAATATCTCGTAATAATGAGAAACTTTCTCGTAATAATGACTTAATATCTCATAATAATAAGAAACTTTCTCATAATAATGACTTAATATCTCATAATAATAAGAAACTTTCTCGTAATAATGACTTAATATCTCATAATAATGAGAAACTTTCTCATAATAATGACTTAATATCTCATAATAATGAGAAACTTTCTCATAATAATGACTTAATATCTCGTAATAATGAGAAACTTTCTCGTAATAATGACTTAATATCTCATAATAATAAGAAACTTTCTCATAATAATGACTTAATATCTCATAATAATGAGAAACTTTCTCATAATAATGACTTAATATCTCGTAATAATGAGAAACTTTCTCGTAATAATGACTTAATATCTCATAATAATAAGAAACTTTCTCATAATAATGACTTAATATCTCGTAATAATGAGAAACTTTCTCGTAATAATGACTTAATATCTTTATGACGCATTGTGCGATTGCCACTGAGGCGCCGGTGTTGCTCATGCTGATTCTTGCAAACAGTGATCCTCCGTGTGATCCATGGATTTTAAGCAAATAGAGCAGTATTTCAGACGAGGACTAACAAATCGTGAAATACTAACTCTACTGAAAGAGGTACATGGAGTCACAATTAGCAATCGCACCCTTGAGCGACTTTTGAACAAACACCAGCTTTGGAGGAGGAAGAACAAGACTGATGAAGCTGATGTGGCAGTTTTCATTCAGCAACAACTACAAGCATCAGGGCAGTTATATGGTTACAGGTGGATGCATCAGAAATGCTGGCTCAATGGAATTAACACTGACAGAGAAACAGTGTGGGTGATTTTACGGTTGCTAGACAGCAAGGGAGTTGACCTGAGGTCTAGGAATAGACTTCGCCGCCGAGTGTATTTCAGCCATGGACCTAATTATGTGTGGCATATCGATGGATATGATAAATTAAAGCCATACGGAATTGGTATAAGTGGGTGCATAGACGGGTTTTCAAGAAGAATAATGTGGCTTGAAGCATACAGAACAAACAATGATCCTCTGGTTATTGCTGGGTACTTTATGACAGCTGTCATAGAGGCGGAGGGCTGCCCTAAAATGGTGAGATTGGATCTCGGCACAGAGAATGTCATTGTTTCAGAGATGCAGAAATTTTTGCATCATGGAACGCATCCCGACTCTGCTTGCGTCAGTCTTGGTCCAAGCACCAGCAATCAACGGATTGAAAGATGGTGGCTTACACTTAGAAGTCAATGCATCCAGTTTTGGATGAACCTGTTCGACAACCTCAAAGAGGATGGACATTATGCTGCCACTTTCCTGGACAAATGTTTGATCCAATTTTGTTTTCAAAACTTAATACAGGTAAGTCACAGGTTTTATTTTGTTAATTTGTATTTAAAGGGATAGTTCACCCAAAATGAACATTTTGTCATTATTTACTCGCCCTCTTGTTGTTCCATATTTTTGAACATAAAGGAAGATGTTCTGAAGAATCTTGGTAACCAAACAGTTTTGTCCCCTTTGACCTCCAAATAGTACTGAAAAATAGAAGTCAATGGGGACCCAAAACTGTTTGGTTACCAACATTCTTCAGCACATCTTCTTTTATGTTCAGCAAAAGAAAGAAACTCATATATAGGCTTAAAGTTTTGGAACAACATGAGGGTGAGTAAATGATTGTTTATTTTGGGTGAACTATCCCTTTAAGTCTATTAAACATTCTGTTTAATAAGTAAGGGTTTAATTTTAATTTTGTAAGGATGCTAGCTATCCTAACTGACTGAAGATTATAAAGCCATCATGTAAATAACCTTTTATTCATTTTATTTTTCAGGAGGAACTGAATCAAGTGACATCAACGTGGAACAATCATAGAATACGACCAGTACATAACTCTCGATCTCCAAATGGTCGTCCAGCCATTATGCATGCAGTACCTCAGCTATATGGCACAAGAGATTACTTACACCCTGTAGGCCCACAAAAAGTTGAAGTGTGTCTGGAGGAATGTGTATTTAAAGACTACCCATGTGACAAAGATGTGTTTGATGCCTGTGTTCACCTCCTTGCAGAACACAATCTGGATATGTCAAAAGATGTCTATTCAACTGTGGATATTTATATCAAACTCCGGGAGTTGATAAATAATGACCTAAGGGACACAGACTAAAATTATTTGTGAATCTTGATATAATCACAATGCATCTCTTTTTCACTTATACATTGTATTTCACTTTTGACAATTTTGCTGTCAACCTTTACATATAATTTTTATGCTGTGGAACATTTAATTTAAATGAAAAGACAGGCCTATTAATGTTCAAAATTTAAAAAAAACAACAACAACTAAGAAAGCAGCATGGGTTTTTACTGCATAAGCAAAGCACGCAGGCAATTCTTTAAACAAAAAAAAATGGTAAAGTTTATAGTTATGAACAGTATTCATGTAACAGGATTGGGTGTACTGTTTTGGAAAACAGCACAACATATCTTTGCATTGCAACATATACTTAAGAAATCATATATTGAAAGGAAAGCAATGCTCACTGTAGTCACAAACAAATTTACAACTAACAGTAATGCTATAAACAGAACAACTCTAAAACACGTTTGGATGTAGTGCTACTGGTTCAAAGCAAAAAACATCCATATCTTTGCACTGAAATTGTGCAATATTTCTATATCTGTAAGGAAATGTTCAGCAGTGAGCAGCAACTGTAAACAGTCTAACAATTGACAATAACATTACATAACATTAACACTTCATAATAGTTATAAAACTGTTTCAAATTGACAGTACAGCTGTACATTCACACAATTTAGAAAGAGTAAAAAAACAACAGCTTAAAACAAACAAAACATAAGGCAAGACCAATTTTATGGTGGTACATAAATGTAAATGCCCATAGAGTACACTTTTACATTTAGAGGCAATGCTCTTTTCTAACTTCTTTAATTAGATAATGTCCATCACCCACACATTGCATTCTAAGACTTTGTTAATTTCGGATCTGAAATCAGGATAACTGTCATAGAAAACTGACAGCTCCAAGACACAACCACAAGTGTGTGCAACTGGGCGTCGTTGGAAGCCTTGAATCTGTGTGAAGTTAATGATGATAGTTTTTCCCAAAAAAAGATCCGAACCAGTGCAGAATCTAAGAAACCGAGACAGACCTGGTGTGCTAGATTCCCGAAGGTAAGCAGTTAAATACCTTTGAATCTCCCTCTGCTGGGTATTCATGTTCTCTGGGAAAGAAAGAGCCCTCAGAACCTTTCTCACAGTGGGCTGCAAGTTTTCATACACAGAGGAAATTTCATCAAGATGACTGATGGCAGTGGAAAGTGTGTTAGCCCACTGCTCAATGACATAGGCAGGCTCTTGAATCAGTTTTTTGTGGGCAAGTTCTTGTAAGATTTCCTCTGGATTGTTCTCTGTTGGTGTTTTACGACAGCTATGGCCATCCAAAACTTCAACGCTGTTGACAAAGAAGAACTACTTGAAGTCAGACTGCTATGCTTCAAAAAACGCTCGTTCTGATTCTGGAACACATTTCAGGAAATTCTCAATGACATTGCTTTTAGCACTTCCAAAAGCGGACTGCTCCAGGATTACTGGAGCTATTTTCACAGGAAGGTACTTTTCCTTTTGCCATCCAAAGGCAATTATACGGCCCACACTTTCCCAGTGTATTTGTCCAAAATCATGCCGAAGGAAAGGCACCTTGAAAGAGCTGCCCATAGTGCACTGTTCGTAAAACTCATTCCAGAACTCAGAAAGACAGTCTCTCACAACTCCTCCTTCATTGTGGCCTCTCTCAAGCTTTCCATCTGGCGCAATAAGTTGAATTTTTATTTCACACCCTAACACTTTCATCCAAAAAATGAGCAATGAGTTCTCGGAGGACATGACCACAGTGGACAACTAAGATCCTATTTTTTTGTTCACTATTTGCCATGTTGTTCAGAGGTGAGAGAGGTAATGTATCATCCAAAATTTTATCCTCCACATTAAAAATGTCTCCAGTGACAAATGTGACAGTGTTGCTGTCATCCAAAGCATGCTCATCAAGGTTGGAGGAATTTATCTCTGTGGATTAAAGGAAAGACATCTCTGGTTCCATGTTGCTCCCAATGTAAACCACATCTGTATTTCCAGATCTTTCAGCTGCCATTGTTGTTGGGGAACTGTTCAGTTCTTGTGTAGTGAAAGCCACATCCATTTCCTGTTGCATATGTGAGCCAGGGTTACTTTTCTTCTTTGTTGTGAGGTAGAACCGTAAAAGTGGCAATCTGGTGTCTGCATACAGTTTTCCAACTGTAATATCTTCATTTATAGACATTTCTTTGTAATCCTTTAAATCTACCTGAAACTCAGTGATGTCTCCCTCAGCGCTTCTTCCATCTGCAAAAAAACAGCTTGACTGCTTGCTGAATCAAATCAGATTTCTTGGATTCTTTTGATACATCTACTTTTCGTGTGCCACCACCCCTTCTTGTTCTCACTTGTTTGAAGGTTTCCTGTATCGTAATTCATCCATCCTAATTCTACCTTTCTCATAGTCTTATGAGCATTCTTTGCTGTCTGTTTTTGACTTGTTGTGGCAGAATCATCACACTTACGTTTTTGGGATATTTTAGATTTCAATCGCTCAAAAAGTTTTGATTTCCTGTTGCTGGCTTTCTGTCTGCAAAATCCCAAAATGGCCAAACGATCACCATATGATGGAAAGTATGTCTTTAGCTGTTCATCTGTCATTAGTTAGATGACACTGACATCAATCTAGAAAAAAAAAGGAAATGCAGGTTAAATATTTAACATTTTGAGTTTGCATGTCATCATACAATTTCCACTGATCAATGGTTGGGCGCAAATACATTTTTTAAATTTAATTCTATAAATATTAAAGGATTAGTTCACTTCAAAATGAAAATTTCCTGATAATTTACTCACCCCCCATCTCATTCAAGATGTTCATGTCTTTCTTTCTTCAGTCGAAAAGAAATTAAGTTTGAGGAAATCATTCCAGGATTTTTCTCCACATAATGGACTTCAATGGCAACCAACGGTTGAAGGTCCAAATCAATGCAGTTTCAAAGGGCTTCAGAGGCTCTGCACGATCCCAGACGAGGAATAGGGTCTTATCTAGCGAAACAATCGATCATTTAACAACAAAAAAACAGTATATACTTTTTAACCTCAAATGCTAGACTTTGGTGTTGTGATTCTTCATGACGCATGATGTCAATGCGTCAGAAAGGTCACACGTGACGTAGGTGGAGGTACCGACCCAGTGTTGAAAAACTCCTCCAACTTTAAAATTTGTTAGTTTTAACACTGGGTTAGTACTTTCACCTACGTCACATGTGACCTTTCCGAGTTGATGACATCATGCGTCATGAAGAATCAGAACACCGAGGTTAAGTATTTGAGGTTAAAAAGTACATAAATTATTATTTTTTTTGAAAATGGCCGATGGTTTGGCTAGATAAGACCCTATTCCTCGTCTGGGGTCGTGCAGGGCCTCTGAAGCCCTTCCTTTGAAACTGCACTGATTTGGACCTTCAACCGCTGGTTGCCATTGAAATCCATTATATGGAGAAAAATCCTGGAATGTTTTCCTCAAAAATATTTTCAACTGAAGAAAGACATGAACATCTTGGATGAGATGGGGGTGAGGAAATTATCAGGAAATTTTCATTTTGAAGTGAACTAATCCTTTAAGATAGCTAATACAGTAAGATATATATGCACATGTTTGTAGGGCCGTAGCTAGGGAGTTCTGGGCCCCCAGAAAAAAACACTGATGTGGGCCCCCAACACCACTCATATCATATACGGTGCTTGTCTTGTATTTATACCACATCTGGTCTCATGCACCTAATAAGGATTTCTAACAGAAAAATAAATAATGCAAATAAAGGTAATTGTTTTTACTTAATTTTTATGCAAAGTTGTAAATAAATATATCAAAACAATGGCATTAAGCGATTAATAACTTATTATTGTGCAAGACAAACTAATAAAATAACAATAAAAGACAATTAGTCAAATGATAAAATAAACTTTTTTTAAAGAAGTCCTATAATAGCAGCAATATAATAGGCCTATAAAATGTCTTTCTAGTCAGTCTGATGTCTAACAGGTGAGATAAATATTCAGAAATTAAAATGAATGCAATCAAATGTAAAATAAAACCATTTAAGACCCAGTTTCCCAGTTTTCATTTTTGATGAAGATAATGTGCTATTTTATTAAATAAATGTATTTATCAATAGCAATGAGTTTTCTTGACAGTATTGTTAAAAATATCACATCAGCAGCTGTAATCTGTAATCCTTTTGACACGCATATACATTTTTCTGCATGTTATACAAACCAACAAACTGTTCACTAGCTAACCATCAGACTAAACCATTTTAGGGAGGGGGAGACAGGAAATTTAACTTCTTTAACTAGCCTAAATTGCATGTTTTGTGGTTTTCATTTCAAGTCTCAGGCATACAAATTAATATATAATGATTCATAAGAGCAGGGGAATATATAGCATAACTACTGGATTTAGTGGGCCCCCATAATTGTCACCACCTTTCACCCCACTAGCGACGGCCCTGCATGTTTAGTGTTTCAGACACATAACTTTTGTACTCATCCTAAAATCATGAATACATTAAAAAAAATTCTATTTATATATAACTAAATTCAAAATGTTACATAGAATCATACATTTATTAATTTGACCCTTTTCCGCAGACTGTGATGATGTGTTTCCAAAGTTATCACCAAAACAAATCTAGTAAAATGAATTTAGTCAAATAAAGAAGTTAATACACATTTATAATGCTATATATTGTGTCATATTACCTTGTCAGTAAATGGCAAAATAACAACCAGGGCTGCAACTAACGATTATTTTGATATTAGGATTATTAGGAACACCATACTAATACTGTGTTTGACCCCCTTTCGCCTTCAGAACTGCCTTAATTCTACGTGGCATTGATTCAACAAGGTGCTGAAAGCATTCTTTAGAAATGTTGGCCCATATTGATAGGATAGCATCTTGCAGTTGATGGAGATTTGTGGGATGCACATCCAGGGCACGAAGCTCCCGTTCCACCACATCCCAAAGATGCTCTATTGGGTTGAGATCTGGTGACTGTGGGGGCCATTTTAGTACAGTGAACTCATTGTCATGTTCAAGAAACCAATTTGAAATGATTCGAGCTTTGTGACATGGTGCATTATCCTGCTGGAAGTAGCCATCAGAGGATGGGTACATGGTGGTCATAAAGGGATGGACATGGTCAGAAACAATGCTCAGGTAGGCCGTGGCATTTAAACGATGCCCAATTGGCACTAAGGGGCCTAAAGTGTGCCAAGAAAACATCCCCCACACCATTACACCACCACCACCAGCCTGCACAGTGGTAACAAGGCATGATGGATCCATGTTCTCATTCTGTTTACGCCAAATTCTGACTCTACCATCTGAATGTCTCAACAGAAATCGAGACTCATCAGACCAGGCAACATTTTACCAGTCTTCAACTGTCCAATTTTGGTGAGCTCGTGCAAATTGTAGCCTCTTTTTCCTATTTGTAGTGGAGATGAGTGGTACCCGGTGGGGTCTTCTGCTGTTGTAGCCCATCCGCCTCAAGGTTGTGCGTGTTGTGGCTTCACAAATGCTTTGCTGCATACCTCGGTTGTAACGAGTGGTTATTTCAGTCAAAGTTGCTCTTCTATCAGCTTGAATCAGTCGGCCCATTCTCCTCTGACCTCTAGCATCAACAAGGCATTTTCGCCCACAGGACTGCCGCATACTGGATGTTTTTCCCTTTTCACACCATTCTTTGTAAACTCTAGAAATGGTTGTGCGTGAAAATCCCAGTAACTGAGCAGATTGTGAAATACTCAGACCGGCCCGTCTGGCACCAACAACCATGCCACGCTCAAAATTGCTTAAATCACGTTTCTTTCCCATTCTGACATTCAGTTTGGAGTTCAGGAGATTGTCTTGACCAGGACCACACCCCTAAATGCATTGAAGCAACTGCCATGTGATTGGTTGATTAGATAATTGCATTAATGAGAAATTGAACAGGTGTTCCTAATAATCCTTTAGGTGAGTGTACATCATGTGCAAAAAAAAGTTACTAAGCAAAATGAGTTTAAAGTAGGGGTGTGCACGAATAATCAAATATTTGATCTGTAATTAATATTCGAAAAATAAAAATACTATTAGAATTTTACTATGTTGCTTTGCTGGCCGTAAATGCAGCGAATCCATGATAAATCCCTCTAAAACTCACAGTTATAACTAAATCCACTGGCTAGCGCTGTGGAGTGGGTTAATAAGTTGAGTGCATTTGATCACACAATGTCGTCGTCCGCCTCGCGATGTTTGGAATTACTTAGATGAAAATTGAAAATGATCTTACAAAATGGAGTTACTTTTGATAAAATGAATGAATGAAAATGAGTTATCATATTATCCCGAGCACAATGAGAAATCACATGAAATCAAAACACCAGTGGAATGAGGAAAGACAGCTGTCCATCACTGCAGCGAGATAACTTATGATAGCAAAATGATCTCGAGAGATATGCTTCCTTTAAGTTTGCTTGACCTTATAATGCTTTTGTTCTTTAGGCATATATTTTTTGTTTACACATTGTTTAAAGTTTTGAACTGGATGAAAACCTTAAGATATAACGTTTGCTGTGTATATTACCTAATCATAAGTTTGTTTAGAAATGGTGACAAAAACTTGATTAATAAAAAAAATAACGTCTGTCTCATTTTCTCAAAATAACGTCATTTAAATAAACGAATATTCAAATATTCGTTTTTTATGAGCCCAAATATTCGAATACAATATTTTCGAAAAATGCCCATCCCTAGTTTAAAGCCCTACATTAAAATGATATTAAAGAAAAACAAAAACACAAACTCCAGATCTGTTACCAGATAAGAGGAATGTTCTGCAGGAACACACACACACACACAGACACACTCTCTCTCTCTCTCTCTCTCTGTCTCTCTCTCAACACAGTAACTGTTACTGTCATTTCTTTATCCTGTAGAAACTTCTTATATTCAAATTTATATTATTCAAATTACACGCCGTTGTCCCTTTACAGTTACTACTGTCATAAAATACTTGAATCACATGTTGACTTTTAAAACTAAATTCATCAATTTGTCATTATCGATGATTTTCATTATCGATTACTACCGATTTTATGGATTAGTTGTTGCAGCCCCAAAAACAACAACAGATTAACGCTGCTGTGAGGATGTTTCTAATACCACGGCCGAAGAAGTGACGACAATTTCACATCATTCTCTATTCTGACTGCTGAAATCAATCTCTCATTATTTTTTCCCTCTTTTGGAAAGTCGTGGAAACTCCATCACAGATTTTTTTCTTTTGCTATTGGAGCAAATGAAAACACAAAAATTATATTTGCTGTTATCTCTCGTTCACCACTATAAACGTTTACCAAACTATGACCATTTCTGCTTCTGAGAACCCAGGAAATGTGAAAAGGGTCGATTGTGAAGGATCTAAGGATTTATAATAGTAAGCTGAGTGCATGTGCGGCTTTAAGAGAGCACACATCCAAATGTGTTGTAGCCTACTTCATTTATGCCATTTTATATTTTCATCATCTTTATCTCTCTATATATACACCAATTGTAATCATTTTATATATTTTTTCCATTACTGTTTAATCACGTGTGCCATGTTGTCTTCACAAGAAATTTAGAGATGAGAGAACGTCTCCATCTCAACGTTTTTATCATCAAAGGATGTTGTGAAGCAGTAATTTTTCATTACTTTTGCTTTAGTATTATAACACTTGTTAAATTTGTGCTGGTGAGATGAATTCTCATTGAGAAATAGAACTAAGATAATTTAATAAACTGCTCATTCTTATCACTTTGTCTCCTGGTGCTTGCTCTTTCCCTGCCTATGTCTACCTCTTGGGCTGATAGAAGAAATAAAGTGTTGAATATAGCCTATTTAAAATAAGGACCAACTTTGTGATAGATGTAGTTTTCTTAGCGACTGAGGCTAGATAAGAAATCTGGGGCAGACAAGATGATCCATTAAGACAAACTAAATAAACTTAAATGTAACTAAAGAAAGTACAAATTACCAGTTTATGAAACCATTATATGAATAATCCTAAACACCTGCCCTGCACTCCTGGCATCTGTGCCACATTTTGTCCAGTTGCATTGTCTCACCTTTTCTTGTTCCAGAATCTCAACGGTTTCCTCTGGAACATTCCGCGTTCGCAAAAATTCGATTAGATCATCCATCCTGTAGACATAGATATGCCACTGGGCGTCTCTAAGCCTTCACCCACATGACAAGTTTGATTATCAGTATTGTATTTAAAGAACATACACATTATGAGTATATCAAAACCATAGTTACTGCAGTAAACTCATGGTCATTTTTTGTATGACTGGTTATATTTGCACATAACATGTTGTTTTGTCCTGTTTTCTCTGAAAATGTTGTTTAGATTGGGGCTGTGTAATATGTTTTTGAACTGGTTTTGAACTCATAGCCTCAACGTTGCCTCATTTGGGGTCTGTATTGACAATTCAGGGACAGTCCCTTAGTTCGGGCAGTGTTTAAAATGTTTGGATCTGCGCTATGCTGTTGATTTCGTTCCATGATTAAATGCACCTGCTCTGCAGGTGAAACATGCAGAATATACCTTATTCACAGCAGCGCCATCTTTGAATGAAACGAGAATGAAAGCGAGGCTGTGGGGGATAGACATACATCTCTTCAGTGGGTTGTACTGTTATTTAATGTGTTTTTGGATTGTTTGCTAAATATCTTTCCAAGAAGTTTCAGTAGACAAAAAACTCCAGACAACATGAGCTGTGAAAAATGATACGTGATTTAGGAGCTTTATACAGCTTTGTACAGTGGATTCCATTGAAAACACGGTAAGTCTTACCCACACAGCCTCGCTTTCATACCTGTCATGGCGCTGCTCTGAATAAGGTCTGTTAGCTCGCGTTGCGCGGTTTAAACATAGCAGTATTTCGTCTCACTTTTCACTTGCGTGTTTAGTGTTCGATTAACAAACGCGACATAATCAAAGAGAATTGGCCAACATAGTAATTGACCATTTGTCTACCAATGGGAACGAGAACTGGGCGAATCACAACCTGTTGTGTTCATGCACGCAAACGTAATCGTTAAACCATGCAAACGTTTATGATATGCTACGCTTTAACTTACAATAACATAAAAAAGGTGTTCATTTGTTGTTATGCATGCATACTTACGTTCAAAACAGTTCTTCATAGGCAGCATGTCTGGCTTCAGTCGCTTGCTTCCCGCCTCGCTTGATGTGCTGGAAGTTGAAAATTGCGCATGCGTGGATTAAGTCATTATTACGAGAAAGTTTCTGATTATTACGAGATATTAAGTCATTATTATGAGAAAGTTTCTCATTATTATGAGATATTAAGTCATTATGAGAAAGTTTCTCATTATTATGAGATATTAAGTCATTATTATGAGAAAGTTTCTCATTATTATGAGATATTAAGTCATTATTATGAGAAAGTTTCTCATTATTACGAGATATTAAGTCATTATTACGAGAAAGTTTCTCATTATTATGAGATATTAAGTCATTATTATGAGAAAGTTTTTGATTATTACGAGATATTAAGTCATTATTATAAGATATTAAGTCATTATTATGAGAAAGTTTCTGATTATTACGAGATATTATGCCATTATTATGAGAAAGTTCCTCATTATTATGAGATATTAAGTCATTATGAGAAAGTTTCTCATTATTATGAGATATTAAGTCATTATTATGAGAAAGTTTTTGATTATTACGAGATATTAAGTCATTATTATAAGATATTAAGTCATTATTATGAGAAAGTTTCTGATTATTACGAGATATTATGCCATTATTATGAGAAAGTTCCTCATTATTACGAGATATTAAGTCATTATTACGAGAAAGTTTCTCATTATTACGAGATATTAAGTCATTATTATGAGAAAGTTTCTCATTATTATGAGATATTAAGTCATTATTATGAGAAAGTTTTTGATTATTACGAGATATTAAGTCATTATTATAAGATATTAAGTCATTATTATGAGAAAGTTTCTGATTATTACGAGATATTAAGTCATTATTATGAGATATTAAGTCATTATTATGAGAAAGTTTCTGATTATTACGAGATATTATGCCATTATTATGAGAAAGTTCCTCATTATTACGAGATATTAAGTCATTATTATGAGAAAGTTTCTCATTATTATGAGATATTAAGTCATTATTATGAGAAAGTTTCTGATTATTACGAGATATTAAGTCATTATTATGAGAAAGTTTCTCATTATTATGAGATATTAAGTCATTATTATGAGAAAGTTTCTCATTATTATGAGATATTAAGTCATTATGAGAAAGTTTTTGATTATTACGAGATATTAAGTCATTATTATAAGATATTAAGTCATTATTATGAGAAAGTTTCTGATTATTACGAGATATTATGCCATTATTATGAGAAAGTTCCTCATTATTACGAGATATTAAGTCATTATTACGAGAAAGTTTCTCATTATTACGAGATATTAAGTCATTATTATGAGAAAGTTTCTCATTATTACGAGATATTAAGTCATTATTATGAGAAAGTTTCTCATTATTATGAGATATTAAGTCATTATTATGAGAAAGTTTTTGATTATTACGAGATATTAAGTCATTATTATAAGATATTAAGTCATTATTATGAGAAAGTTTCTGATTATTACGAGATATTAAGTCATTATTATGAGATATTAAGTCATTATTATGAGAAAGTTTCTGATTATTACGAGATATTAAGTCATTATTATGAGAAAGTTTCTCATTATTATGAGATATTAAGTCATTATTATGAGAAAGTTTCTCATTATTATGAGATATTAAGTCATTATTATGAGAAAGTTTCTCATTATTATGAGATATTAAGTCATTATTACGAGAAAGTTTCTCATTATTACGAGATATTAAGTCATTATTATGAGAAAGTTTCTCATTATTACGAGATATTAAGTCATTATTATGAGAAAGTTTCTCATTATTACGAGATATTAAGTCATTATTATGAGAAAGTTTCTCATTATTATGAGATATTAAGTCATTATTATGAGAAAGTTTTTGATTATTACGAGATATTAAGTCATTATTATAAGATATTAAGTCATTATTATGAGAAAGTTTCTGATTATTACGAGATATTAAGTCATTATTATGAGATATTAAGTCATTATTATGAGAAAGTTTCTGATTATTACGAGATATTAAGTCATTATTATGAGAAAGTTTCTCATTATTATGAGATATTAAGTCATTATTATGAGAAAGTTCCTCATTATTACGAGATATTAAGTCATTATTATGAGAAAGTTTCTCATTATTATGAGATATTAAGTCATTATTATGAGAAAGTTTCTCATTATTATGAGATATTAAGTCATTATTATGAGAAAGTTTCTCATTATTATGAGATATTAAGTCATTATTATGAGAAAGTTTCTCATTATTACGAGATATTAAGTCATTATTATGAGAAAGTTTCTCATTATTATGAGATATTAAGTCATTATTATGAGAAAGTTCCTCATTATTACGAGATATTAAGTCATTATTATGAGAAAGTTTCTCATTATTACGAGATATTAAGTCATTATTATGAGAAAGTTTCTCATTATTATGAGATATTAAGTCATTATTATGAGAAAGTTTCTCATTATTATGAGATATTATGCCATTATTATGAGAAAGTTCCTCATTATTACGAGATATTAAGTCATTATTATGAGAAAGTTTCTCATTATTATGAGATATTAAGTCATTATTATGAGAAAGTTTCTCATTATTATGAGATATTAAGTCATTATTATGAGAAAGTTTCTCATTATTATGAGATATTAAGTCATTATTATGAGAAAGTTTCTCATTATTACGAGATATTAAGTCATTATTATGAGAAAGTTTCTCATTATTATGAGATATTAAGTCATTATTATGAGAAAGTTTCTCATTATTATGAGATATTAAGTCATTATTATGAGAAAGTTTCTCATTATTATGAGATATTAAGTCATTATTACAAGAAAGTTTCTCATTATTATGAGATATTAAGTCATTATTATGAGAAAGTTTCTCATTATTATGAGATATTAAGTCATTATTACAAGAAAGTTTCTCATTATTATGAGATATTAAGTCATTATTATGAGAAAGTTTCTCATTATTATGAGATATTAAGTCATTATTACAAGAAAGTTTCTCATTATTATGACTTGAATCATAGTTTTTTACTCAATTGTGGCGGAAACGGGCTTCCATAGTTTCATGTACTTTAATGGCTTTACACTATTTTCTTTGAGAGGGAAATCTATATAGTGTAGATTTTTAGGGTTGATATCTTGAAGTTTTCCCCTTCATTTGCATACTAAAATGTCACAAATAATAAGTGGATGCACAATATTTCTAAACTTAACTTAACACTGATTTGAACCATCTCTCGAATCTTAATTTTGTGCACTGCACGGTATTAAAATAAAATATTTATCCAAAGTTAACCAAAAAAATCAATAAACTGACCAAGTATTAATGATAAACATGGCCATAAATGCCATTCCCATTCTATGAAATGCATCTATACACTATATCTAATTTGCATAGTAATGTGTTTTTGGGACAATATTTAATGTGAAAAGACTTGTAATAATGGGAGTTAGAATATCTTTTCATAAGAATATCATATTTCATAAGAATATCCAGACAAAACTGTGTATGTTGTCAGAGAAATTCACTAAAATATAATGTCCTCTACAGAGGCAAAACCTCTATTCTGGGTCTCAGGAGGATATTTCTGTCTCGTGCAGAGTGAATCCAGCATTTATATTTAGATGTCACTTCCGAAACTTTGCAGCATGCAGTTGGCCGTCGGTCCTCTTAGCAGCATGAAATTCAATAGTTTTATTCAATGGATTTTATAGACTGTATAGCCTCAAGTTTCGCGAGCCTGCATTAACTCAGCACTAGGGCTGCAACTAACGATTATTTTGATAATCGATTAGTTGGCCGATTATTTTTTTCTTCGATTAATCGGATAAAAGGCCCTTTTTTATTGACAAAACACACTATTCCACACCCTGCCCAATGCTGTCCTTCAAACAAATGTGTCAGCTGAGTGCTATGAAAACATACATAGTGAATATATCAAAATGAGTTTAAGGCCCTACATTAAAATGATATTAAAGAAAAACAAAAACACAAACTCCAGATCTTTTACTAGATAAGAGGAATGTTCTGCAGGAAGTTTAGTGAAGTTTGCAGACTGTCAGGATGCGCTTTCATGCAAAATGGAAATACTTGCGTGAATTAGTAGCATTTACAGATGAGGAGGATATAACTGTTCTCTATATAGATCAGTGGATATAACCTGTAAAATGAACGCTTTGCGCTGAGGATGTACACACACACACACACGTCAAGTGCATGGCAGGGTATATTAAACGCTAATGCATTTGCTTGAAGCTTAAAATAAACAGTTCTCATGTTTTGGGCACTCCTTTCGGGATCATTGTTTTGGGATCATATACCTTTCCTGCATCAGCTCACTCTGTTTCCACTCCACTATTTCTAGATGCACATTTTGTCCATAAAATGCGTTATTCAGTGCTATAATTTGGTGCGACTGGTGGAAGCTTTGCGTACAGAGAGCAGACCCGACTAATCGATAATGAGAATCGTTATCGTTGATTTTCATTATCGATTATTATCGATTTTATCGATTAGTTGTTGCAGCCTTACTCAGCACTGAATAAAAACTCTGCCGTTTTGAGCGGTGAGATTCTGATCGCGTTCAAGAGATCTGGCTACAATACTCACCGCTGCAAAAGCACGTTGTAAATAGATGGTGCTCTCACATTTGGCGCTCTCCAGAGCGCGAACACAAATGTGCAAATCTGCCCAATCTGTTTCGCCAGTATATTATTACAGTATCAACTGAGGGTGCTTTTGCTTGCGTTTGAGGGTGCTTAAGCCTTGTTTATACTTTCGTCTGCCTCCCCAGCGCGAGCCTCCGCTGAATGCGTGCGCGCCTTGTCCGTTTGGAGAGGTGTTTATACTCGAGGGAGCCTTGGAGTAATTATTCTATAACCCATCAGGAAACAGCGTTGAGAAGAAGTACACACGTGACAATGTTTACTTTAGTAAATTTTAGCAAAACCACAGTATGAAAGAATTGTGTAAAACCTAGAATTACTTGTGGCAGAATGGATAGGAGAACACTAAATTAACGATCTCTTACACATTTTCTAATTTATCTCAGTCAGGACAACTCTGTGTCTCGAAGCACGGTGCTGTATGTGAGCGGGGCGGTGTAACGTAGCCCTCGCCCTCAATCACACTGCAGTGTTTGTGAGAGCTGACACCTTCTCCACACCACGCACAGAGTGAAATTCTCCGACTCCGATACAGGAAAAATAAAACAGAACTTATAACAATTGGGGCTTATATGTTAGCAAGCAAGCTGCTGATTAGTTTTCGACTACAGTCCTTAAAGTTAACTGCAAGTAAGCAAACCTTCTACCAGCTGTAGTATTATGCCAGTTCCGGACAGTTCCACCGCACCAATATCACGGGGCTGCCCGCGGATGTGCCTGACTTTAAATCGGTGCTACTAAACACGGATATCGGCCGATGCCGATATATAAAAAAATGACAAATATCGGTCCGATATATCGGTCGACCTCTAGTCCAAAGCCGTTGAAAAAAGTTACGACAAATTACATACAAGGAAAAATAAAAACAATGGGAAAAAGATAAACCAGTACTAGAGTAAGGCAAAACAAAAGCAACAAATAGTCACAATACAAGAATAATAAAAAGACAGAGCAATAAATTAAAATGTATGTTACAAAAAAAATGCAATTATGCAATTTAAAAAAAGTATGTCATGCTTAAATAATGAAATACAGAAACAGACCAAAATATGGTGGCCGAGAGATCTCAACGCACTGAAACAGAAGAAAACACATGCAAACAGAAAAAAACACCAGCAAATTAAGAAAACATCATCAGTTTGACAACAAACGCACTGCAAACGGCAAGAGACTTCAACGTCCTGCAACAGAAGAAAACATGCGAATAGGAAAAACACCAGCAAGTGAAGAAAACATCAGTTTCACAACACACATGCTGCAAATACAATGCAACTAATAAATAATAATAACAATATAAACACCACTGCCAAATAAATATTTGCGTTGTTGGTCTGCTATTTGCAGCCCATTTCTGTATTTGGTTGTGTTTTGCGTATTTTCAGCATGTGCTGTGAAACTGATGAAGTTGGTTTCTTAATTTGCTGGTGTTTTTTCTATTTGCATGCATTTTCTTCTGTTGCAGTGTGTTGAGCCCTCTCAGCCACCGTACCAAAACGCAACAGAAACCAAGCAATAAATTAAATTGTTACAAACAATAAAGCAATAATACAATTTTTTAATAAGTGTAAATGTGTCATGCATAAATACTGAAAGAAAGAAACAAAAACTGGTTATAAAAAGACAAAATGATATGTGCAGAAATAACACTAGAGTAAGGCAAAATAAAAGCAAGTAGTCATAATACAAGAATAAAAAACAAGACACTAAATTAAATTGTTACAAAGAAAGCAATAATGTAATTTTTTTTTTTTAAAAAGAGTAAAAGTGTCATGCATAATGAAACATACCAAAAGGCAACCGAATCCAAGCAATAAATTACATTTAAACAAGAAAGCAAAAGTGTAAAAGCAAAACTGTAAATATCTCATGCATAAATATTAAAATACAGAAACAAACAAAAAGCTGGTTATAAAAGACAAATAAAATACAATTATTATTTACAGATGTGCAAAAAAGCTAAAAAATATAAGTTGCAACAATGTAAAACATTCCCTACCTTTAAAATAACTTAAAATGTGTGGTTTGCATTAACATTTTGCAAAGGTGTTCTTTTTCTGCCACCCTCACGGTCACCAGCTAGATGAAACCACATTGTAATAATCTTTCCGACCTCCAGCCCAGTTGTCTGTGCACACAGGATTTCTTCTTACAGCCTCTAGAACAGGAGCATACAAATACAGTTATTTAAAATATATTTAAACAAAATGAACAATAGAGACATAAAGCATTTTTATTACAAGACACTACCAGTCTAATAATTAAAACTTTCAACATACATTCATGACATGAGGGAATAGTCATGTAAGTTCCAGAAAGACTTAGACACAATAAAAATGCACTTACAAATCACAAGCTGCAAGCTTTGGAAAGGTGCTTTCCCATGTACACCTCTCAAGTTCAACACTTTGGCAAAGTCATTTTTTATTGCTTGCCTCATAATCCACCAGACCACGTCCTTTACGTCCACTCCACCCAGCAATCCCAGTTCAAGTACCTGAAATATATTTAAAACATGCCGTCACTACAGGGCTCTACGCTAACATTTTTCTTGAGGAGCACTTGTTCTCCTAATAAAAAATTTTTAGGAGCACAGTCAAAAATTTAGGAGCACTTTCTGATCAATAACACACATTCCATTTATAACTTTCCCATTACAGGATGATATTTTCCCCTTTAAATTAATGTCCAGGGGCATTTTTACCATTATAAGAGCAATGTTTTTTAATCTTATTAAATGTATGCATCATCTTTTGTCAATTTCTTTAATTAAAATAGAAAAGTTGTTTTTTAAAATGTTAATTTAAACAGTAAATTCAGTTAGAACAATTAGACACAATCAGACTGTTACCAATCAAGTGAAATCAGCATCAAAAGATCCATCTTTGCACTGCAGAAGTGACACAGAAGCTCTATATGAAGTGGGATATAGACACATTTACATAAGTCTTTATGTGTGAGTCATTCATTCAGTCGTTCAAAACGCAGATTCATTTGAAAGAGAATCATTTGGAGATGCGCAACAGTTCAACTCGGTCAACTCGGTACAACACATGATTATGGGATATCGCGCTCTAGCGCCATCTGCTGAAGACACCTTTATTCACGCCTGAAAGGCCAATGACGCACGACGACGTGGGCGGTGTCACCTGCCCACAGCATATAAATGCCGTTGTATGCGTCATTCCCTTTGTTCTTTAGCTCTTTACCGTGCTGCTAGAACGCCATCACGCCAATTTTTACAAGAAGATAGCCCACGGTGGTGAATCTTGTGGAAAGGCACAGAAAAGAGAAGGTTTTTAAGCACAAGTTTAGCGTTGCTAACAAAAAAAGCTAAAACTTTTCTCAGAGAGAATGTCTAAACACAGCAAAGGTGCTCGCCCCTGTCCAATGGCATGTGGGTATATGCTGTCGGAAAGAGATACTCAAGAGCACTGCCCGGTGTGTCTGGGGATTGTGCACGCCAGGCTGGCTCTCTCCAACCCTGGGGCATGTGTGCACTGCCAGCAGCTCCGTCACTCGACACTCGAGCGGTGCATAACGCGGTTTGAGGATGATGACTCTGTCTCGCTTGAGGCAGGCGAGGAATTCTCCGACGATAGTTTCCAAGTGGGGCAGATGACCGCTTCCTCCTCGCCCATTGAGGCGGCGGGGGGGAAGTGAGATAATGGGGGATCCTTTCATTGAGCTGTGTCAGAGAGCGGCAGGAAAGCTGTTGGTAGAATGGCCAGTCTCTCCCCCGATTCAGAAAAGCTCGCGCTGTGGTCAGAACACGACTGCCGCTTTACCCAGATTGTATGTTGGAGCTTACGGCTTCATGGCCGAAACCCATGTCTCCTCCTCCTCCGGTGCCGGGGACGAATAAGTTCACAGAATTCGAAAGAGCGGGGGAAGCGGGGTTAATGTCGGCTCCACCGATGGAGCATTCGCTTGCTGCGTACCTGGCTCCTATGCAAAATAGTGGGATTGCAGGTACCCCGACTCTACCAACGGGGCCATGCAGGTTCTCGTACAAACAGCTCAGCAGGATCTATAGTGATCAAGCCTACACGAAGAACACTATGTCCTTGCTGCAAACTTATCAAGCCATCTGCTTGGGGGAACTGAGCGAGGACATGTTAGGAGGAAGGCCGTGTGAGGAGATTATGGAGGAAGTTCGATCCATGGCTGACTATATACTGCGTACAACGCGCTGTTCGTTGGTGCCTTTGGGTCATGCAGTGGCCAGTACAGTGGTCGCTTGCCCGAGCGAGATCGAAATGCTTTTCTTAGTGCACCGATCTCCCCGACCGGTCTTTTTGGAGAAGGTCTGGCACGATTTGAGAGCTCCAAGAAGCAGGCGGAATCGCTAAAGGGTTCAATGCCCAGGAAACTCAAAAGACTGACACATTCGGCGGCACAGTCTGGGTTTAGAGCGTCTTTTCGACCGCCTCCAGCCAAGAGGCTGGCTGCAGTAACAGCACCGAGACCTGCTTGGGAGGCTGGGCGAAAGTACGCACAGCCTAAGCAGCAGGCGGAGTCGGAAAAGAAGGGGCCGCCCCAGGCGAAAGGAAGATATTTCTCTGTGGGGAAGAAGGGGCGGTCAGATCCCTAGCTTGCAGACGAGGGAGGAACGTTGGTCTAGGGGCAGCCGCTTTTCTCTCTCACTGAAAAAGGAACCCTGCAGGAGAGTGGGTTCATCCTTAAGTTGGTTGTTAATAAAGAAACGTTGTGTTCAGCATACAATGCCTCATGTGTTGATTTGTCAGAAAAATCATACAATGCCTCATGTGTTGATTTGTCAGAACAATCAGTATGCGCTGGAACCACCAACCTCACAATCAGGCCATGGGCTGACAGAAGGAAAAAAAGTAGTGAAAGGCAATATTCAGCAATTTTCACAAAAAGGGGCGGGGGTCCCCTAGGCGATGTCGGGGATCCTTGCTGTTAGCCTCGAGCGGTGGCGCACATGCGCACCAACGCCGTGGGTTCTTCGCACGATCCAGTGGGGCTATCGGTTGCAGTTCCTTTCGCTCTCCCCCAGGTTTGGAGGAGTAATTACGACCTCAGTGTTGGAAGAGGCTTCCACAGTGTTGAGAGAGGAAATTTGGGTTCTCTTCAGAAAGGAGGCAATTCAGGTGGTCCCACATGGGAGAACGGAGGAAGGGTTTTACAGCCATTATTTCCTCCTCCCAAAGAAAAGTGGGGGCTTGCGCCCTATCCTAGATTTACGGCAGTTGAACAAGCACCTCAGACGTTACAAGTTCAAAATGCTCACTGTACGTCATCTACTATTCTCTCTGTGTCCCCGAGAATGGTTTACATCGGTGGATCTGACCGAATTCCTGAGGTTCTCCTTCGAGGGGACTGCATACGAATTCCAGGTCCTGCCGTTCGGGCTGTCCCTCGCGTCCCGCATATTCACAAAATGTGCAGAAGCAGCGTTGTCTCCACTGCGTCATCAGGGCATGAGAGTGTTCACCTATTTGGACGACCTGCTCCTGGCCGCAGACAGCAGGCAACAAGCAGTGTTACAAACACTTGTCTCCCATCTACGAGCTCTGGGGTTTTTGATGAATCTCAAAAAGAGCTCCCTGGTTCCGTGTCAGCGGATTTCATATCTCGGTTTAAAGATAGATTCAGTACAGAATACAGCTATGCTGTCAGTACGAAGGGTCGAAAATTTTCACAGCTGCCTGAGTCGGTTTCAGCGGGGCATGCGGGTGCGTTTTCATACAGTGTTGAGACTGCTGGGGCTCATGGCCTCAATGACAGCAGTCATCCGGCTGGGTCTCCTCTTTATGCGTGCGTTCCAGAGATGGGCACTGAGCACTAGTCTGAATGCTGTGCGGCATTTAAACAGACAAGTGACGATAACGCCGTTGTGCGTTCGAGCTCTGTTGACAGAGGGGATTGCCCTAGGGAGAGCTATGTCACGTATAGTGGTGACGACAGATGCGTTGCTACATGGATGGGGAGCTCTGTGCCAGGGCAACTCTGTAAGAGGAGAGTGGTCGGCAGTGCAGAAAGAGCGTCATATAAATTATCTGGAGTTGCAGGCGGTTCTTCTAGCACTAAAACACTTTGCTCAGCACTTACAGGGCAGACATGTGTTCGTCAGAACGGACAACATGACAGTATCATCGTATATAAACAGACAGGGAGGTACTCGCTCTCTTCCTTCGTTACAACTGACAAGGACGCTCCTGATATGGGCCAGCAAGCATACGGCTCCGGGCAGTGCATGTTCCAGGCCGTATGAATATGGGAGAAGACCTACTATCCAGAGGGGGACCACAGTCAGAGAGTGGCGCCTGCACCCTCGAATAGTGGCGCAGATCTGGGTTTGGTTTGGCAGGGCCGAGGTAGATCTTTTTGCGTCCGCGGAGAACACGCACTGTCTGCTGTTCTTCTCAATAACAGACAGCAGCGCCCCGCTGGGGGTGGATGCCCTGTCACATGTATGCCCTGTCACCGTGAACAATGCATCGATTAGACAGTGCAGTATATAGGGGATAGGGAACGATTCAGACAGTGCCCCTATATAGGGGATAGGATACGATTCAGACTGTGCACTATATAGGGGACAGGGAACGATCAGACAGTGCACTATATAGGGGATAGGGAACGATCAGACAGTGCACTATATAGGGGATAGGGAACGATTCAGACTGTGTACTATATAGGGGATAGAAACGATCGGACAGTGCACTATATAGGGGATAGGGAACGATCAGACAGTGCACTATATAAGGGATGGGGAATGATCAGACAGTGTACTATATAGTAAGGGTGTGAACCTACACTGGTCTCACGGTTCGGTTCGATTACTATTATCATGCCATCGATTCGGTTCAATTCGATATCACAATGCATTGTCGATGCACTGCATCCTCATGTATATTGTCAGTCAGTTATATGAACTGAACCTTTAATTTTAGCTGCTCAAACGAGTAGCTGCGTATCTCTTCATCAAGCCAGCACACAAACTACCGAAAGTAAAGTCGTAGGTGCTCAACATAATCATATTCATTAAAAGTAAAGAAATTGAATGATCTTACCAGTGCTGCGCGCTCTCCTATTGCGGTCTTTGATTTTGAAATTAGCTGATGATGAATAAAATGCAGCTCATATCTGTTGTTTTTGGTGGCGTGAACTCTATTAAATCTGCATATAGTGTGGGAATTGAAGATCGAATTTATATCCGTTTTGCGGAGATACATTTATGTGCCCAAGTGTAAATGAACTCGTTTTGATAAATCAGATAGCTTTGATTTACACACAGCGCGTGTGTTCTCCAGGTCGTGCTTACCAGGTTGTTCATAAAAGCCAAAATGTGCCCAGATGTCGGCTTTTAAAGTAGTTGGAGCATTTTAATTACTCGCACTCGCGTCTCGCCTGCCTCTGTCATTGTATGCCACCGCGACAAAGCACGTACACGACAAATGACGTCAGAAAATAATCAGTACATTATAATCGGTTATGGTCTATTACTGAACCGATACCGAATCGTCCTCGTCTGCATCGCAATGCATCGAACAAATTATTAATTTTGACACCCCTACTATATAGGCGATAGGGAACGATTCAGACAGTGCACTATATAGGGGATAGAAACGATCAGACAGTGCACTATATAGGGGATAGGGAACGATCAGACAGTGCAATATATAGGGGATAGGGAACGATTCAGACAGTGCACTATATAGGGGATAGGGAATGATTCAGACAGTGCACTATATAGGGGATAGGGAACGATTCAGACAGTGCACTATATAGGGGATAGGGAACGATTCAGACAGTGCACTATATAGGGGATAGGGAACGATTCAGACAGTGCACTATATAGGGGATAGGATACGATTCAGACTGTGCACTATAGAGGAGATAGGGAACGATCAGACAGTGCAGTATATAGGGGATAGGGAACGATTCAGACAGTGCCCCTATATAGGGGATAGGATACGATTCAGACTGTGCACTATATAGGGGACAGGGTCACGCGAACAGCCACAGTTCCGATCCAGCTACTGATCCAGTTGATCACCTGGTGCTCAGCGCTCATTAACCCCGCCGAGAGCAGCCTTTCCTCGGCTAGTCCTTCTGGCGTTTGCCGCTGACTCTGACGTCTCTGTAGTGGTTAAACATGAGTTATAATTCGTCTTGTGTAGATCTAACGGGCGATCTTTGGTCTCATGAATCTATCATTTGTTCCCTGGCAAATCGTTTTGGCTGAGGGCAGAGTGAAGTTTCATAACTTTATATTTTAGGCTCTTTAACTTTACCGTTGTAGCCCACTTTGTTTGACTGAATTGTTTGCTTTATTTGTTGTATAGCTTCTTATACCTTATACTTTTATAATAGCTATTATTGATATACATAAACTGACATTTAACAAAAAGAGACAAGGTTGTGTCATATTTATGCATTTTATGCACACTTATTGTCTGAACATATTAATGTTTCATATTTTTTAAATGTAAATGAAAAGAGGCAGAGTTGTGTTTTATATTTTGTTATAAATAATTATACATGCAGTGGAGATAATCAAGGTACGTTGCCTGAACCACATTTGTGTGGCTATTAATATGTTTAATATATGTCCTAAAATATACATACAGAGATAACCGGCGTGAGAGCGAGCTAAATGTCGCAATCAAGAACGCTGCTGTTCCATTAGCAGAGTACCGGTCTTGTGTCCTCCCATCCTCGGGAGTTCGTTCTCCTGAGTCCAACTTGGCAAGCCTGAAGTACCAAGGATGCAAGTCAGAAGTTCAAGTACTTGGTATTCAGAAACTGAATAATGCTGAGCGTTTCAAGGCACTTCAGTGGGCCTTTAATGATTTAAACGATGGTTAAATTAATAATTCAACAACATATTAGCCTACATAACACTTAACTCATATGGAAACTGTAATTCTAGTAAATTGCAGTAAATCTAGTAAAACTGTAATTCTAGAATTTTCTAGTAATTCTAGATGCAGTATGTAATATTGACAGCTAGTGGTTGAAATGAGTACTGCTGTCCAAATCCAAAATATTGGAGAGAGTTATTTCCCCGCCCACTCCTCCTCAGCCTCAACGCTCATGTGGGTTGCCAGGAACCAGTGCAGTTGACAATGAAGTGAGGAGACTTAAACACTGAAGGTGCATGAGTTTATCCACGTTTTATTATGCTTCAGTTCATAGAGATTTTTAGATGGATGCCGAGGCTTTTTAGGTCGGGGAGAATCTGCAATGGCTGACCCAGTTTGACTTCCATGGCTGCAATACGTGGTGTTTTCTGCCAACTGGCAACCCGGGGTGTTAAAATACTATTGGGTAAATTGGCAGCGCAGGATCACATAGACCAAAACAAAAACAGACACAAAACAGAGATTGTCCGTTGGCAAAGTAAATCAGTCATTCACTTGTTTAAAAATAAAAAAATAGATTTTTTTGTGTTGTAAATATAATTTATTCTGAAGCATTAAGCCCCGATCAGACAGAAAGCGTTTTTGCAGTGAGAGGTGCCCTTTTTAAATAGTTTTCTGCGTTATGCGCACTGTTTGTGTGCCCCGGGCGCCTCATGCTTTAACCACCTGCTGCGCCTCGTGTTTTTCCAGGAGCGCTCTGAGCGCATGAAGTTGAAAAAAAATCAACTCTGAGCAGAAAAGGCGGGAGAGGCGGGCCTTTCAGCACAGCTGATTCGGGGGTTGCCTGGTAACATGAAAAAACCCTGCAGCGCATTGCTATTTTCTAAATAAAAAAACGTCAACCAAAAAAGGCTATGCGGTGCGCCTCGCGTTTTCAAACCTGAAAATGCGTTCTGTCTGATCGGGGCCTTAGTGTTCAGTCAGCTTTGACATATTTATGATATTTTTTAAACTTTATGAAGGGCATTTTTCCCTAATCTTTTTAAATGTATGCTTCATCTTTCAAATTCTTAAATTTTATCAATACAAAATGTTATGAGATTGCTTTAAATATTTTTTGAATATACTAAGAAATGTTGGAAAGAATGATACTTTTAAACATGAAACTAAACCGGCAGTTGATCGTCATAATCATTGAGTCGTTCATTCAAACGACTGATTTATTCAAGAATGAGGCAGTTGTTTATGAATGGGTCATTGAATCTTTGACTCAACTGATTCGTTCAAAACGCTGAATCATTAATTCATGGAAGAGTATTGAGACACGCTGTGGTTCTGCTGTGGTCTTTGTTTGGAACTATTTTTGCTGCTGAAACAGAACAAAAAGTCAATATTGCATCTAAAATGTAAGCGACTTGATTTTAACTGTTTATTGAACTGTATGAAATCTGTAACGTTAGTCCACTGGAGGCAAGGTTGAAGAACCCATGTGCAGCTTTTATTTAACTCAAAGATTCAAAACATAAAACAAAGACGTAGCAAAACAAACTTGGCAGAACATAAACTTGGCAAAACTTGACAAACACACTTGACTATAGCAAACACTCACCACCAGTGGATTATCACATTCACTCAATATCAGACAAAGACACATGGCCAACAAGAGGGTTAAATACACATTGACTAAAGACAAGACGAGACACCTGTGAACAATGATTAACCAATAAACCAATGACATGACAATACACAAGACAAAAGGAGCACATGGCAGGATCACATGACAGGACCAGGAAGTGCATGACAAGACATGACAGTGAACATGGCAAACTTAAACACATGAACATGAAACAACCAAAACACCCTGTGACAAAATCAATGTCACATTTTCAATCTTTGTGTGTGCTGCTGCACTGATTTGTTTTGATTTCTCCTCCAGAGGCTGCGTGAGCACAACCTTGTTACAGTCAGTAATATTGTACTACGTACAATGGAGCGCAGTGAAAGGGAGTGATTGACGGCTAATATTAACCAACCTAAAGAGCCTAAAGATGAATTGGTTATTTATAGAACGGTGGATCGGTCACTGTATCAGCTCACAGCGGGCTCCTACTGTGCACTAACTACCGAATGTTTTGTAGAAAAATGAAAACAGGTCGCACCTCAACAATTATTTGCACTCGCACAAATGCTCCCAAATATTTTTTGAGATCGCACAGATTAAATTTTGGCCGCATATGCAACCAAAATGGTCGCATTTTCGAGCCTTGGTCATTCATTTAAGCGATGAAATTAAATCAGTATCACATTCTGGTTGTGTGATGTTGCTTAACTGTATCATATGTTAAAAATATAAAAACTCCACATTTTAAATTTTTACCGCAGTGTGTTAACTAAGTTTCTTTGTGTGAGCTGCGCTCATTTGTTGTGATTTCTCCTTGCGCAAGCCTCAACCTTGTTACCGTCAGTACATTATATATTATATTATTATTCACTGTCAATCGCCACACTAAATAAATGTAGAATCATTCTCGTGTTTTGGTGACTCCCTAGTTATTTTTTGTTATTGATGTTTTAATCAGGATACTTGTCCGGTCGGGCAAGTCAAATTCTCTTTCAATTGACCCTTCAAAAAATCCACTTGTCCCGGACAAGCGTTAATGTCGAACCCTGTGGCTGTAGCATTGCTTTTCAGAGAAACGAGTATGGGAACTTTGCATGTTTTCTAAATATCTGCAAACATATTATGGTATTTTTTAATGCTTTAGTACAGTCAAAAAAGTACATACAGCACCTTTAAGAGTCTGAAATAATTGTTGCTCAATCAGGAAATAAAATACACGCATCGTAACTTTTTCAGACAAATAACGCTGACTGCTTTATTTCCAAGAGGATGCATGGTAAACTTTGAATTTTAATACAGTGCAGTAGGCTATAGTAACTGAGGCTTGTGTTAATATTTATTGTATAGGCTATTCGAATCAATTTCTGCAACTAAACACAGATATGTTCATTTTTAATATTTCCTTCATGATTACGTACATAAAGAAATATATTTTTGTGTTGGTCAGTTAACGGTGTCAGCAGTAGTGTTAATTTCGTTAACGAAAATATGACAAAAAATGTTTGTTGACGACCTTTTTTTCCATGACGGCACTACACTACTTAGGCTTACGGTGCTTTTTGGAAACGCAGCCCAGGTCTACACTATGGGCCCTTTTTTAACGATCTGAGCGCATGGTCTAAAGCGCACGGCACAGGTGCACTTAGGGAGTGTCCGAATCCACTTTTGCTAGTTTAACGACGATAAACATGGTCGGCACGCCATGCGCATGGTCCAAAACGGTTGTACCAAGTCCCTTAATGAGCCATGGGTATGTTTTGGGTGTAACGTGCAATAAACCATTCAGAGTCTCATCTCCCATTCCCTTTAAAAGCCAGTTGCACTTGCACCATGGCGGATTCGCTATTTACATGGAGGAATATAGACACCATCAACCTAATGAGTCAGTTTAAATACATGCGTGTAATGCCACGATTGGTTAAATAAGTAGAAATGTAATTAATCTTTACTGCAAATAGGTAATTCTGATACATGCAATGACTATCCATTATGACATGTAGGTATTTTTATATTTATGTACACAATAATAATCTTTTACATTGTAATCCTTTTATTTTTAATATTTTGCATGTGTGTGTGCTGCTCGCCCGTGTGTGTAATAAGCAGAGTGTACGTGCGTTATGCACCGCCTATAGGCGCATATTACTAACACACCCATTAAATAACACAAAAATACTGCGCTGTTGACTTTAGAGCAGGTTTTTGTTGGTCAATGGCGCAGTCGTTTTCAGTTCCTCAAAATAGCAACACGGCAACAATGCCCCTGAACACACCTGGTTTACAGACCATCCATGGGTGAACAGATGCGCGAGTGCATTTGCTATTTAAACAACGTGGCACTGTCTATGAAAATGATAACGGCGTCGGGCTGAAACTAGCAAAAAACACTTGCATCGCGCCTGCCGCCGCATTGCGACGGATGTATGATAGGGCCCTATATCTCAGTGGCTTGGTGACAGAGATTCAGAGAATCATTCTTAGTTAATTAGTTCTAATCTAATGTATATGAAATAATAATAATTTGAAATAACTAATTTGTTTAAATTATTTTTTTCAGCTGTTTTTCAACTCTACCATCACAGGACTCATCATCACGAGATACTCTCTTGATTTGATCTTCATCTGTAACATAATTTCACGCTTTTACATTGGATTTGAGACCCATGGAGTGGTTATAACAGACCCTAAAAAAGCCCGGAAAAAATACCTCAGGACTTGGTTTTTATTGGATCTCTTGTCTGTTTTACCCCTTGAAACATTAAAAATGGCTTTCTCTGAGCTGAGGTTCATGCATGCCAATAGATGTCTGAGAGTGTTCAGATTGTTTGGCATACTATGTAAGTTGTTTGTTTATATACTTTATATAATTTATTATGCAATTCAGATATATTCACCTGTTAATGTTTTCTGTTTGTTTCTAGCCTCGTTCAGTAACGAACCAGACACCAACAAACTTCATCTGGCGGTTTTCAAATCGTTTTCCATTATGGTCCTGTGTATACAGACCTCAGCATGCCTTTGGTAAGCCTGATAAATAAACAAATATTCTACTCTTGAAAGGGTCCTTTACATCGTCGTTTGATTTATCCAAAGATATTGACATAGAATGGTATTTTCTTTATCGGTAATGCAACATTCTCTCTCTTTTTAAATGTTAGAACAGAACAATGGCAATGGTTTGTTATTGTTGATTCCAAGATATCTCAAAGAAAACAATGCACAGCTAAAAAGTAATGATGATGTCTTGTTCTTTCAGGTTTCATCAGGCATGTGATGCAGCTTATGATGGTCATGACAGGTATTGCCCCAAGGAGGAGAACTGGTTGCAGCTGCTACCAGATTGTAAGTTTTGTCCCCTCATTTCATCCCCAATAACATAAAAAGGCCATTATTTTTTTTAGAGGGTAGCCAAAAACTAAAACTGCACTATGGAAGATTTTTTGTTGAAAATCGATGAAATTATTAGGCAAATTAAAAAAATTCCAAGTTCACACCTGTGTTCTTACCTTACCCCTGTTTACCATGTTAAAGGCACAATATGAAAAATATGGAAATGTTTTTTTGGATTAAAGTATCTGAAGACCACTAGAACAATGTTATATATTTTGTTGACTTATTATCCAAATTATCCAAAATGTTTCTAACAAAGTCCAAATCCAGAGAAATCAGCTATTTTATCCAGTGTAACATCCAGTGTCATTGCGTAGCCTGTCAATGACGTCATATCCACATTACCCTTGATTTCACTTACTTCCAAAGATGCTTTAATATATTATGGGTGGGTGGCACCAATAAGTCTTCATTAGTTTATGACCTGTTTAACAGTCCTGTCTAGACATGTGCCAGTATACGGCAATACGATATGTCACGATAATGAACATGCACTATATTGTTATCGTGGTCACTTCAAAATACAGTGAATAATTATTTATTACGATTTATTCTGATTTTTAGAATGCATTTTAAGAATACTTTACCCATCTACCGTTTAAAATGAACAACACCGCTGTATGCTGCATCAAAGAGGCGCACGCACTGATGTAAACAAACCCAACGCGCATGAGCAGCGCATGAACGAGTGATGGAGACGCACATTCACTCTCTGGCAGCAGATGGTGCTGATGGAACAGCAGAAATGCAGCCGTTTCCCCGGAAACCTCGGAAACAAAGCTCGCGCTACTAAACAGTATTTAAATGTTTCAAACAGCCATTCAGTTTTCTGTATTCATTTCCATGCTCTAAATATTGTTTGAATATGTTCTGATTCTTTATTGTTCAGTCACGCACTTTACAATAAGGCTCCATTATTTAACATTAGTTAATTCATTAGTTAACAAACTGACAATGAAAAATACTTCTAAAGCATTTATTAATCTTAGTTAAATGTAAATTTCAACATTTAATAACACATTATTAAAACATAATGTTGGGGGCAATCGCGCTTGGGCACGGTACAAGGCAACCGTGCCTAGTGTGAGTACACCCTAAATGTTCCGTTTTTTTTTGTCATAAGAAAAGTTATTAAACCTGTTATAGTATGACAACACTTTTTTGCAACTTATTTCAATATCGTGATAATACTGTATACCGTGATAAAACTTCAGCAATTAATCGCAACATGAAAATTTGATACCGTCACATGCCTAGTCCTGTCTAATACTTTATTAGATAGAACTGTTATATACATAGAAAGTAGACAGTATATGATAAAGTATTAGCGTTTGCCATGTGGTTGATGCCTAATGTCGCTAGCTAAGCAGAAATACATAATCATGTTTTGCTTGGTCCCCTCAAAGTCACATTGGATTTTCTCTTTGAGAGGTCCATCTATCACTGTTGTCCATGTTCGTAGAGTTAGTTCATTGAGTAAGTATATAGGCTAGAATGTGTGTGTGTACACAGCTTTTATAAAAATGGCAGGTGTCTGTGTTTCGCATTCAGTCAGCCAATCAGCGTACACTTACGTCACTGGTAGTTCCTGTTGTGCTGGGTCAGACCCTACTATGAAGTAGGAGCTAATTTAGTTCCCCCAAAATGTGTTTCTAGAACTAAAATCATTCCCAGTTCTTGCGGTGCGTTCACACCAAAAAGTGGGTACTTCCACCAATAGTTCTAGAAACTATGAAAAGGGCCCTCCGGTGCGAAAGCCCCTTATCTCTGCTCTTGTAGCGCCACCCTGTCCGTTTGATGGCCGCCCAGCAGCCACGCATGAAGTGGCCATTAGAAACGGTGCTGACCCTCACCTCACTATCACCACTACTAAATATATTACTCTCTTTTTTTTTCTTTGTCCGACAACAAGGTGCACCAAGATGAGTGAGAGAATTGATAGCAGGCATAAGATTAAGGGCTGCCACGACCGTCACAGTCTGCACTTTAATTTTTATTTGTAATACACACCTCTCTGAGACCTGACGACACACCCACTGTTTCTATCTTTGTTCAATCAGCCACATATTTTAAGCACAAAAAGACGTGAAAGAGAACTTGCTTCGGGTGTGTGTGCTCAGAAAACCATATATCAGAAGTTTAGACTGATATGGCTTTAAAACACATGCAGATGATAAACTTTCATGATGATGAAGAACTGCAATGTCACGTGAGCGTGACCACGAAAACCAAACCAAACATTTATTATACAACATGCTATAATAAATGATCTGTAGGGTTTTTTTGAGCTGAAACTTCACAGATTGGAGACACCTGACATGTATATTACATCTTGTAAAAAGGGGCATAATGGGTCCCTTTTAAAACTCCCTGTGACATGTTTCTGGATGATGATATTTATATGCCATGTTTTTTCTACAGTTTCAATCAATTCGACTGCAGTTACAGACATGGAGTTTTATGCTACATCGCTTTACTGGTCAACCATCACACTATGCGCCATAGGGTGAGAATTGTCATTGTTATATGCTAGTGCTACAGTATTTGACCTTTATTTAATTATATATTTACTAAAATTGTTTTTCCTTGGCTTTTTAAAAAGAATCAAGATTTTATTATATATATATATATATATATATATATACATATATATATATATATATATATATACATATATACATATATACATATATATATATATATATATATATATATATATATATATATATATTCAAAACAGTGATATAAAAAAAAATCTATGCAAGTATTATGTGCAAGATTTATGCAGCATCTTTTTAAAATGAATTTTCATAACAATTTAGCACATTTACTCCACAAATTAATTTCACCAAAAAACTAAAATTCTGTCATCACCTTTCGTTTAAAATTGTCATTTTTGGGTGAACAATCCCTTTAATGTAATGTGAAAAGTTCTACAAGAAAAAAAGTAAAATCTTTAAATATACTTTCTCTAAAAATATGATTTTTTCCTTAAATTTTTTAATAACAAATGTTCGCCTAACATGTAAACTAATAGACTTTAAACTTTGCAAGAAGAATGAAAATTCTGTCATTATTTATCCACAATACACAAGGGAGCAATCAAGGGAAAACAGAACAGGTGTGATAAAAACAACCAAGGAGACTTACTAGGAACACAAACACACATATTTTAACACACACATGTACGCACACACACACACACACACATGCACACAGCGACTTTCGCTGTTTTTTTTTCCACTGTAGGCTTTATTAATTTGTCATATACATAGAGCGCTTCACAGCTGTGGCACATCACATAGGCTACCCAACACTTGATTCATCCTGTTAAACTACTTCACTAAAACGCTCCCACATGTTACTTGACTTTCCTTCCTTTTGTTTTTAATTTGGTATATTCTGCAAATTAGTACCTGAAGAAAAAAAATTAAATAAGTTTTAAACACATTAATATTTCCAATATTTTCCTGTCTTATCAGAATAATCAAGAGAGTCAACAACACAAAGCAAGAAAGGAATTTTATTTCACTATTTAAAATAGCCCGTCGGGCAGGGCCGTGATATGCTTTAGTTGCCCAGCTGGAAGATACAATAGCCCCGGGACGTCGTGCTAGCAATTTTGCGAGCCCTGAAATGTGACATTTATTATAATGTGTTTATGTGAAGACTGTTTTGAAGTTCACTTAAATTAAAAGTTTTAATTTTTTTTTAAAACGTATTAAATGTTAATTTACTCATCCCCCATCTCATTCAAGGTGTTTGTGTCTTTTTTTGAGGAAAACATTTCAGGATTTTTCTCCACATAATGGACTTCAATGGCAACCAACAGTTAAGGTCCAAATCAATGGAAAGTAAGGGCTTCAGAGTCTCTGCGCAATCCCAGCTGAGGAATAGGGTCTTATCTAGCCAAACCATAGGTCAAAAATGTTTATATACTTTTAACCTAAATTGCTCATCTTGCGCTGCTCTGTGGCGTGCCACGGATTGCGTAATCACGTTGGAACGGTCAAGCTAGACGTAGGCGGAAGTACCGCCCCAAGCGAACGTGCAAAGACTAATACAAATGCCCTTTACCAAAAAAAAAAACCTCCATCTCCAACTTCAAAATCGTCAGACATCGTTGTTTTACCTTTTTTTCTAAAGGGCGTTTGTATTAGTCTAAACACGGGGACGGTACTTCTGCCTACGTCTAGCGTGACCTTTCCGGCGTGATTACGTAATCACTGGCGCGCCACAGAGCAGCGCAAGATGAGCAATTTAGGTTAAAAAGTATATACTTTTTTATTTTTTAGAAAATGACAAATGGTTTCGCTAGGTAAGACCCTATTCCTCGTCTGGGATCGTGCAGAGCCTCCGAAGCCTTTGAAACTGCATTGATTTGGACCTTCAACATTTTGGTTGCCATTGAAGTCCATTATGTGGAGAACAATCCTGGAAAGTTTTTGACGGAAGAAAGAAAGACATGAACATCTTGGATGAGATCAGGGTGAGTAAATTATCAGGAAATTTTCATTTTGAAGTGAACTAATCCTTTAAAATTGATAGCTTTCAATTATACTGTGATGTTGAATGACTATAATTAATGGCTAAAATTGAGAAAAAAAATCTATTTAAAGTGTTAGTTCACCCATGATTTACTCACCCTCAAGTCATCCTAGGTGTATATGACATTCTTCTTTCAGACGAATACAATCGGAGTTATATTCAAAATATCCTGGCTCTTCCAAGCTTTATAGTGGCAGCCCAAAATTTGAAGACCAAAAAAGTGCATCCATCCATTATAAAAGTGCTCCACACGGCTCCAGGGGTTAATACAGGCCTTCTGAAGTGAATTGATGGGTTTGTGTAAGAAAAATATCCATATTTTACACGTTATAAAGTGAAATATCTAGCTTCCGGCTGACCGGCGTCCATATTCAACTTACGGAGAAAGTGTAATGCGTCTCACAGTTCAAAACGCTTCCGCTACGTCCGACTTCATATGTCATGTCAGTTACGCTTTTTCCGTAAGTTGAATACGGAAGGTGGTCCGCCAGAAGCTAGATATTTTACTTTATAATGTGTTATCTATGGATATTTTTCTTACACAAATGCATCGATTTGCTTCAAATTTTGGGTTGCCATTCACTGCTATTATAAAGCTTGGAAGAGCCAGGACATTTTTTTATATAACTCCGATTGTATTCGTCTGAAAGAAGAAAGTCAGATACACCTAGGATGGCTTGAGGGTGAGTAAATCATGGGGTAATTTTCATTTTTGGGTGAACTAACCCTTTAACAGAGACATAATCCTTTAATTTCAGTATCAGCACTGGTATCAGTGATACTGGCCTTCATTCACAATTCTTAGTAAAAAGATGCAATTAAACACATATTTAAAATATACTGTCTTTATATTGTTTCTAAATTAATTTGGAGATATAATGTGAAATTATTACAATACAAAAATATATTAAAAACTTGAATGTTAGGTGCGATTAATATTGATTAATTGCAGAATTTTTTTAACCGACTGACAGCACCAATTATTATATTTATTATATTATATTATATTATTGTAACATGTACGTTCTGTGTTCCCCCCTTCATTGTGTTTTTGGTTCAGTCCCTGTGACCTAGTTTTCCACAGTCTGTTTAATTAGTTTCACCTGTGCTTTGTCAATTATCTCATTAGTTCCCTTTGTTTGGTCTATGCATTTATACTCTGAGTTCTCCCTTATGCCGAGTTCACACTGCCCGATTTTATGCCCGATTTTGACTTGCCGACAGGTTTTGCGAAATCACGACAAATGCCCAAAATCATATGCAAAGTGCTTGTTCACGCGATCTGAGAAAATTGCTGACGAGTCGCCGACGCCTGTGAGATATTTGGCATGCTAAATATCTGGACCTGTCTGCAATTCAAACTCTTGCTGTGTGAAATGTGTTCTGACTGAAAATTACATCTGCGATGACCTACAGCCAATTAGAGAGCAAGATACAGGGCAGCGGGAAGTTCCGTTATAGTTGTAGACCAGAATATCAGTATTTTAATAGATATATTTACAATTCTATCAAACAGAAACAAAGCACAAACATTTGCTTGACCAGCCACAACAGCAGCACAAATGATTTATTTACCTCTAACTCTCTTTGCAGAACGCAATCCTTGCTCCCTGCGTCTACCCAACCATTTCCTTCTCCATCATTTTTTTTATTTTTCTCTTTTTTTCGCTGCAAATCAGCGCACAGACAATTTTGATCGCAAGCTTTCTGCAGTCTATAATTTTAATAACAATTCCTGTCTCGCGTGAGAACTTCGGTCTGGCGCACGTGTGATCTCACGTTTTTTTTCTTCCACCCCTATATATTAGTAAGCATAATTATAAACATGTAATTAGCGATGTTTCGTTGAGGAATTAATCAGTGTTTCGTTTCATTCAAGCCCATTGTTTCATTTGTAAATGAATATACTGATGTAGCCAAAGCCTACAGAAATAAATTCATAAAGTCAACACTTTATTGACATGATTGCCGATTATGAACAAATTATGGCAAAACATATGGCTCTTTATGTACTAAAATAAATAATACAGAATGTTAATTAGGTAAAGAGATACATGAATAAACATAATAATATAACCAATAATAATAATAATTTAGTTAAAAATGTGAAAACCCTGTACAGTGATTGTAATTTAAAGGCTTTTTTTATTCTTGAAAAGACAATGTTAAGTTCAAATGTTTACTTGCATAACTGCGATTCCAGACAGTATAAAATATGCATGAAATAACAAGACAATCGTTGCATCACACGTAGTTGTGAATTATATTTTAACTGAGTAATAGTAAATGAGTGTGCTCAATAGAGTAATATTTATTATCTTGTGAATTATCTTGTGAATACCTGTGCAATGAAGTGCACAATCGATGCCCCAGCCACGCCTGCACGTCTTCTACAGACAATTAGAATCTGACGACATGCAATTCAGGCTTTAATTTATGGTCTTGCCCATATGTACGGCCAATCAAAGATTGCCATGTAGAGACACATGCTTTCGACACCGGTTCACGCGAGGCATTCCCATAGCGTCAAGCCATGACCTTCGTTACATATGTAACCTGAGACATTTTATTTTTTAATTGCTAGAGGGGCAAACTATTAAATACTGTATCTTATGTATTCTTTGCTTGTCAAAAGGCATTATTTCATCATATTGTCTCATTAAATATATTAAACAGCTATGGAGATATACATGCCACAAATTTGGAAGAGGCCACAGTTGCATCACTTGTGATGGTGGTTGGATTTCTTGCCTTTGGAATCAGCATGTCTACTATGAGCTCAGTTATAAGCAACATGATGGCTCAAAGAGGAAGATTCTACCATAGAATGGAGGCTGTTCATCATTATATGGTTTGTAATAAGAAGATTTTAGTTACCTTTCAGTCGGTAACGTTCGACGTACGTCGGACGTCACCGACGAATTGGGATCACTTCTGGGAGCCCCTATCAGTTTTGAGATATAGAGAACGGCTTTGAGATATAGAGAGCGGCTCTCGCGCTCCACCCCGCGCCGAGGGTATAAACAGGAGGCGAATGCAGCACACCATTGTCATTCACTTCGGAGCCAAACACAGTGTTGATGAAGGAGACTGTTCCTGCTTCAGCAGAAAGAGAGAGAACGAGAGAAGACACTTCTTTGAGTGCTGGGAGAGAAGGCACGATCAGCGGCGGCCGCGAGCTCACTGGTACAGTGATAAACTGCTGTTTTTAAAGCACTGTTTGGTCTGTTGGTTTGGTGAGAACGTTCCCAACGGTGAGTGCATACGCAGGCCTGTGTTTTGCCGCGGTCATTCCTGGGTGCTTCAGCACATTTAAAAGAGCTTTCTTCTAAAAGAGCAGCGTGGATGTGACACTGCGTCTTTTTCAAGACGTCATTCCACCCGTGTGTTTCTGGATGCGGTTGTTTCCTGTTCTCATTTGACGGCCACGATCCCTCTTGCATAAGCATGTTGAGATTGCGTTCGTGGGTGATCCATGTTTTCTCAGGAGAATGGGATCACGTTGGCACGTTGTTCATCTCGCCTTCCTCGTGAGGGTTTGAGCGTTCAGCGCGCCATGTGCCGTCTAGCTGCCGGCTGACAGCGCTGGTTGTCATGGCAACCCAGCGTGTCACTCTGCGTTTTAGATGCGCGGTCGAGACTTGAAACCTCAAACGGGGTTCAGTCCCTTCGCCTATTCCCCGATCTAGTGCACCAGAAAGGGGCTACTTCGGCTAATAAGCCTTGGTGACCTGAGGATTACAGTGGGGCTTCCCTGCCGAGTACGTTTCCGTGGGCCCTCACTCCTCTATCGCATCGCAAGCATGCTGAGACTGTGTTTGTGGGTGGTTCATGTTCTCTCATGAGAGCATGACTACGTCGGCATGTTCGTCTTCTACATAGGGGCTTGAGTGTTCAGCGTGCCGTGTGCCGTCTTGACGGCCACGCTCACGGTCTTACGTGCCTGCTGGTAGCTTACAGGTGGGATTGCTGGTTCCAAAAAAAAAAAAGGGACCTAGCATTTCATCTGGGGCTCCAGCAGAGGACAGATGTCAATCGCTGCATCGGAGAGAGAGCTTTTAAAAGCTGGAAATGAAGATGATGCTGAGTTTCCCACTATAATGGTGTGTGCTCATGCTGAATCAGATTCAGACTTGACAGCCATGCTGGCAAGCCCGGGGTGGCTGAGGTGTAGTGCAATGCGTAAATCGCCTTGCCCGCCCCCTTGCCTTTTTCCCGGATGTACATTGGAAGGCTTTGGCAGTGTGGAACTATTTGGTGCCAAAATATGGAGCGCCAAAAGGGCCATAATCTGGATAAAGTTTTCCTCTCTCTCACTACCCTCATCGGTGAGGTAGCAGTGCCACTAGCAGGCACAGTGCCTCCACAGTGCAAAGCAGATGGAACCCCTCAGTCTGCCTGCCATGGGCATCCCACGATGCAGCCCGTCTAGGCTGCCAGTCAGCTGAGACGGGTGACCTGGACTTGGTTGAAGCTGCTCTTCCCCAGAGGAGGGCCGGGTGGAGAATCATTGCTAAATTCTGTTCCACCACTGGTGTTACAGTCAGTGGTACCCAAATTCTTAAGAGCAGTTCCAATACCTCTGGGTCTCGGGAGTTCAGCAATGGCAGCGTGTGACGCTATGAAGCCTCACCACTCTCATTCCCCTCCCCACAAGAGGGCGAGAATGGCAGTGTGCGATGCCAGGGAGCCTCGCCACTCTCATTCCCCTCTTCTCAGCGGTGCGAGGATGGCAGTGCGCGACGCTATGCCTCGCCACTCTTGTTCCCCGCTGAGGAAGGAGGTGAGGTAGACAGTGTGTGATGCCACACAGCCTTGCCACTCTCTGTCCCTCCTCCTTCAGTCGCCAGCGGACCACAGCGTATGGCTTGAGAACGCTACCATGCCTTCTCTCATACCCTCTGTCCAACCGTGGGGGCAGGTACGCTATGCCTCTTGGGTAGGGTCCCTGCCCTCCACTTCGCTGCCCTACCGCAGGATAGTCTGTGGGGCGGGTGTGTTCATGGTACAGTTTCCGGAAGCCTAGCTAGCACTTCTGAGACCGTCCCGCTGACTCACCTGCACCACGCGGTGGGTTATGTCCAATCTTGGACCTGTGACTCCTGAACCGGGCCCTTCACAAACCAGCCGTTCAGATGTTGACGCAGAAAGCGCACTTTCGAGTACATCCGGCCCCGAGATTGGTTTGCAGTCATCGACCTGAAGGTCCTTCCCTTCAGGCTGTCCCTGTTGTGTGAACACAGAGACACGGTGATCAGTCACCTCAGCCTGTTGGGACTTCGGGTCAACTGGGGAAAGAGCAAACTCTGCCCTGTATAGAGGATCTCTTTTCTCTTTTCAGAGGCTCCTGGGGCATATGGGGCAATCCTTTCGGATTGCTTCATATGAGACCGCTTCAACGCTGGCTACACGACCCGAGTCCCGAGATGGGCGTGGCACAGCGGATCCCTTCGTGTCCCCATGACTCAGAGGTGCCGCCAAACCTTCAGCCCGTGGTCGGACCCTTCGTTTCTACGGGCAAGTGTCCAGGCATGCTGTTGTCTCCACAGATGCCTCATCCACCGGCTGGGGTGCCATGTACAACGGGCTTGCAGTTTCGGGTCTGTGGACGGGGCCTCAACTGCAATGGCGTATCAATTGCCTCGAGTTGTCAGCAGTCCGTCTTGCGCTGGGCCGCTTCAAAACGCCGCTACTAGGCAAGCACGTTCTGGTCCGTACGGACAACACTGCGGCCGTTGCGTTCAACAACAAACAGGGTGGTCTACACTCCCCTCGCATGTCACAACTCGCCCGCCATCTCCTCCTATGGAGTCAGAAGCATCTGAGGTTGCTTCGTGCAATTCACATTCCGGGCCTGCTCAATCGTGTGGCCGACGAGCTCTCACGACAGCCAGTGCTCCCCAGAGAGTGGAGACTCCATCCCCAGGTGGTCCATCTGATCTGGAGTCGCTTCGGGACTGCACAGGTAGACCTGTTTGCCACCCTGGACATGACCCACTGCCAGTTGTATTATTCCCTGACCGAGGGGACCCTCAGCTCGGATGCTCTGGCACACAGCTGGCCCCAGGGCCTACGCAAGTATGCGTTTCCTCCAGTGAGCCTTCTTGCACAGACTCTGTGCAAGGTCAGGGAGGACGAGGAGCAAGTCCTGTTGGTTGCTCCGTACTGGCCCAACCGGACTTGGTTCCCGGAACTAGTGCTTCTCGCGACAGTACCTCCTTGGCCCATTCCTCTGAGGAAGAACCTCCTGACTCAGAGACGGGGCACCCTATGGCACCCACGTCCGGACCTCTGGAAACTCCATGTCTGGTCCCTGGACGGGATGCAGAGGTTCTAGGTGGCCTACCACAGCTGTGGTAGACACCATCACTTCTGCTAGAGCTCCCTCTATGAGGCGCCTCTATGCGTTGAAGTGGAACCTGTTCGTTGCAGGGTGTTCTTCTTGATGAGAAGACCCTCGAAGATGCTCGATCAATTCTGTGCTTTCCTTCCTACAAGACGGGTTGGAGCGAAGGCTGTCTCCCTCTACCCTCAAAATTTATGTTGCCGCTATCGCCGCTAATCATGACATGGTAGGTGGTAAGTCTCTAGGGAAGCACGATCTGATCGTCAGGTTCCTGAGGGGGGCCAGGAGACTAAAATCCTCCTCGCCCTCCCTCTATACCCTCTTGGGACTTAACTCTGGTGCTAACCGCACTGCAGAGGGCACCCTTTGAAAAATTCTGTCTTTAAAGACAGTACTCCTGACTGCATTGGCCTCTATCAAGAGGGTAGGGGACCTGCAGGCATTTTCGGTCAACGAATCATGCCTGGGATATGTGCCCAAGGTTCCCACCAGGTTGCAGGTGAGCCTGCACGCGCTGCCTTCGGAGGAGGCAGAGCCAACCCTAGCTTTTCTCGGTCCCGTCCGCGCTTTGCGGGCTTACGTGGACAGAACACAAAGCTTCAGGACCTCAGAGCAGCTCTTCGTCTGTTATGGAGGCCAGCAGAAGGAAAAGGCTGTCTCCAAGCAGAGGATGGCCCACTGGATAGTGGATGCCATCGTCTTGGCGTATGAAACCCAAGACGTGCCCTGCCAACTCGGGTTAAGAGCCCACTCCACTAGGGGTGTAGCTTCTTCCTGGGCATTGGCTCGTGGCGCCTTGCTGACAAATATTTGTAAAGCTGCGGGCTGGGCGACACCTAACGCGTTCGCTAGATTCTATAGCCTCCGTGTAGAGCCGCTATCTTCCTGTGTGCTCACTTCCCATAGTCAGTAACACTGAAGTGCTCGTTCTAGTGTCGGCTTGCTGCGCCATTCCCTTCCCCAGAAACAGCGAACCCTGTTGAGTTCTCCGCAACCCGCGGCAGTCGGATGTGGCGGAGCGTCTGATGCCAGGTCTAACACTCGTATGCATTGGTGGACCTTGTGTTAGACTGGGTTCCATATGTTGTGACCCCCACGGCAGGCCCATATGTGTATTCTTCCACGGTACGGCTCCCTACGGCAAACCCGTGTCTTTCCCTCGGTAAAGCTCTCTGCCGTCTCAGTCAGGTGTTGTTCCCCCGCCTGCTTGGCCGGGGCCACTCCTGGGACTTCCGTATGTTGCACTGCCCATGGCCAGTCCATACGTGTATTCTCCACATGGTAACTCCCTCCGGGCATGATGTGGCTTCCGCAGCGTTCCTCCGGGCACGTTTTCCTAGAGTTATCCAATAGTCTGCTGAGTGGGTCTTGCGGAACAGCAGTGTGACTTTCCCTGCGTGAATTTCCCCGCCCGGAACAGAAGGGGTCTGAGCGGCTCTCGCTGGGCACTGGAAGTGGTAGTAACTGTGGCCTTTTCCAAAGGGATCCCAATTCTTGGTGACGTCCGACGTACGTCGAACGTGACCAACTGAAAGAGAACGTCTCGGTTACGTATGGTAATCCTCGATCCCTGAAGGAGGGAACGGAGACGTACGTCCCGTCGCCACAGTTGCTGTACCGTCACTGCATGGCCGAGTCACTAGTTCGGCTCCTCAGTGAAAAACAATGGTGCGCTGCATTCGCCTCCTGTTTATACCCGCGGCGCAGGGCGGAGCGCGAGATGCAAATGCCAATGGCCCGTTCTCTATATCTCGAAGCTGATAGGGGCTCCCAGAAGTGAACCCAATTCGTCAGTGACGTCCAACGTACGCCTCTGTTTCCTCCTTCAGGGAACGAGGGTTACCATACGTAACCGAGATGTTTTCCATCTGTCATTTCTACTAGTAATTTCATGTTTATTTTCCCCCTTTTAATCAAAGAGACACATGGAATTGCCAGAGGAAATCCAGACGTGGGTGCATGACTATTATTACTATCTTTGGTACCACCACAAGGGTCGAGTCATTCAAGGACTCCTGGATGATCTCCCATTTGTCCTGCATTCAGATGTTTCAAGTTATTGTCACAGATCTCTGATTAAAAACGTGAGTAATCTAATCAAAATGCTTAATAGTAATGTTTTTGATTAACTGTTGATACAATTACAAATACTTTTTTATGTATATCTTAAAGTGGTTATCCATCTTTCTAGGCCAAGTTGTTCAGAGACACAGAACATGGCTTTAAAAAGGCTTTACCGCTGAAATTAAAAACCTACATGTACAGTCCTGGACAAATTCTGGCTAAAGCTGGAGAAATTAATCAAAATCTGTATTACATTAAGCATGGACTTTTACAGGTATGACATAAATCTTTGAGGGCATCTGAGAACAATGATTTTGTAAGCTTTAAAGTACAAGGTTTTCTGAACTCATTTGCTCTATTTTTCAGGTTCTTAGTGAGAATTCTGGGGATGAGATAGCAAAACTGCTACCTCGCACATTGTTTGGAGAGGTATGATGCTCAGATCTATGTTCTCAATATTCTATATATAATTGACTAAAATATTGTAGTTTAAAATATACTGAATTATTATTTGTGACCCATGTGGGTAAAATGAGTCGCAATGAGCAAATTATATTTTCACATTCTCTATTAAAAAATCGTCAACATATAACTTGCAATGTATATTTGTTGGCATCAGACAAAAAATGAATGAGCTACACCTGTTTGAAGTCGATAGAGTCAGTAAAGTCAATTTTGAGAAAAATCGAGTTAAAGTTTTCTGAAGGTTCCAAAACAAAATCTCCTTAAAATCCCTGGTAATAACACCAAATTTGGCACTCAGCAAGTCAAAACCAAATATCTATAGAAAAAATATATATTCAACTACCACAATTGTTAGATTTGACATAAATAAAACGGACAGCCTATATATTATTCCTATATATTGTTTTTCCCTACAGTTAACTAAACGTTCACTTAAGACATAACAGATAATGTGTGCGTGAATCCTCGCCAAGACAGATTTTGAATTACTGTAATTCTGTGTATATCACGGTCGTGCGCTGTGCAACGCCTTTGTGCGCATGCTTCAGATCTGTCAGTCAGCGCGAATAAGATCCTTTTGTTTACTTTCATTGCTGCGCTTCAAAACAATACCAAACTTGTGCTGAGGGGAAGAGCCAGTCGTTGTGAAGCAAGCAGAGAAAAACTGCATTTTTCATGGACAAAGGAAAGATACTCCTCTCAGAAAACGTGCAAATAAAGATGCTTTTAGATGTTAAATTGCTGTTTGGAGCATTGGGATCGCTAGACAAGGGCTTAATGAACTCATTTTTGTTACCAGAATTTAAATTTTTCACTTGTTTTGCCTGTAGCTCGTAATTAGCCTGTGCACATTCTGACTCATTTTGTTAAGGGGGCGAACACATTCATTAATAGTGTATGTTGTTTTTTGAGGATTTTGGAAACCTAATTCAATTGTATATTCTGCACACAAATTTGTTTTCTTTTTTTTTCAGGTCCATTTGATGTACAAAATCCCTAGAAATGTTACAATGCATACATTAACATTGTGTGAAATTACCGTTTTGAAACGCAAGGATTTGCTTTCACTCTTTGCTGACTACCCTGAAGGTAATAACATTTTGGAATGCTTAGGGATTTATGATGATTTGTTTTTACTATAAGAATACTCAATTACGTCACACTAATAGAGTTTCATCTTTTTTTTAAAGCTGGTGTTAAGATTGTCACAGCTGCCAAGACACGTCTTCGAAATTCTAAGTATCCCCTACTAGACGCATGTCCAAATGGAGTTGCCTCCATCCCACAAAATGTTGCATTTGATAAGGACCAGGGCATTAAACTTCATGTTAGTGACTGAATGTCTATGTTTACATGTGCACCAATAATGTGATTATTATCATAAGTAGGACTTAAAGGTTAGTGACTGAAGGACTGTGTTTACATGTGCACAAATAATGTGATTATTATCATAAATAACACTGCACTTTTTGTTCCATTTACTTCCATTTATACGCATCATTATCAGACCGGAAACGCAAGTTCATGCCAAAAGTTCAAGACATGTTTGGTGATAGAAGATCGATATCTCACGGCGTGACCTCTTGGCTGAATTAAAAGAATGCTATTTTTGCAAGTCGAGTAGATTGTATAATTTTTACATTTTAAGTGTATTATTATTTGTACATTTACATTATTATTATGGGTAACACTTTACAATAAGGTTTCATTAGGTAATGTATTAACTAACATGAACTAACCATGAGCAACACATTTGTTACTGTATTTGTTCATCTTTGTTAACGTTAGTTAATAAACATACAGCTGTTAATTGTTTGTTCATGTTAGTTCACAGTGCATTAACTAATCTTAACAAATTCAACTTTTAATTTTAATATATTATATAAATGTTGAAATTAATATTAACTATGATAAATAAATGCTGTAGAAGTGCAGTTCATTATTAGTTCATGTTAAATAATGTAGTAATTATATGAAAACCTTGTTGTAAAGTGTTACCAATTCATGTTTATAAAAAAGAGTTTGCAGAGGGTAACGTCATATCACGACCGTTGCAGCGTTCAAAGAAATTTTAGTGTGACCGTGAATTAAGATATTTACATGGCAAGAACAAACCTCTTCACTCCAGTTTACATGCAATTTTCATTATTCTGATTATTCGCTAAGAATTGTTGTTATTTTTTATTATTCACAATGAACTCACATACAGTTGGTGTGTTACTGGCCACTGTTTTAATCTACTTCATCAAATGCAAACACATTTCTATGGACGTCTTGGATTTTTTTCCAGCGAAGTTCCGTAAATGTCTTCTTTTCATTGTTTTCAATCATCAGTATACTGCATTATATTAATGTCGTACAATGTTGTCAAAATGAACTCAGTTTCTTCAACACCTCAAAGATGTGATGCCTTCTTTACCACTATCTTTACGAATCTGCACATGACAACGTAATCTGTGTACGTCAGTAGCACATGCGCACTTTGATCAGTGGAGTAGATGTGATGTGTTTGTAAGTGTTTACATGCCTGTTTAGTGTGATTTAAAATCTGCATACGCCACATATTTTACTATGATTATGAGCTTAATCGCATCAATTTGATCGAGGTATTGTGTACGTAATGTGAAATTTAATTACAATATTGCCTACATCTCATTATAATCGCATTATGAGTGTGCATGCAAACATTGTCAGTGACTGCTTTTGGCTGTTTTTGAAATGGATCCAAGTTTTGTTTTAAGATAAAAACCCTTTGAAAATAATTTGTCACAACAGATGACCTAAATGACTGCAACACTTTTCTTATAGACAAGGGATCAGAGGATTTTTAACGCATCCTTGGAATATGGTTCAAACCGGCCAGTCTATGTGAGTTTGGTGGATTTATCTTAGGGCTGTCAAATAAATTAATCGCATCTGACATAAAAGTTAGTTTTTATATAATATGTGTGTACATACTGTGTGTGTGTATATATATAACCTTATTTATTAAGGTTACATGGATCAAAAACAACTAAAACAATAACTAGGCCTATTATATTTTATGTTTTTTTTTTTTTTTTTTGTGGGGCCAGTGAAAAAATCCTTAGCGTTAAACCCTGATTAATGACAGACACATATTGGGCTGTCACTTTAATAGCTGGTGCACATTATACTTTTACACATGCATTTTCTTTCTCAAGTTACTGTTTATGTTTATTTAACCTACTGTGTTTATGAGGATACTCGCCAATATTAGACATAATTTTTTGTGTTTTTTGACTGTTAAAGCAATATAATCCGCAAAAAAATAACTGTTTTGTTACTCGTGAGCTGTTTGTGATGAGGCTTTATTTACTGTATGCGCGCAGAACTTTTTCTTTCTTATAGAGTATGCGAGTATTTTGAGAGAGAGAGAGAGATCACTCATGTGAAATTACATCTCGCAGAAAGTTTAAAAATGTTTTAAAAGTTTTAAAATGACTGATTTAATCTTATAATCTGTGTGGATTCATTTACTCGTACAACCTACATTATATGTGAATGAGTGTTTGCATGATTATCTCTCATTATAAGCGCGAGACCTGCAGGATTTATTCAAATTATGCACAATATCCGCAATCCCGCAATGAAATTGGAGCCGTGTATGCATATATTTATATACACACACACACACACACACACATATATATATATATATATATATGAATTGTTATGCCATTTAATATTTACTTGCCATGTCCATTTCATTTCTTTTTTTGGAAGAGAACTTTCCACCCTGACAGTGCTTTTGTAAAGGGATGGAAGGTCGTTTTTTTCTGGTGCATCATCGTTTCAATTTTCCTGAAGACATGGGTGTTTTTTTTCACCAAAACTCCAGACCTAAAGGGTATGTTTCTGTTTGATGTGGAGCATTGATTTTTTTTAGGTTTACATCATTATATTTCACGTTGAAAAAAAACAAACTAAAATGAAATAGTAAAAATGTAGAACAAACTTCTGTTTCATTCGAGATGGTAAAATGAAAGTATTTGAATTAATACTGTGGTGCATTTAATCACTGCTTAGGCTTTTAAAGGTTTGAAATGTTTTGTCTAATATCAAATGTCAATTTTTGTCCTTGCTTGTTAAGGGCTTTTCACTGAAGGCTGGGCTGCCCATTACCTTGCAGTTGATGGCTTGACTAACATTTTTGCTGCATTTGACATACTGGTGAATCTTCGCACTGGCGTGTTTACAGAAGATGGTAATGTACATGTTCATTTTTGTAATGAAGGCTCATTTAAAATATGTTAGTAAATTGTTTATTCAAAAATTTGTTTAATAACAGATGTTCTGTAAATAATACATCAACACTATCAATTGGTCTCAACTGGACCCATTGCAAATTTGACATTTGACAACATGAAAATCTCCAAAACCAATGTTTTAGTATATATGAAAAGGGGCTTTTTTGCATTATCAAGAGGTTGAGAAATGCCTAACTTTATGTAAATGCAGGACAATCTTTCTTGTCTCTAGAAAAAAAGAGGGACCTCTCTTTGCTGTGTTGGTTGTGGTTTGGAGAACAGCACACAATTTTTTTCATTTTTCTAGTTAATATAATGAACTAAAAGACTAACACGTGTGATGATCAAATGAAATGGTTTATTTTGCGCTATTTGAGCGACGTAAACACAAATGAATCATAAAATTAAAAGAAATATCTGATTATCCTCCATAATGCGGTCATTATTTCAGATCATCAGTAAACCGTTGTGTTACCAAGGTAACGACTGATGCTTTTGTATGACATTCCAAAAAGCCGCCGTTATCAGCCACACAGTGGAAAATTAAACCAGAACCGGACCAGCTGCAATGAGAACCATTCAGCCCGACGGTGGAAAAGTGGCTATAGAAATCACGTGACTTTGGCAGTTTGATACACGCTCCGAACCATTGGTTCGAGAAAAAAAAAAGCTTCATAAAGGTTTCAAAGCTTCATACAGCAGTGTTTCGAAAGAGCCTATCACTAGCAAATACTAGCCCATCTGAATTATATAACAATTAGGCTATCCATCTCATAGTGAAAACCATGTAAAATCCTATTGTAGTAATCTGGGTACCGTCTTATGTTTTGCGAGGCACGCAAACATGACAATCACACGGCTCTTAGGCGGTAAACTTTTCTTTGACTGTTTGCGTTTTTAAGTTTGCGTCTTTTTGCGATTGCGATCTTCTAACATTAAGAAGAAATGATGTGTCTTTGAAAGGTGGTGCATTGCACGTAATGCAGATCCAGTTAAATGAAAGATGGCTTTAGTTCTGGACTTCCTGCAGGGAAAAATGATCAGCAGACACATGCCCGCCACTCTCAGGGTTTATTTGGCCTTGATTGACAGGGTGCCTCTCGGGAAGCATCTTCTGCTAGCTCGCTTCGTGAGACGTTTGCCAGACGACTGAGGTCTCCTGTTAGAATCAAGATCCCTTCATGGGACTTAGCTAATAGTCCTTAAAGGGGTGGTTGAGACCCCCTTTGAAACCTTCTCGACCGTGCCTCCGGTCACTCTTGAGGCCTTCCAGAGTTTCCCCTACCATTGTTCAGCCCACCCCCCCTGAAAGAATAAAAAAATTATTTGTCATTAAGGTCGACGATAAGGACTGCCCGATGGCAAAATTATGTCAAAATGCCTGTCTTGTCGAGTATCATCTTAAACATAGTCGGTTATGTCTTAAGTAAATGTAAACATGAAATTTGCCAGTCACCACCAGCGTTTTTAGTAATTTTCACAAATTTTATGGCCCACAGAATATCTTGTGTGAATATCTGAACATGCAATATATCAAAAGAAAGAACAGACCGTCTGCTTTATTCTAGCTTCATGAATTATTTTTTTAATCAACACTTAAATGTTGCAAGTTTTAAGAAATGCTACATTTTGAGCATAAAGCTGAGAAAATCATGTTTTTGCAAAATACTAACGTTACGCCCGGATGTGATTCAGAACGATGATCAAAACACAGATGGAGTAGATCAAGTCCATCAACAACCCCAGAGCTTCACAGTTCACTTGCCCGTCCTGGGTCGACATTTGATTCAGTAACATTAGGCAGTTTTGATTTATATGCTGTTTAATGTTGATGATTAAAGATGCGTAATAGCGCCCCTTCCGTATAACAGTGAAAACACAGAAAGCCGGAAAATATCAGATAACAAAAGAATCACTCACTGCTCTTGCCTGAATAACTTTTAATAAGAGTTCATCTATATTTATATGCAGTGATATATAATTTTATGCAGACTATGCAGTGATATTTTACATTTGATTACTATTTTTGTACCTGACAATCTAGTTTAGACTAGGGATGCACCGATACCATTTTTTCAGAACCGATCCAATCCAATATTAAAAATACCGATACTAATCCGATACCAATGCAGTTTTGTTTAAAAATTCTATGTAGAATTTCTGTATCTCATTGTGTTGAACTGATAATCACCCTTTTGTGAGTTAAACACAATCTACTAAATACAGACAACTTCATTATAAAGAAAAACAACAAATTAAAAAAATAATCACAATCTATGACAAAAATACTACTATAAACTAGATGGTGGATAAACTAGATTAGATAATTCAGCAGCAAAAGTTACTCATGAAAAATCATGAGTGCACAATAATTGTTTAAAATCTAAACATTTAGTGGGGAAAAAATAAAGAAAACAATAAAAGTGAATGTGTAGCTCTAAATCTGGTACAAATGTTACACATTGTTGTAAAATACATTCATGAAAAACAAGTAAATATATTTATAGAAATAGGGCCTATATACTAAGAAATTACAGTTATTTTAAATGTATAGCGCAGCTTTTTATTGAGGCAGCAACATATTATAGATAGGGCAGAACAAGAAAGGCTATTAATAATCTTTCATAGCGCAAAAGTATTATATTACGAACGGCTCCAATACAGAGCGTCACAAAGCGTGTATGCACATCCTGTCACAGCGCAGCGCTCCGTCCGCATTGAGAAGCTCAAAACACAAAGGGAAGAGATATAGACGCGTAGTGAATCTATCTATGCAATATTTTATTGAGCCGTTTCTTTTAACAGTTTAACATTTCAGTTACCGTGTGTGAAGAACAATAAAATCTCTAGTCCAGTGTTGTGATCTAACAGACACCCGGTAGAAAGTAACATGATTTACAGCAATAAACAAGCAAGATAAAGTCATTTTATGCGAAACCATAGACCGTTATCTACAGATCAAGTATAATAAAAGGAACATTGAATCATCTTTGAGAGTTTCATCGTGTTGACTGTCGTAACCGAACGCACGCGCAGTTTGAAAGCTGAATGGAGAATGACTGACACACGCGGAGGGAAGCATTCACGAATTTAACTTGAATTTAATGACTTAAATATTCATCTGTACCTCACATTAAACTATGGAATCGCTTCAGAACACTTATAATATAGTGCACGAAGCGTTGATGATGCTTTATAATGTTTTGTGGGGCACTGGGGCTTAACAATAACACAGAATATTAAACGCACAGTATTGGATTTGGATCGGTCCTGTCTGACCGATACCCGATCCGGCAAATAATGGTGGATCGGAGCCGATACCGATACTGAGTATAGGATCGGTGCATCCCTAGTTTAGACCTACATGAAAAACCTGAAAAGAACTGTTTATTTCATTTGTAGCTATATGTTTGTTCCATTGTATTTATTTGTGCTATTGCTCGATTTTTTGTTCTTATTTTATTACTGACTGTCTTTAACAATATTTAAAATTTATATGAGTTAGGCTAATAGTTAGGCTAGAGTCATAACCTTATTTATTAAGGTTACATGGATCAAAAACAACAAAAACAATACTAGGCCTATTTTATTTTATTTATTACTTTTTTGTGTTGGGGCCAGTGAAAATATTGGCAGGGCAAGTAAAAATTTGAACCAGTAGAAAAAATCCTTAGCATTGAGCCCTGATATATTCTGATATAGCCCTGATATGGATGTTCATGCCACTCTGGGATCTCATGTCCTTGAGTCGACATCACAAGCTCATGTCTGAGACCTTTTACTTTCTTGTGAGCACACACTACACAACTGTGATGGGTCTAGACACCTCCAGTGCGGCGGCATGGGTATTTTCGTTCCCCATAGCGCTTAAAATCAAGTTCACGCTTTTTCAGAGAACAGGGTTACAGTCAAGTAACCTGAGATGTTTCCATGAAAAGCCTGGAGCTGTCTAAAGTTTTCATCACTTTTGGTGAGAAATAAAAGGAACTTGGTCCAGGTAACTTGGAGAAAGAGTAAACATTGTTAATGTACATATACTACCGACATTGTAAACAATGCAAATTTTTAAAAACACACCCAAGTGCAGAGCCACAAGCACAACTGATTCACGTTGCTCACGTTTGCTCATTTGAATTTGAATATATTGGCAATGCACACGTATCTCAGCTCACTCTGTGCCAGTTGACAGAAATAGTGCTTTACAGTTGTTGGCTGGTGGTTATCTGTAACAGACATTTTATAATTTTAAAATCACCATTATATAGGAAAATGAAATCTTAATGCAATGTTATTGTTTGATGCCTAAAACTTCCTCCTTCTTTCTTGTTCTCCAGGACTCGTAACAGATTTAGCAGTAATATTTCAAGTGTATCGAAGGTCTTGGGACTTGTATTATGATGCCCTTGCAGTTTTACCCTTGGAAATGATTTATTTTGCTTTCGGCGGTACAGAACACTTGAGAATTTTAGGCCTAGTCAAGCTGATTCTGATTCACAAGGTATTTTGGATATTTTTATGTACAGTATTTTTTTCTTTTTTCTTTTTACTTAAAATGAAAATTATAATTGCAGAGCCCTGAAGTTGACTTTATATATAGTATATAGGTTGGGATAGTAGAACTAGAGTATGGATTAACTGGGGTTCAGTTAGGTAGTTGAGTTGATATCCTGATACTTTTTCATTGCAATTGTATTGTGGTTTCAGATTTATAAGCATTTCTGCCAAAATGAACGTGACATCTATAAGAACGTATATGAACAAAGAATGGTGAAATGCCTCTTCATCTTGATTTTCTATGTGCATTTTTGTGCTGGCTTATTGTACGTGTCAGCGTGTCATGAAGAAACGTAAGTGTGTTTTATTAGAGTGCTAGTGTAGAAAAAAAATCTATATTTATAGAATTATTTTCTAGAAATTCGAGCCTTTTATTTATTTTTAAGATGTAATGAGGAATCATGGGCATGGAATGCTGGACTTAAATCTACTCAGTCCAAATTTGATCATTATATAGTTGTAGCATATTGGACAATTACGACCATCACAAGTGTTGGTAAGTACCATATATCTATGTGTCTTTCTGTGTGTGTGCCATTCTACTGAATTGCTTCAAACTCGAAATTAGAAACATTTTTTTCCATAAAATTTTTGACCATACATTTTAGGTACACATATCTAGTAAAAAGTGTCATTTTTTATATTGTATTTTCAGACTATTCTACAGTCATTGCCAGAAGTTTTTGCAGTGACGAATTTCAATTTCACAAATTTTGCTGCCTTGTTGTTGAGATGTTGAGTTTTTTTTGGCCCTGGCACAAAATGTCCAGCTAACATAATTTCACTAATCATATTATCAGCACATGGAACAGTATGAACAGGGAGGTCATGCACTTGACAGCAGAACTGTTTGTATTTCATGTGGAAAAAAACTAACCCCCAAATAAAAATAACTAATATTATTTATAATAAAACATTACTTTTGCTTTTAATGTAATAAATGTAATCATATTCAATTATACATGTGAATTATCAAAGCGAGAACATTATTACAATTTTAATTACATTATTAACTCATGTACTGTCTCTATTCCAGAATATTAAGAATATTAGGCCTGTAAGTCCTGCATCGATTCAGTCTTCCAAGTATTTTGTAGCTTATAGAAACAAACAAATTTAAACCATATAAGTACTGAACTTGTAAGGCAAACTGCACCTTATCTCTGCTTTTTACAGCGCATTTTGAGAGGCTTTTATCAGAGGCTGTTCTTTGAAGTCCTGCAAACCTAACGTCCTCCATTACCTAGCGTATGCTGAGTTTGATCAATCAGTAAAATAACATATCAGCATAGATGGCATAAAGGTTTTAAAATGCTTGAACCCCGTTAGTTGCTGCTTGCAGCTATATTTTTGTATTATTTTCATACGTTGAAAGTTTATGACATTGACTTCTTGACAGAGAGTACTCTATAAATTATGATTTTGAATATATTTATCTTACCATTATCTCAATTAATGTTTTGGTTTAAGTATATAACATATACACTCACCTAAAGGATTATTAGGAACACCATACTAATACTGTGTTTGACCCCCTTTCGCCTTCAGAACTGCCTTAATTCTACGTGGCATTGATTCAACAAGGTGCTGAAAGCATTCTTTAGAAATGTTGGCCCATATTGATAGGATAGCATCTTGCAGTTGATGGAGATTTGTGGGATGCACATCCAGGGCACGAAGCTCCCGTTCCACCACATCCCAAAGATGCTCTATTGGGTTGAGATCTGGTGACTGTGGGGGCCATTTTAGTACAGTGAACTCATTGTCATGTTCAAGAAACCAATTTGAAATGATTGGAGCTTTGTGACATGGTGCATTATCCTGCTGGAAGTAGCCATCAGAGGATGGGTACATGGTGGTCATAAAGGGATGGACATGGTCAGAAACAGAAGCAGAAACTTCTGCTGTTGTAGCCCATCCGCCTCAAGGTTGTGCGTGTTGTGGCTTCACAAATGCTTTGCTGCATACCTCGGTTGTAACGAGTGGTTATTTCAGTCAAAGTTGCTCTTCTATCAGCCCATTCTCCTCTGACCTCTAGCATCAACAAGGCATTTTCGCCCACAGGACTGCCGCATACTGGATGTTTTTCCATTTTCACACCATTCTTTGTAAACTCTAGAAATGGTTGTGCGTGAAAATCCCAGTAACTGAGCAGATTGTGAAATACTCAGACCGGCCCGTCTGGCACCAACAACCATGCCACGCTCAAAATTGCTTAAATCACCTTTCTTTCCCATTCTGACATTCAGTTTGGAGTTCAGGAGATTGTCTTGACCAGGACCACACCCCTAAATGCATTGAAGCAACTGCCATGTGATTGGTTGATTAGATAATTTCATTAATGAGAAATTGAACAGGTGTTCCTAATAATCCTTTAGGTGAGTGTATATTCATATGAAATAGCCACAATTTGAATTTTCAATTATTTTTAATAGTTCTTGTCACCAAGACAAATGGTGCGTACATTATTATGAACCAGTAAAGATGAAACCATAGTTGACTAAAGCATTATGACACAGTTTTTATTTTTCAGGATATGGCGATAACGTTCCTGGCTCTTTCATTGAACAATTTCTGGCAGCAGTTGTTGGTCTTATTGGCTTGCTGATTTTTAACTATATTGTTAGCCAGATGTCTGCCACAATATCTGGTGAAAATGCTAACAGGTAAATGTTTTTGATTACAGATAATAATTTGTATCTAGTTCAAAATGCTTTGTGAAGCAAAAATTCATTTAGCATAGTAAAGTATACTGTTGAACAAGGGCAAAACAAAGTTACACATTTTATCAAAATTTATTGAATGACTGAAACTGGACTATGGTCTGTCCTGTAAAAGACATTTTGGATCACTATGCCGAAATTCTGAGAAAATGGGGTGAAAACTGATGAACCAAAAAACTTTTAATCCATTTTCTCAGTACCACTGTTGCAGTTTGCTTTTGTACAGCAGTAAACTTCTCTCTCTGGTTCTCACTGCAAACTGTTTAATTTTTTACAAATACATTTTCTGATATTAAGATTCGATAATTTAGCTCAATTTATGCACATATTGATTCTTTTTTTTTTTTTGCTTAGGGTGAATTTCCAGAGTCTTTTTTCAGAAATGCGTCACTTCATGGAGCGACATGACCTCAAAGCTTCCCTACAGATCAGAGTTTTGAATTATATGAGTCTCCTGTGGTCCAAATATCAGTATGTTTATCTTGTTTTGTCTTCCTTTGCAACATTTGTATGTGCAGCATTGGTTATGACTAAGGAGGTTAGCATTATGTTTATCTGTTAGCATTCTAATTAATCTGAATGGCAGTTTCTCAGCTGGTGCAACACTGTTTACATCATTACAAAACAAAGTGACTGATGGTATCTCAAGAATGCGTACCATCACTAGCATGAGGGGGGGGGGGGGGTGTTTCAGGTAGTCAACAAGTGGGTAAAAAACTTTTTTTTCTTTCACACACAGCACACAGAAACAACTTTCTAATAAATCGGACAACGAATAAATACAAATATATATATAATATTTTGGATCAATCAACCTGCACATAGGATTTGCATTTCACAATGTCGGCAAATTAAATTGCCTGTGCGAGCACACGCTAAGTACAGTGCAACATCGATGCACCGACAATAGAATATACCTTTCTAAAAAATTTAAATAAAAAACGAAATAAGTCAGAATCAAGTCACAAGGTGCAGAACAAATGTGTGCAAAATGCCAAAAGTGCAGGGAAATATATATTCAAAACACAAATAGTTAAATTAGATAACCCTGAGTGATCAATAAATAAAATAAAAATAAAGAAATTATTAAAATAACGAAAGTATAGACAGAATTGTCAACTTTGTCTTTTTTAATAAATAAAAATCAAAAACGAAATAAGTCACCAGGTCCAGAACAAATGTGTGCAAAATGCCTAAAGAACATATATTCAAAACACAAGCCACAAATAGTTAAATTAGATAAGTAAATTACCAATAAATAAAATTAAAATAATGAAAGTATAGCCAGGGTTGTCAATTTGGATTTTTTTAACTGCAGAGACAACAATAAACGCTAAATACAAAAGACAACAATGGCAGCCTTTTTAGCTAAACATGTTCACGCAGCATCCAAAAATCAAGTTAGAATCCTACCTGTTCGGGAAAAAAATCCAGTCTTTCACTCTGCCTGTGTCCGTTACAGTCTTTTATAATTGTGTGCGAGGAAAACCAACTTGTTAACGTTGGCCAGCAGAAGTGCGCTCCTGCTTTAATGATGATACATCCAGCCTTTGAGAATATCCTTTCTGATGGCGTGGAGGTAGATGGGATGCTCTGGACAGCTTTTGGTATCTCTCCTCGTTCTTTTGCCACCATTCCAGCTGTCCTGTATTGCTTTTTGTGGTGTCCTTTAAATAAGCTCTCATCTCACTGTCCTCTGGCTGTTGCTCCTCTTCATCACTGGACAACAGCATCGACATCACATGGTTCTTCTATTTTTTTTTTTGAAGGACCCACAGGGTCACGCTCCTCCTCCACCAAGTCACTGTCCTCCTCGCCTACCTCCTGCACAGGCCTGGCAGCTAGACTCTCAGCCAGATTTTCCACCACAGAATACGCCTCATTCCTTTGCTCATCAGTGAAAAACGAAAGCTTCTTGAAACGTGGGTCAAGAACAGCAGCCTTAATATAAATACTGCTCTCCAGGAGACGGTCTTTAAGCTCCCATCCTCTGTCAATCTCCTCGGTCAGTGTAGTCTTGGGGGTTTTAGTAACAGCGCTGTCATCTTCATGCACCACCTAGTGTCGTTTCTTAATGTTCATAAGCATCGGAACAGTGGCAGACAGAGATGCGTTCATGTCTTGTGACAAAAGCTCTATCAGTGTGATCATTGGCTTGAGAACATTGACTATGTCCTCTGCCGTTCTCCACTGGGATGTTGTGAGCTCTAGATCACGGTCGGACCGTCTGCTGACACTTGAATTCGTCAGCACTGCTGAAACTGGCCCTCTTTGCTCTAACAGGCAATCTGTCAGCCGTAGCTGTCAGATATGCCTCCATTTGCAGCGAGGTCCAAATATCTGTGGTGGGGCTGACTGCTTTGCAATTGTTTATTAACCTGGAAACCTCTGCCCGTATGGATGTGTATTTCGCATCTACCGCATGCATAGTCTCAGCCTCAGAAGTCACACCCACGGACTGTTGGCTGAACGTTTGATGCATATGGCACACTTATCTGGAAACACTTCAGGAGTTTCAAAGTCATCATCTGATTGGTTGAATTCTACAGGATGTCCGCGAAACGCGTGTGTTGCTTTTTTAACTGTCCGCCTGGACAGAAGTGCCATGACTCTAAACCCCCTCGTGGAAGAAGAATGCCGTCATGTTTACAACTGTGAAAATGAGCGCTTACCAGGATGAACTAAACGCTGGATTTTCAAAAGTATGTGAGGTTCACGGCTCCATTGTTGCAGTAAACTTGAACAAAGTCCTTGAATGAATAATTTATAGATGCACGCTGGTCTGTTATTGCAGGGACATTGACTTTACATTTTCATGCCCCTAAACATGATGCGGAACAAAACGAACTGTGATTGTTTGTGTTACATGTCAGTCAAACATCCTCTTGGGCAGTCCTCAACCAATGAAAGCTGCGATAGAGTCCAGTCCTTTAGGGACGGTGTATCCTGGCTCAAGTGTTTGCATTAATTCTTTAAAACCTTCGCCTTCCACAATGTTCAATGGCCTCATGTCAAGCGCAACAAACTGCAATTTTGTCCATGATTTCTCTCTTCTTCTCGGACAATAGTGGTCTCAAATCTAGCTTTCTTTGAGTTAGTCTTGACTCCGCTCCAGTACTACTAGATGAACCGTCGTCATCAATCTGATACTGCGGGTGGATCTAAAGCAGTGGTTTTCAAACCCTGGGTTGCGACCCTCGGGTGGGTTGCAAGGCTTAAAAAATGGGTCGTCATGATTTAAGGAAAATTGAGTTACATTAAAATTTTTTTTTATTATTTTCATTAAATCTATGTTTATAGGCCTATATAAAAGTAATAAATCCGCGAAATATATTTGACTTAAATAATTAAGTTTGGTCATTTTTGTGATGACGCTCCACAAGCAGCTTCACGGAAAGGAAACCCAGACAATAGAAAGCGCATGTTTTCTTTATTTTACAAAAGCACAAAGTTCTGTTTTATTGTAAGTGTACACAAATAAAAGTAAAGACTTTGCAGTTTTGAGTTATGTCCTATACTCTTATCTTTATGACCAAAATGACAGAGTATGTTTCCTCTGTTCGATCGCGCCGGCGCCTCACGGGCACACAACATATTCCAGCATTGCAAACTTGACAGCCTGTTCATTATCAAAATAAAATAGTCAACCTAAAGTTACACTGCTCAGTTTAATAGTCAGTAGTACAATTTGTGTCGTTCAGCGTGAGCACCGCCGCTGTGGTGATTCCAAGCACATTTTTGCGTGTGAAGAGGATGATTTTTCCATTGATATTGGAACATGAGTGAAGTACAAAGCCTATAATAAATAATAATTTAGCATCCAAATACATTGCGAATATGGAAACATTTGGATTCGAATGAGAGAGTTAGGCTACGTGAGCCCATCGCCTGTTACTTTCAGTTTTGGCTTGTTTATAGTCACTTATATTTTTTATTTTTGTTCTGTTCCGAATACCGTTAAATTTAAAGGATTTGTTGTGGAGTGAGGGGGACTAAAATAGCATATAGCTATGTTTGTAGTGTTTATAATGTTTGTAGTACATTATAACATTTCGCTTTATTTACCGGTATTATTTCTGAATGCAATAAAATGCGACTTAAACTATTAATCGGTTAAAATTCTTACTGTTGGTTAACGGTTAACCAGTTAATTAACATCCCATTTATAGCTTAGATCAAATTAGTTGAGAATCAACTTTGCGTTGCGAACGTGCACTTGGCTGGTCAAGGATCAGCCAAGTGCACGTGCATCATCAAAAGCGGTTGTGCGGAAAAGTGCTGAGCTGAATTTGTGCCATCTCATGGTTTAAAGGAGAATACAGTCAAATAGCCCATTGTATATAAGTATTCTTATGCTTGGCTTGACTTTTTTTGCATGTAAATGGTTGTAGGCCTATATATGGGTCGCGTCGATTAAAAAAAAAAGAAAGAAAAGAGGGTCGCTCTTTAAAAAGTTTGAAAACCACTGATCTAGTGAGACGGATATATCTTATAAGTCCCAACATTTAAATTAAGAGCCATTGCTGTCTATAAATAAAAGAGTGGACAGTCTTGTGTTTCCCCAGAATCTTACCCGTTTTAAGTGGAAGGCCATGTTTGTTGTTGTTGAGTGGTAGGACATGAGCTGGCACAACTTGCATGTTACTTTTTTGGATCATCTTTACCATTTTAAAAGTGCATCCACACTTTAGATTTTCTTAGCCCAGACATCATTAAAGATTAAATCCCTGCTGCCAAGATGCTCTTCTGTCGGTCACGGATCATGGAAAGTGAAACTTAATTCTGGATTTATTCACACACGTTAAAAATATTTATTAGAAGCTTCTTTCTTTTCACATTTTTATTTACATATTTTATTTTTATTTATTATCATAATAGGTATTAACTTATTGTGAGAAAACTGGTAGTTCTAGTGAAATCAGACATTGAGCATCCCCATATAGCATGATCCTCATTTCATAAAAACCTCTGCGAAGATTTGACAGTGAGATTGGTAGTCGAATCAGGCTCCTCCTATCGAAGCATCGAATCGTCGACTATTCGGGGTCAGCCCTACTTCACACTAACGTTAATGCATAAGTTAATAAGAACCAACAAAACTCAAATGAAACACAGGAACTTAAATACAAGGAACAAAGGTAATTGGATGAAATTAGGGAATTAATAGGTAACCATAGAAACAAAATAATAATTATTCCATATCTTAAATTATTTCTTCTGTGTTTAGCACGAAAACTTGTGCAGTACAGTTGTGCCACGTACCAGCTGCTTTGATGTGATTATCAAGTTAACTGACTCGTAGCATGTGCAATATCTCACAACCTCCCGAGTGTAACACAGTGTACGCCCGCCTTAAGCCCTGTGTTTCAGTCTGTTCCTTGTCCGTTATCGTTGCGTTTAGCTGATTGTTCTGTTCTGTGTTCAAGAGTTCTTTTAGTTAATAAAACCTGTAAACTGCTGCCAGTAGATCCTGTCTCATCCCTGCTGCAACTAGCGTGTGACAGTGTCAGACTGCAACTCATACTCTGTGTGTGTGAAGAAAATGTCCCTTGTGTTAACTTTAGGGCTGTCGAAGTTAACCCATTAGCACATAAAAATTGCGACATTAAAGCAGGCTCTATTTGACCCTATGAATCATCCGTAGTCCGGAGTTGCCAGGTCCGCGGATTTCCCCTATACCAAACATTATTTGTAGCGTGCCTCCCATCCAATAATCGCAAAGAGCTTTTTGCTTTGTTACTTCTGAATGTTGTGGTAAGAAACAAAGTCTCAGCTTTCAAAAGCCATTTTGACGTTCTTAAATGTGATGTGACAGATCGCTGTAGCGGCAGCACAGATTGTGACTCTTTTCTTCCACTTTAAATGATGTTTTATTAACAAGGTTCGGGAGGAGCACGTTCAGATAATTGACACAGGTGGAGAGCACTCAGCTAATCAACAACAAGATATATATACGCAGCAGACTTACCTCAGTTTTGTTGACAGTTTATCAGCATCCCTCCACCACCCCTTCTCTACTTTTCCCTTCTAACCACTTACATGCACGGGGGTTATTCTGGTTTCGGGCCAAATTCCGAGCTCAAAGCCTTCCCCCTGGACAGCACGCCAAATACACATTTAAATCTATTCTCCATAAATTATATGTAAGTGTGAACTCTTGAATACAAGTTATAACACGAAAAAAACATGCATGAACATTAAAAGGTATGTTGAAAAATACAGTACAACTTACCATACAACTGTATCATGTCTCATATAATCGCTCTAGAAATCTATATATAAAATATATGTAAAATATATACTGCTAATGTTTTGCCGAAGGACAGCAAATGCGAGTACATTTTCTGCCATCTTTGCAGGACTGTGATATGAAGAGTGACATATGTGTGTGCGCATGTCACGCACACAGTAACATTTATGCAGCTGTGTGAAAGTGCACATAACAGGCACAATACTGGTATAAAAATGAATGTCTATGGGTTCAATATGTATCACATGAATAAAATTGCGTCATCAAATACCTCCGTTTTCACAGTCCCCACTACAGCGCAAAACGTTATTTTTTAAATGTATCCACTTTGGAGAATGTTCTTGAATGTACATACATGGCATGAATATAATATTTATCAGCACATAATTCAAAACTGTTTTGAAAAGTCTGAGACTGTATGCGTTTGTGTTAATGTACATATTTTGAATTCATCAGTGTTGAAATTGATTCACGTACAAACAACGGCAAAGAAGCATCGTCTGAGGATGTTTATTCATTTAATATCATGCTTTACATGAGTATTGATGATAATCCGGGATGATAATCCTCCGGTCTAAAGTGAATACTACACACACCACCACGTCCTGCGAAGCAGATGCAGAAGTGAAGTCCCGTCTCTTCACCTGCACAAAATGCCACACTGGCACATAAGATATCACAGTCCTTTTTCTTGTTAGGAAACCTGTGGACTCGATGTCCTGACAGGCTGGAGTTTGTGAAACCTCCACAAACACAATAATCCACCATGACGATGATAAATTGAAATACAAAAACTACTGAAAACACACTGAATCCTACTGAATACCAACATACTCTGCACTGAGCCAACGCAGAGCCCGGCAAACAACTCCCTCTCGTGGCGTAATATGACGCGATTTTTAAAAAACAACAACAACAAAAACAAAAAAAAAGTTTTTTACAAACAATCAAAGAAACTATGACATTATCTACTAAATTTGTGCCCTTGTCTTTTTAAAACTTGCATTAACTTTTCATATGGTATTTTAATACAAGGTTATAAATTCATTTAGATTTTTTTTTTTTACCTGCAATATGCCTTTAAGCCATTAATAAGACTTTAAATATGTAATTTTGGTTATCAAAGATGAGTTTTAAAGTATAAAATTATTGACTACAGGGAGACTTTAACACTTTTACTGGAGTGATATTTCATTAGAATATCTAGCCTCTCAGTGTGTGGTGTGTCAAAGGTCATTGCTATTTACAAGCCAATGGGTCTCATTCACTAATAATTGCATGGATTCTTTCGTATTTGTACACACAGGAGAACTTCTCAACAAAAATCCTGAATCACAGCACGTTCTTACACACATGAATTTCCTTACAGCCTTTCGTCACTCTCGTCAAACTTGCCGCTGTTTGCAGATGCACTCTCGCCCGGATCCTCGTGTAATGCCAACTGTGCCATTCACACCAGTTCTCACAATAAACAGCTTTTATAAAGACCCAGATTACAGACTCTTATTAGCAGCTGTACATACACGTATATCTGCGTTATTCAGAGAAATATTGCAGCTGAAGAAGCTTTAACACAGCTTTTCTAACTCTATATGTTCGAATGTATTTAAGATTAAATTAAATTGTATTATTAAATAATTTCATTATATAATTTTATATACTGATTATATAATACAATTAATGTAATATACTTCAATGTAATTATAGTCATGTTAGGATGAAAAATAACTTCTTAACACGATTATAAAGCCATACAGAGAACGTTCTTTTTGCGTACGTGTGGTTTCAGTTTTTCCTATATTTTTTCGTAAATTCTGAAAAAAAAATATTACGAAATCTTTGGTGAATTGTGATTTGTTCTTAAAATTGTTTGCACATTTCACGCACAAATTTGTGCGTACGCATGCTTAGTGAATGAGATTCATTGTCTTATGGTATGATATGACTAGATTTTTTGGAGAAGCTTTGTTTATTGATCTTTTTTATTTTATCAGAGGTGAAGCTTACCCAGGAGGACGCTTTTTAATGCATGACTTGCCAGATGAACTTAAACAGAATGTCGTAATGGCAGAGAGAGGGGAGCTTCTGTCACAGGTCAGTATTTTTTATATTAATAAAAAAGTACCCTATTTTTGTTTCTTAAAACCACTAAGTCTCTAAAAACCACTAAAAACATTGTATGGATTATGCATATAACCCTGTTTACTTGAATGAGTGATCGAGAGGCTGCATCAGCAGTTGATGTTATGGGAACTCTTAAATCCAAATAGAGTTTGTTGGCAGATGCCTCTAAAGCTCTGCCTAACGAGTTGTCCATGAATGCTTCTAAATGTAATTCTGAGTGATCATTCTGCATGGAAATTGTCCAATGTCCTGAAGTCCAGAATAGAAAGCATTGTGCAACTTGGGAAAGAAAGGAACCCAGCAGAAAGCATTAACCTAGTCAAGATCAAGTATTTAAGTCTTAATTTCTCGACCTTGCAACAGAAGACATTCAAAATATCTGTTTCGGTGGCAGAAACCCTCTCTGAGTTAAGGAGCACATGACCAGTTTTTACTGCCCAAGGCCTTGATTGACCGCATATCCATTTCTTCATGTTCTCTGCTGACATGAAAAAATTTGACACACCCCTGCAACCTGGGATCGGGCTGTTCCTGTAATGACCCACAATGCTGTTCGGAGCCATGCACACAACGCCTTACAGAATGAATTAGGCAAGTTGCAAAGGCTTCTTTTGGGGAGAATGAGAAGAGCAGAGTCTGAACCCTGGGAAAAATAAAAATAAAAGCATTTCTGTCTGGCTGGATCAATCACAACCAAGAAGAAGAAGAAAACCACAGCATGCCTGGACACTAGACACGTAGAAATCTGACCACGGGCTGAAAGTTTGCCGACAGTGCAGGGTAATGGGAACCCGGTACATGCCGCTCTGCCACGCCCATCTTGGGACTCAGACGTGAAGACAGTGCTGAAGCGGCCTCATATGAGGATGCCATATGCCCCTGCGGATGCCATATGCCCTAGGAGCTTCTGAAAAAGTTTCAGTGGGACCGCTGTCCTGCGTTTGAACGAATTCAAGCAGTTCAACACCGACTTCCTCTGTGAGGCGCGCTGTTAGGTCCAACTCCATACTGAGAAAAGAGATCCTCTGCAAGGGGGAGAGTTTTCTCTTTTCACAGTTGACCCCAAGGCCCAACTGGCTGAGGTGACTAAACATCATGTCCCTGTGTTCGCACAACTGCTCCCTCGACTGGGCTAGTATGAGCCAGTCGTTGAGATAGTTGAGGATGTGAACACCACGCTCTCTCATGGGAGCAATGGCCGCCTCTGCGACTTTAGTGAAGACACGGGGCGACAGGGACAACCCGAAGGGCAGGATAATGATATGCCCTTCCCTCAAATGCAAAGTATAGGAATGGTCTGTGTCGAGGGAGAATCGAGACATGGAAGTACGCGTCCTTTAGGTCGATCACTGCAAACCAATCTTTGGGACGGATGCACCCAAAAATGTGTTTCTGCGTCAACATCTTGAACGGCAGCCTGTGCATGGACCAATTCAAGACTTGCAGGTCCAAAATTGGCCGTAAACCACCGCCTTTCTTGGGTACAATGAAATATGGGCTGTAGAAGCCGGTCTTTATATCAGCTGGAGGGACCGGCTCTATCGAGTCCTTCACCAGTAGGACTTGCGATCTCTGCCCTTCTTTAACACAGAAGTGAAGTGGACGCCCCTGAACTTGGGGGGACGCCGGGCGATCTGAATCGCATAGCCGAGTCTGATGGTGTGGATGAGCCAGCGGGATGGGCAGGAAGCGCTAGCCAGGCTCCCTATCAGTGACCCTACCAGCAGGACCAACGGAACCACAGACGTACCCACAGTGGGGCAGCAAGGTGAAACGCAGGGACTCGACTCGGATGGCATAGCGGCCCGAAGTGGGGTTCTGAGTGTCCGCTGCAACACTTACCTGGTTCCACCATTGGGCAGGGGGTGCTCTCAACAGTGTACGGGGGCAGGGCAAGGCAATTTACGCGTCGCGCTGCGCCCCCATACACCAGCCACCAAACACAGCTTTTAAACCGAGCGCGCAGTAGCCCTGGAAAGCATGGCTTTCAACTCTAAATCTGATTCAGCATGAGCACCCACCATTACAGTGGGCCTCATTTTCATTTCCAGAGCATAACAGCCCTTTCTCCGATGCAGCAATCGAAGCCGGCAGCTCGACGGCACACGGTGCGCTGAGCACTCAAGCCCTTACGAGAAGGGTGAAACTAACAGCATGCCGACGTGGTCATGCTCTCCTGAGAGAACATGAGCCACCCATGAACGTTGTTTCAGCATGCTTATGCCCAGACATGTGAGACAGTGATCGTGGCCGTCATAATGAAGATAGGGAACGATCGCATCCAGAAACACACGGGTGGAATGTCGTCTTTAAAAAGATGTTACTCGTGTTACTCTTTAAGAGAAAAAGCTCTCTTTTCTTAGTGCTGAAGCACCCAGGGATGACCGCGGTGCACAGACAGGGAATCCTGACAGCAATCCTGCTGTGCACACTCAACAAGGAATGCCTTCACCGAACCTTCTCACAGCTGAATAAATAGCAGACTCATTGAAGACGCTCCCTCAAATGCTGGGAAAACATCAGTTGTTGAGCAATGCTTGCGATCACCACTGTACGCGCCGACACACCAACACCGTCCAGAAAGCTTGCTTTTGACTCGTAGTCACTGTATACACACTCTTCAGAACAGCTCGTCTCCGAACAATGTGCGCTGCATCCGCTTCCTTTTTTATACCCGCGGGGTGCGAGATGCAGATCTCGCACGCCAATGTGCATTGGCTCATTCTGTAGACACTCAAAGCTGATAGGGCTCCCAGAAGCGATCCCAATACGTTGGCGACGTCGACATAACGTCGAACATAACCGATTGAAAGGGAACAAATACAACATAAATTGTGTAAAGTAATCAAGTGTACAAAAAACAGTGCATAATCTTCACAAAAGTGATTTAGTTTAGAGCAATCAATGAAAGACTGATTAATATGAATGTCAGGAACGGCAGCAGCTTTATTAGCCTGCTTTTACTTTAACACCGAATGCACTGTTTACGTTCACAGACATAAATTACTGTTTATGAAGATACTTGCAAACACGGGCATTTTTGACACAAAAGTGTGTGTATTTGACCGTTCAAGCCCAGTAAGATAAGTACTCATGTGAGCGGTTTCAATTCCTTGAATTATCAACCTGGAAAATTGAGGGGCCAAAGAATATTATATAATATTCTATATAATATAATATTCTTCTTTGTCAAAGAATATTATGATCATTAGTGGTTTGGTTCATTAATTACATTTTTTTCCTCTTTCCAGATTCCTTTCTTCGCAGAAGCTGGACAGTCATTTTTACAGGACCTTGCTTTAACTTCAGTTTTGTACTTTTTTCCTAAAGGGGAAATCATTCAGTACAGTAATACTTTCTCAAAAGAACTCTTTTGTATTCTGAGAGGAACATGTCAGGTGAGCATATAAAGTTGATTTCTTTATAAAAGTTTTATATCTCAGTTTTATGTTTGTAGGTTTTGAAATGAAAGCTAACCCAAATTAAACCTCCTTGTTTCCAAAACACACATTTATGTAAATCCACTTTTAAACAGAAAGTTAGCATCATATCTGGCTGAGGAATCGGTATCAGCATACACTGCTTCCTGTGATTGGCTCCAAAAATCCTGATCGGAGCAACTTTCTAGTTCTAGCTCTAAAATGACATTTTGGATTTATTTTAATCGTTGTTGTTGTTGTTATTAATAATTGACCTTTTTTAATATTTTATAGTGTTTGAATGATGACCTTTCAGAAGTTGTTGGACAATATCAGAAGGGAATGTATTTTGGAGAGGTAATATTTAAATATATTGTTTCATTTAATATCAGTCTCTTTCACGCTGCATTAGTGGCTGATACTATGGGAACTGAATAAATGCCAGACCACTAAACCCAAATTATTATAGATGATGTAGTTCTGGTGCTACTTTGAGTGCAGCCTTTGATATGATTGACCACAATATCCTCATTTCCCACCATGAACATTTGGTAGGTTTAAAAGGTACTGAAATGGTTTCAATCCTATTTTAAGTGATAGATATTTTCAGTTGGCAATGGAAATTCCACCTTTAGTTTCTATCCTTGCTCCTATTCTCTTTTCTATATATTTTCTCCCATGAGGTAGCATTTTTAGGAAGCACTGGGTGTCTTTCCATTGCTATGTGGACGACACAATTGTACTGACCATTAATATCAACTATCTAATATCTAAATATCTAATATCAACTCATTGGATTTACTTTTAGTAATAATTTCTGTTAAGCTTGTGTATATTTTTATAAAGCTATTGGGCCCTATCGTACACCCAGCTCAATGTGATGCCAGGTGTGACGCAAGTGTTTTTTTTGCTAGTTTCAGCCCGACAGAGTTATAATTTACACGTTCAGTGTCACGTTGTTTAAATAACGAATGCACTCACCCCCATCTGTTCGCCAATGGACGTGCTGGTCTGAAAACCAGGTGTGTTCAGACGCATTGTTGGCGTGTTGCTATTTTGAGGAACTGAAAATGACTGCGCCGTTGACCAACACATTTTTTGTGTTATTTAAAGGGTGTGTTAGTAATATGCACCTATAGGCGGGTGCACAATGCGCGTACACTCTGCTTATTACACACACAGCAGCACACACACATTTTAAAATATAAAAAATATAAGGATTCCTCTATGGAAAAGCGTTCAGTCTTTCCGCTCGAAAATTCCAACATGTAAATAGTGAATCCGCCATGGTGCAAGCGCAACTGGCTTTTAAAGGGAATGGTTTATTGCAGTGGAATTAGAGTTCTGTGTCTCAACACATTTATCTCTCATCGACCTGCGATACACCTGCAATTAATTGGAATGTTATTTTTTTATTACTTGGCCCGTCTGAACTGCTGTTTATCTACAGTCTCCATGGATATAACTGTGCATCAATACTGTCAATACAGCGTTATTATTTCAAAATTCTAACTTATTTAGTTTTAAATGAAACAATTGTAATCCTGATAGTATTCCCATTTTTTACAAAATGTAACTCTAATCTGATAACTTTGTTTTTTGACGTAACTGTAACAAATTACAGTTACCAGATTTTTGTATCCTGATTATGCTACATGTATTCTGTTAATCCCCAAACCTGGATATATGGTTTAAAATTGGCTCAAAATATCAAACATGTTTTGATATCCTCCGACTAAAAAACTGAGTCTGTGCCTATAATATACTACGCAATTTTGTGCAAAATTTGTCTACTCTGACTGTCCAAAATCTGCAGACAGGCCCAGACATTAAGCAACCATTGGCGACTCATCTAGACTGCAAATCAGGGGCAAAAATCTGAGCATAAGTCATGTAGTGTATTCTCAATATCATGGTTCTCATCAATACCAGTATATTGCGACACCCTTAATGACAGGGCTGGCGTCCATTCGAAAGGCACCTGCAGTGGAACATTCTGAGATATGGGACAAAACTCTTTTGTTGGATGCTTCATTGTCTTAGATTGGGCATTTTGGTGATGGTAATTGTGTGGTATTCTGTCTAAAATGGCGAGAATTGTTTTGTTCTCCCCCTTCTAGACTCCTCATGAAACATCTTTGGCACTCCTCAGAGCAGCAGTCAGTTTTCTGATCTCCTGTCCTGTTAGTTTGTCTGGAACAGACGTAGTAGAGTGCCACATTTGCTTGACATTCCCACAGCTGACGCAGCAAAATGTGTCTGATATAAAGGAACCTGCATAAGCTTGGTTTCTTTAATGAAGGAATGTCATGCTTTGCTTGGGCACTCTACTGAATTTTTGCTGTGATACTATTCACTCCATCAGCAGAAAATCTGATGGGGTGGGGCTTGAACACCATCTGCCAATAAATTGCTGTGATTTTATTCAGGCTTCAGAAACACTCCCGGGCAGAGTAAGCTAGTGTCTTGTTCCGAACCTTGGGTTTTTACTGTATACTGTATACATATGCCAGATATTATTTTTTTGTGTACATCATTTAAATAAATTAACTTTTCTTTACTTTTTTTCCTTCAGATAAGTTTTTTGTTTGGAAGACGAACCACATTGACAGTACAGGCTTTGACATGCTGTGAAATTGTAGTAATTGATTTTGACATGGTCGAAGTACTTCTTGAAAAACATCCCCTGTTTAAAAGGTATGTTTTAAAAACTAAGTAGAAACAAATTACTTATTAGAGTAAAATCTCTGTAACGTTAAAGAATATTTTATGAGGAAATTGTCAATCTTTTAGGCAAATTGAAGAATTCCGAGGAAATCCAAAAAGCTGCGAGAAATTGATAAGGACTGCGGCGAAAGTAATGAAAAGGCAATGCAACGTCCAAGAATCTGATGCTGTACAGACACAAAAAATCCCATTTACATTTCAAGGCCGTAGATATTCCAAGAAGTCAAAATGCTGTGAGTATTCTGAGAGACATAACTCTTATGTTTTGCTTTTTTGCTTTATTATTTTACTTCAGTAACACATTGCCGTACAGTATATATCTTCACAATCTGAAAACATTCCTATTGTTATGAATCAGTGAATCTGACTAAACTAATCTTCATAATATTAATGTGGGCTTTACTGTAGCTAATGAATTTAGATACTTTTTGATTTGTGTCTAATGCTTGCAAACACAGCTGACCCAAAACTATCAAAAGAATTTAGATTTATTTCAAGTCAAGTCAGTTCACAGAGTGTACTTTATATTGTTTCAAAGCAGTTTTGCAGAAAATTATTATTATTTAAGATACAGTGCATCCGGAATGTATTCGCAGTGCTTCACTTTTTTTCACATTTGTTTATGTTACAGCCTTATTCATAAATGGATTAAATGTATTATTTTTTCCTCAATTCTACAAACAATACCCCATAATGACAACATGAAAGAAGTTTGTTAGAAATCTTTGCAAATTTGTAAAAAGTAAAAAATGAAAAAATCACATGTACATAAGTATTCACAGCCTTTGCCATGACACTCAAAATTGAGCTCAGGTGCTCCTGTTTCCACTGATCATCCTTGAGATGTTTCTGCAACTTGACTGTTGTAAATTCAGTTGATTGGACATGATTTGGAAAGGCACACACCTGTCTATATAAGGTCCTACCGTTAACAGTGCATGTCAGAGCACAAACCAAGCCATGAAGTCCAAGGAATTGTCTGTAGACCTCCGAGACAGGATTGTATCGAGGCACAGATCTGGGGAAGAGTACAGAATAATTTCTGCAGCATTGAAGGTCCCACAGTGGCCTCCATCATCCATAAATGGAAGAAGTTCGGATCCACCAGGACTCTTCCTAGAGCTGGCCGCCTGGCCAAACTGAGCGATCAGGGGAGAAGGGCCTTAGTCAGCGAGGTGACCAAGAACCCGATGGTCACTCTGACAGAGCTCCAGCGCTTCTCTGTGGAGAGAGGAGAACCTTCCAGAAGAACAACCATCTTCAGCACTCCACCAATCAGGCCTATATGGTAGAGTAGCCAGACGGCACATGACAGCCCGCCTGGAGTTTGCCAAAAGGCACCTGAAGGGCTCTCAGACCATGAGAAACAAAATTCTCTGGTCTGATGAAACAAAGATTGAACTCTTTGGCCTGAATGGCAAGTGTCATGTCTAGAGGAAACCAGGCACCACTAATCACCTGGCCAATACCATCCCTACAGTGAAGCATGTTGGTGGCAGCATCATGCTGTGGGGATGTTTTTCAGCGGCAGAAACTGGGAGACTAGTGAGGATCGAGGGAAAGATGAATGCAGAAATGTACAGAGACATCCTTGATGAAAACCTGCTCCAGAGCGCTCTGGACCTTAGACTGGGGCGAAGGTTTATCTTCCAACGGGGCAACGACCCTAAGCACACAGCAAAGATAACAAAAGAGTGGCTAGGGGACAACTCTGTGAATGTCCTTGAGTGGCCCAACCAGAGCCCAGACTTGAGCCCGTTTAAACATCTGGAGAGATGTTCCAAAATGTGGAAAAGGTGAAGCGCTGTGAATACTTTCCGGATGCACTGTAGATTAACTTTAATCCTGTTTCTCCATAACTTTAAACTCAGATTTAAATCTCAATTAGGGATTCATTTTAAACTTACATGTGAGGTTTAAATAAAATAAAGTGCACCTACAATTACAATATGTAGATGATTGAGATCGGATGATTGAAACAGTGGGTGTGTCGTCCGGTCTCAGAGAGGTGTTTATTACAAATAAAAATGAAAAATAAAGCGCATTGAGCCGGCAGAGTGTGCGGGTCGTGGCGGCCCGTAAGCTTACGCCTGCTATCGAGTCCGGGATGCGGATCCGTCACTCATCTCTATGCACCTCGGTGTCGAACAAAGAAAAGAAGAGAGTAATAACAACTGGCTCAACCCAACATTTGGCTAGAAAAAAATAACCCAGCTAAGTGTATTAATCATATTTAGTCTCACGTTAAAGCATTCATGTTGACACTTGTAGAACGGTTTACAATTATGATCTCTCTCAGAATAGGTTTGTTTCTATTGCTAACATTAGACAAAGTCTTGAGCTTTTTCTGCAACCTGTTTCTCTCGCAAAGCTGTTCTACCTGTCATTTGTGAGTTGGATGGAATACCATCTGAAGGTACACTGGTCAGTGTCAGCACCACCTATTAAATTGGAATTAATTTAGTTTTTATTTAGCCTAACAAATATCTGTTTTGTTTTTGGTGTGAAAGGGCTGTAAGGATTTGGAACCAGCCAATGCAGAAGCCTTAGCTTATTTTACCTACTGAGAATTTACATATAAATATCTTTCTAGATGTGGAGGACTTTGGAAACATTCCAATGTATGCTGGATCAGAGGAGGAATCCATTCAAATTAAACAATTCAGACAGAGGCCGAAGTAAGCAGAAAACTATTTTGTTGATGTGAAAATGTATACAGTACCATCATGTACAACTGTGATGACTTGCTTTAAATGTGAATAATACAGTTCCTAAAATGTAATAATTGTCCTTTTCATTCAAAGGAACTTAATAACTAAGGTATTTAAGGGCAAGAAAGAAAAAGGAAGTAAAATAGTAAAAGAAAAACAAAGTTCTATCATGGAACTCTAGATGGCGCAGGGTGATAGTTTCACAGCAGCGTGTTGTGTATGTATTGGCAGTAGCAAGTCCCGTATTCCGCCAAGATGAAACATATTAACTAGGGCTGTCACTAACAATGATTTTGGTAATCAGGTAATCGGTCAATTATTTTGACAATTAATCGAGTAATCAGATATTTTTTTGTGGTAATCAAATAGACCTAAGCAAACAATAGCCATTAAAATGACTTAAAATACATATGCTATATAATAACTAGGCAATAATAATTGTTTCAATAACTATATAATAATGAGGCAATAATAATTGTTTCAAATAAAGTATCAAAATCAAGTAATCAAATTTTAACAATATTTAATATTTGGCAACTTCTTTAACTCACCAAACACAGAATTTTCTGTTATTTGTGAAAAAACGCTTCCCCGGCAAACAATTTTCTGTGTTTCCGTGTTTTCACTGTTATACGCTAGGGGGTGCTATTACACATATTCTGAATGAGTACAGAATCTCCTGATCAAAACACAGGCGAAGACGACGCAAAAAACAAGCGATCGTATGTGAGCAGATGCATATGTGAAATAACGTGTTCATCACCATTAAACAGCATATAAATCAAAACTGCCTAATGTTTCTGAATGAAATGTCGACCCAGGGCGAGCTATAGGACTGTGAAGCTTTGGGAGTGTTGGTGGACTCGATCTACTCCATCTGTGTTTGATCATCGCTCTGAATCTGATCTGGATGTAGTCTTTGACAAAAAAGTGATTTTCTCAGCTTTTTGTTCAAAATGTTGCTTTTTTTATGAAACTTACTCATATTTAAGTGTAAAAAAGGAATGCATGAAGCTAGAATAAAATGTTTTTTTGTGTTTTAAAAGCAGAGGGTCTGCTCTTTCTTTTGATATATTGCATGCTCAGATATTCCTACAACAAAATATTCTGTGGGCAATTACATTTTTGTGAAAATGATCAAAAACCCTGGCGGTGGCTGGCAACTTTTTTTTAAAACTCTGGCGGGGAAAGAGTTGAAATGCTAATGGACAATCAGAGGTCGTTAAGATTAGTAATTGCTGAAACTTTGTTCAGTGCACACACTCTCACGAATACTCTCATCATAAACTGATAACATAAACAGATTTGGTGATTGTGCTCTTGAGAGCGTTGAAACTAATATAAATAGGTTTTTCTATTTACACATATTTTTGCAGCGTTGAGCATTGTAGCCAATCACAAACATATCCGATGATTTCTTGAACACAATGGCCAATCAGACGTGTTTAAGTTAGAATCCCCTAACCACTCAAAACTGAGTTTTTGTCTAGTGCTGAGATCTGCACACTTAAATCCTCTCATTATAATTGAACTTGAAACACAAAAGTGTAGTCAAGTAGGCTAAATAAGATATTCATTGTACAGTCAAATTAATCGATTAGCAGAACTTTGTGAAAGAGCAATGAATTAAGATGAGTGACCGCTTAGTAATTATAAAAGGGAGTACGTTTATGCAAGCTTTCTAGGCGATAATTTGAAGAAAACACGTATGTTTTGCTGCATTTAAGTAAGGCAATAGTTAGGCTATTAATTAATTGAACTGGCTGCCATGCCAAATCACACATATGCTTACCTATTCAAATTAATAGGCAAGTTTGTGAACATAACCACTTCAATAACAAGAGCGTTTATGCTGAGATCATATGTAGGTTGTTGATAGGCAACACGTAACTGTTTCATGACATTATATTTAAATGTATTTTTATCACATCTAGCCTTACAAAAATGTTCTTGCCTTTGACAGAAATAAACTCAAAATAATGATTGTATTTCCAGAAACAGAACGCATACTTTTCTCTCTCCATGCTGAGTTTGTTTTCATTGGTAGTACCCGCCTCACAGGCACCTACCAGTCAAAGTAGGTATCCGGTAGATGTCGTCGCGTGTGCAACTACCTGAGACTTACTTTAAAAAGAGCAATTTCTCCATTTTTAATCTAGATGATAAAACACTGCATTCGTCGGCAATGATGTAACGCAGCTGTAATGTATAGTGACCTGGGCTTAGAACTATACTCTAATTACTATTTTGGAAATTATAATGCATTAAATTACTACGTTACTAAAAAAGAAATCAAATTACAGTAATGGCCTTCGGCACGTCCCGTCATGGTTGAAAAATAGTTCCAAAATGAAAGTTGAACGGACGTATCTAAATGCATTTTTAGGGAATGTTCTGTGTTACATATTTTTATGTCGTCCTACCGCGACAATTTCTTTGGCCAGGGACATGATGTTGCCGTCGGACCAATGTTAGCTGGGATACTACTTAATCATGAATAGTATAATGTTTTTTTTTAAATGTAAATAACATTCAGAAACAGCATTTACAAAATGTTCTCTCTCTCTATAAACAAGTGTAAAATTTCAACATTATCATTTGTCTAAAGGATTGAAGTCTGTCGGGTAAAACAAGAGCTTACTGATGCAGTTGTTAGTCCAACCGTTACTACTGCTAGGGGGATTCGTAAATGTAGAGTTACACTTCAGCTAAGTTTAAAAGGGCAAAAGAAAAATATTTAGCAGTTTCACATCAAAAACTAGGCAAAGTTACTTGCGCACAGCTGGTGCAACCGGCCCCTGGCCTCTTGAAACGTATTGCTTTATTTGAAGAGTTCCAAAAGCAAACCACTTTAACTACAAAGCAATAATTAAATTATTTGTTATTATAATCCATTTACAGGTCCAAAAATCTGAAAGCATTGTGACTTCATTGCTTGATTGATATGCATTTCATTGCATTGAACTGATAAACTATTGAGGCAATAGTTTACACGTAAATGAGTGTGAGTAAATGGTGTGGGTGAACTAATTATTCTTGTTTTTGTCTCTACAGCACTTTAATGGAGCACATTATATATTTCTTCTCGTTTTCATGCCCATCCTCTTTCTTAATGAGGTAAGTGCAGTGCTACTGTGGTGTTTTAATTATTCTGATTTGGTTAAAGATGTTCCCTGAAAATAATGAACTCACATCAAGAAGAATACCTCAGTATTTTTCTTACAATTAGCCTATTAAAAATGTAAAACATTTTTGTTACATTATTTTAACTCTACAGTGAGTTAGAGCACCTTTAGTAAGCATCACAGTAGGCTACGTCCCGTCTTGAGCAATATGATTTATTTATTTGTGCATTTTGTTGCAGGAGTTCCATTTTGCCCAGCAGCGCATTTTATGTTAAATGGGAGCTTTTCCGGAGCCTGTTAGCTGTCGCTGTTAGCATCACTTCCTCATTGCTTTTTGCATTTCTACACTTCAGAATGGAACTGTGGATTGTTTGTTACATACTTGGACTGTTTTGTTGGGTGGACATGTATCTCCGCATGCATGTTGCTTTCTATGTAGGCAATCAACTCAAAGTTGACACCTTGGAAACAGCATGTCATTATATCAAAACCAGGTTCTTTGTGGATTTCATTACCTGCTTTCCTTGGGAACTTGTGGGTTGGATTGTGATTTCACCATTCAGTGAGAATGGCTTTTATGCCAGTAATGAAGCGCTGCATCTTTATGCATACTTAAGGATTCCACATATTTTCCAGTTATATCGAATTCCCTTTGTATTTTCATTCTTGCAGGCTGACATTGCTGCAGCAACGAACATCATTTGTTTTTGGAAGTTGTTCTTATATTTTACTCTTTTTGTGCACTTCAGCACTTGTATTATCTTTGCAAGTGCATGCCCTTTAGCAGACATTCATGGAAACATAAGTGATTATTTATTACCAGTGATAAAGCACAACTGTACACCATTGTCCTGGGTGACACACTTGGATACCTCATTTGATATTAATTTTGGTACGTGTTGTTTGACAATTTAAACAAATAAAGTTTTTCATTTGCTATCACAAACACTCTTTTTGGTGTAAAACTACTGTCAGGATTTACTAAAGACACGCAGTGATAAATTAGCGCTGAAAAGACGTGGACAGGGTTATTTTTGCGGCTGACCGTATTGCATATGTATTTGTAGGAGTTTCCCTTTCAGGCGCAAAATTTATGGGAGGAGAGTATTTAAATTAATCATGCAAGGTGATTTACAAAGGTTTGCACATTTATAAATTTACTGGTGTTCGCGCCATTACTTGCCGCCCAAAAAAGCACGCCTTAAACCAGACGCTAACGGGTAGATTGTGTTGGTCATTATGGAAATGATCCGGCTGCGTCTGTTCTTTAATTTGCGCGTCGTCAGTAGATCACGAGCAGAACTGTCCACTCCCATCTGCGCTTTAATGGGATTACGCTCTCACGCTAATTTGCCCTGTTTAGTAAATCTGGCCCCTAATAAATTTAAAATAAATCTGTTGATTTGATTTAACCCTGTTCAAAAAAAAAATTGTATGATGATTTTTGTTCTTTCAGAAACTGTTACTTTCCAGCAGCTGTATTTAATGAGCTTGTACTTTGTCACTGCAACAATATGTAGTGTTGGATTTGGGGACATCCATCCATATGCAACTTCATCAGTAAGTATCATAGTGGTCAAATATTAGATGAATTTCACTAAGATGTGTAGGTGGCATTTCACCCCAAATGTAAAAGCAATCAATCAATTAAAACATATATAGATGAATAATAAATAAATAATAATAATAATAATAATTTTGCTTTAAAATTATTGCTTTTTTTTAAAGAAAAATAAATCCCTCCCCCAAAACATATTTTCTTTATTTCTTTCTCACATAATGATAATTGGAATGGGAGATGGTTAAAAACACTCTTTTGTGTGTCTTTTTAAGCTTTTGTGTTTTTCTCTTCCATTTTGAGATGAAATAGAACCAGGTTTTGTAACATTCTGCCATAAAGTAGATTGTGATAAATTGAGATCAGTGTTGGGCAAGCTACTCTGAAACTTTAGCTTTACAAGCTACTCATAAGTTAAAGTAGTTAAGTTACATTCAAGCTACCCTTCTGAAAAAGTAGTTAGCTACACTACAAGTTACTATCAAAAAGTAGCTAGCTGCATTGAAACTACTTTTTTTTTTTTTTTTTACAATGACATTGTTACAAATAACTAAATAATTGTTAATGAAGAATGTTAAATATTTGGGTTTTAAAACAACATAATGCAATGCAATTATGATTTTGGCAAGTATAGGGTGAATTCAGGTTGATTGGGACACTTTTTTCCCAGTCATTTCAATGGCAGAAATTGTCAGAATCATTTGATTTTGTAAACTATCCGATACACAAAATAAGCAAATATAGCCTCAAACTGGCTGTCAAAGTGCAAAATTGCTACAAATTTAACATCAGTGCAAGAACAAAATGTATGCAACTTAAATTAAATACTCAGGAGTCAGGATTAGTCAAATGCAGGTTAAACTCACAGCACATGCAGTGATGGAGTGCACAGCATTTTGAACAGAACCGCTCTGAGACGCCAGTCATGAGTTGCTCGCGTGAACAGTGCGCTTTGTTTCATTTAAAAGTCGACATTTCAAGCTTTCTATACACACATTTCTCATGTCTGTGAGGTAAGTAGACTATACGCTGCGTTTTGGTTCATTTATGCAATGCAAGTGATCGCGCCTCCATGTCATGTCTGCTATAGCCTTGCTTCTTATTTATTAAATCCAGGCAATTTGCTGATGAAACATTGATTAAAATTAAGATACAATTTATACAAAACGAAATTCACTTTAAAGAAGGGTTTCTACAAAACTTAATGAAGAAGTCAAAATCATTTCTGACCCACTCCAGGTCTTCTGACATATTGCGCATCTTATGATGTGTCCTTTCTTACTCATGCTGTTACTTTTCATAATCAAATAAAATTATAATATTTGACATAAATATGAAACAAAACACGTTTTTTAATGGCTACAACAAGTAGGCTACAGTACAGAGAAATTTCTTGTCGGAGCGGGATTTGAGCGAACGTCGTTTTACCGGTGAGCGATTGAGTGGAGTGCGCTGGCATAGAACGGAATATTGAGCTGAGTGTCCGTCACACCGCTCAGCTTCGCTCATTACAGGCTCGTTCTCGTCAGAGCCCAAAACGGAATGTAGCTTTTGGTCGTGCTACACAGCTACTTGCTGGATAAAGTAGTTAGCTACTGGAAAAGCCACACTGTTTTAAAAGTAACTGAGCTACTGACAAGTAGGGCTGGGTAAAAAATGTTGATTGATTTGATTCTCATTTTTATGAAACAATATCGATTCTTAAATCCCAAGAATCGATTAGTCATTCTGTTTTCAGTTGATGAATGAAAGAAACATTGAAATGCCTCCCATCTAATAAATCGCAATAATCTTTGTGCTTTGTTACTATTGATGAAACAAAGTCTCAGATTTCAAATTGCGTCCATTTTATTAGTCCATAAATGCCGTTTTGGCACTGTGGCATGAGATTGCTCTGGCGTAGCTCAGCTCAAGAGAAGCGGCACATGAACTGATCTTCTCTTCCGCCTTAATACCAGTTACAGCATGAAATAAACATGAATGAGCATCTGAAAGCGTGTTAAAAGATACAGTACAACTTACTGAAATCCGTATCATGTCACATGGAATCACTCAATCAGTGTTTCAACCGTGAAAAGACGTCAGTAAAACAGCTTGTAAACAATGTCACGTAATGTCACATTTACCTCAGAAAAACCATATCCATATCCAGTGTCCATTAACTCTAGAGAGGAGCATTTTGCTAAATATATGCACCATATTACATAGGCTATTCATTATCATTTTTAATGTTCTTCAATATTTAATGCATGTATGTATAAATAAAGAGGTTTTAAGGTTTTTAAATAAATACGTTTTTATGACAGCCACCATTTAAATTTTTATATTTCAAAAAACGAATTGTAGTAGAAATATGATTATGTAATTGTAAAGTTAATATTATAACTTTATTATTATTTTTTTTTTAAAACGTAGTTGAGTGTAATTTAAGTGTTTGTATACAAATCAGTAAATTTTTACCAATATTATAGTAGGCTACAACTGACTCCGATAGTTTACAGCATTAGTTAAGAGATTTGTTTTCCTTGAGAAAATTTGCCATGTATTGTACCTGATATATATCCAAAATAATCGACATTGAATCAAAACGAATCGCAAGCTTGTGAATCGAAATCGAATCGAATTGTGAAATTTGTGTCAATACCCAGCCCTACTGACAAGCTACTGAAAAATTTAGTAATGCTAGTAGCAATGCTGCTTGTAGCTAGCTACTGCCCAACACTGATTGAGATTGTTATAATGCTAAAAGTAAAATGTCAGACTTGAATTCACTCTTTTTGAAATGTAATTTTTTTATAACATTTTTATTTTTAATAAACAAAGCCCATTTTCATACACTATATTGCCAAAAGTTTTGGGACGCCTGCCTGTACATGCACATGAACTCTAATGACATCCCATTCTTAATCCGTAGGGTTTAATATGGAGTTGTCCCACCCTTTGCAGCTATAACAGCTTCAACTTTTTTGGGAAGGCTTTCCACAAGGTTTAGGAGTGTGTTTATGGGAATTTTTGACCATTCTTCTAGAAGTGCATTTGTGAGATCAGGCACTGATGTTGGACGAGAAGGCCTGGCTCACAGTCTCTGCTCTAATTCACATTTAAACGGTTGTGGGGACACTATTTGGCAGACCTTCAGGGAACATTCAGGACGTTCTGGGAATGTTTAGGGGACCATTACTATAGGACATTTCTGCTACACTACATTCCCATAACATTTGCAGGACCTTTAGGGGACCAACCTAGAATTAAATTTGTTGGTCCTATTTAGGTCCTTCCATCACATTTACAGAACATGTTGCTTCTCAAAAGATGGATCAATACCAACCCTTCGTGATCCATAATGTGTGTTTGCAAATCGCCTTTCTGAATGTGCTAATGTGGCTAAAGTTACCATTGTCTCTTACTGTGTTCACAGAGACCAGAGTTTATTTTTAGTCCAAAAAATACCACCTGTACAATTCAGAAGCACACTTTTATGCTTCTTAAAGTAAAACTAATGACATAGCTCTGATCTCTGTGAATACAGTCAGAGGCAATGGTAACTTTAGCCATATTAGCCACCAGTGTGCTAACAAGCACATTCACAAAGGCAATTTGTGTACATCCACAAAATATAACTTGCGGTACTTGCATGTACAGAATATAAAGTTGGTATTGATCCATCTTTGACAAGCAACTTACAAATCCTGTGTTTTACTGACCCTCATTTGAAATGCAGTCAGGTGTACATTGATTCACACAAACATGTTCTGTAAAAACATTAAGTAAATGTGATGGAAGAACCTAAATACGACCAAAAAATAACATTCTAGGTTGGTCCCCCAAAGGTCCTGCAAACATTATGGGAATGTAGTGTAGAGACCACTGGACTGAACAAGATATGTTGCAGCGCAGTCCCGAAATTAAACATCCACATTTGACTAACAGGGAACCGTATGAGAAAGTTCTGTTAACGTCCCAAATATCCTCTTTGTAACACTCCTATGTGACCATAGAATAACCAAAATGGGACATCCCCCTAAAGTCATATCAGGAACATTATAATATGACCAACAGAGGACCATGTGGAAATGTTCTGTTAAAGTCCCAAATGTCCTCTTTGTAACGTTGCTGTGGGACCATAGAATAACCAATATGGGACGTCCACCTTAAGTCATATCAGGAACCTTGAACTGCAGCACTTTCATAACCAAAAGAGGGCGTTTTAGGAATGTCCCTAATGTTCTATAAAGGTTCAGGATTTTCTTCACCTTTAGAGAACATTGCGCAAGATCGTGGGGATGTCCCCTTCTTCGTGGGTCCACACCAAACGCGCTCATCCATGTCATTATGGACCTTGCTTTGTGCACTGGTGCGCAGTCATGTTGGAACAGGAAGTGGCCATTCCCAAACTGTTCCCACAAAGTTGGGAGCATGAAATTATCCAAAATGTCTTGGTATGCTGAAGCATTAAGAGTTTCTTTCACTGGAACTAAGGGGCCAAGCCCAACCCCTGAAAAACAACCCCACACCACAATCCCCCCTCCACCAAACTTTACACTTGGCACAATGCAGTCAGGCAAGTACCGTTCTCCTGGCAACCGCCAAACCCAGACTCGTCAATCGGATTGCCAGACAGAGAAGTGATTGACAGTGATTGGTCACTCCAGAGAACACGTCTCTACTGCTCTAGAGTCCAGTGGCGGCGTGCTTTACACCACTGCATCCGACACTTTGCATTACACTTGGTGATGTAAAGCTTGGATGCAGCTGCTCGGCCATGGAAACCCATTCCATGAAGCTCTCTACGCACTGTTCTTGTGCTAATCTGAAGGCCACACAAAGTTTCTGTAGTTGGCCACTTCTGCACACTGTGCGCCTCAGCATGTGCTGACCCCGCTCTTTGTTATAATACCACTAACAGTTGACCGTGGAATATTTAGTAGTGAGGACATTTCACGAATGGACTTATTGCACAGGTGGCAACCTATCACAGTACCATGCTTGAATTCACTGAGCTCCTGAGAGCGACCCGTTCTTTCACAAACGTTTGTAGAAGCGTCTGCATGCCTAGGTGCTTGATTTTATACATCTGTGGCCATGAAGTGATTGGAACACCTGAATTCAATGATTTAGTGGGGCGTCCCAATCTTTTTGGCAATACAGGGAGTGCAGAATTATTAGGCAAGTTGTATTTTTGAGGATTAATTTTATTATTGAACAACAACCATGTTCTCAATGAACACAAAAAACTCAAAAAATATCAAAGCTGAATATTTTTGTATCAATATTTTAAGTAGTTTTTAGTTTTAGCTATTTTAGGGGGATATCTGTGTGTGCAGGTGACTATTACTGTGCATAATTATTAGGCAACTTAACAAAAAACAAATTTATACCCATTTCAATTATTTATTTTTACCAGTGAAACCAATATAACATCTCAACATTCACAAATATACATTTCTGACATTCAAAAACCAAACAAAAACAAATCAGTGACCAATATAGCCACCTTTCTTTGCAAGGACACTCAAAAGCCTGCCATCCATGGATTCTGTCAGTGTTTTGATCTGTTCACCATCAACATTGCGTGCAGCAGCAACCACAGCCTCCCAGACACTGTTCAGAGAGGTGTACTGTTTTCCCTCCTTGTAAATCGCACATTTGATGATGGACCACAGGTTCTCAATGGGGTTCAGATCAGGTGAACAAGGAGGCCATATCATTAGATTTTCTTCTTTTATACCCTTTCTTGCCAGCCACGCTGTGGAGTACTTGACGTTTCAGCTTGTGTGTCTTGTTCAGTGGTGGTCGACTTTCTGCCTTTCTTACCTTGGCCATGTCTCTGAGTATTGCACACCTTGTGCTTTTGGGCACTCCAGTGATGTTGCAGCTCTGAAATATGGCCAAACTGGTGGCAAGTGGCATCTTGGCAGCTGCACGCTTGACTTTTCTCAGTTCACGGGCAGTTATTTTGCGCCTTGGTTTTTCCACACGCTTCTTGCGACCCTGTTGACTATTTTGAATGAAACGCTTGATTGTTCGATGATCACGCTTCAGAAGCTTGGCTATTTTAAGACTGCTGCATCCCTCTGCAATATATCTCACTATTTTTGACTTTTCTGAGCCTGTCAAGTCCTTCTTTTGACCCATTTTGCCAAAGGAAAGGAAGTTGCCTAATAATTATGCACACCTGATATAGGGTGTTGATGTCATTAGACCACACCCCTTCTCATTACAGAGATGCACATCACCTAATATGCTTAATTGGTAGTAGGCTTTCCAGCCTATACAGCTTGGAGTAAGACAACATGCATAACGAGGATGATGTGGTCAAAATACTCATTTGCCTAATAATTCTGCACTCCCTGTATAGTGTATTTCACACAATGTGTCTGTCATATGCATGTATAGAGACTTTCTTTATGCAACTTTTTATGCGTTTTCAGAAAGTTCTCGTGGTTTTCGTCATGATTGCTGGGACGCTGTTTTGTGGCTGGTTATCAGGCAGTGTCACTGCTATGCTGGCAAACACAGATGCTATAAGAGCTGCTTATACAGAGAGAACCGAGAGCATGAAATTATTCTTGAAGGTATTCATTTTCACCTACAGTCTGTTTATTAGAGATACACATTCAAATGTTTTGAAATGCAGATTAAAGAAATTAATTTTATTGACAACTAATGTATAATTTAATTAAAACCAAAAACAGTAATATCCGAAATTACTTACAAATTACTTAATTACAAACAGTTATTTAGTACTGTTTGAAAGTCTTTTTCATTTTTTTTTAGCTGTAACAGCAAAGCCTTATTTTCAGCAGTCATTACTCCAATCTACTTAGAACAATATGTGTTATATATAATCTTTAAGAGATGCTTCTAATATGCTTTTTTTGATACTCAAGTAACTTTCTTATTAGCAAAGATGAAAATGATTGTGCTGCTTAATGAAGTCTGGAAACAGCAATGCAGTGTCTTTTTTCAGTGGCTGAAGTATTGAGTACATGTGCATTTCTTGCAAATCACTGTTCATTTTCGAGTAGTATTTCCGTTTAAAAATGACTAAACAGAAACATATCCATGCTGCACAGGATTCTTTGATGAACAGAGATTCTGAATACAGTAATTATTTGAAATGGAAATAGTTATTTGTAACATTATAAATGTCTTTGGAGTAAATTTTGGTCAATGTATTTCATTCTAGGCAAATTAAATTCACCTTTTTTCCACCTTTTTCCACCTTTTTTTCAGAGCCACGAAATAACTGGGACTATATATGAAAGAGTAATTGGATTTTACACATTCCGATGGATGCACACAAAAGGGTTTGATCAGGAGAAACTGTCTGAGTATTTGCCCTCTTCACTAGTCAGTGATATTTCAACAGTTCTTTATGCTGATTTTATAGCAAAGGTAAAATACTTTCTTGACTATCACTAATGTAACAATGACTGTAGAATGGCACATTCATTCTGTAAATGCATCATCTCTTTTTCTAGATGTTTGGTCTTGATATCCTGAGAAAGTCTGAGGCATGTCGTTTGTCTAATGTGGAAATCACAGATACAGCGAAACTCAATGTAATGAATGACAACTTCATTTGCTTGATCTTGTGCATGTTTTGCTATTTTTACTTTTCGTTTTGAATTAAATAAATGTTGAAATGGCTGATTATTTTAATAAGCTAAACACTCCGACTTACAAGGTGTTGTTTGCAGGGGGCATTTTTTGAGATGATCTTAACAAAGGATTCTCTCGAGCAATTAGAAACGGATGGATGCTTCATTCGCTTACTAGCCAAAAGTATTTCGCAATGCCTGTACAGAGCCGGTGACGTCATATATAAGAAAGATGACATTGGATCAGAGGTTATTATTATTATTATTAATATTGCTATTTATGAAGGGCGTAAATGCAAATAGATTGGTAGGTATATCTACCCTGTTGAAAAAAACAGCATATATTGGTTAGGTATGTTTTGAAGCATGGCAGCTGGTTTGAGCTGGTTTATGCTGGTCCTGAGCTGGAGCTAATTTCAACCAGCGCTTGACCAGCTTAAACCAGCTCATGACCAGCTAAGGACCATCTTAAACCAGCTCAAACCATATAAACCAAACTTATTTAAAAAACAAACACTTGAACTAACATCAACGTGATAAAAATTACAGAAACCATCTTTGAAAAAAAATAAAGTGTAATTTGATTGTTTAGTTTGTCCCACGTCCCATTACATTACATGGAGAGAACGGGGTTTATGACCTATACAGGGACCAACCACCCGGGGGCGATCAAGACGCTTTGGCTTCACTTTTCAGGACTTGTGTGGCACACTTGTCTCAAACCAGCTGCCATGCTTCAAAACATACCTAACCATCATATGCTGGTGTTTTCAACAGGGTATAGAGCCATAAAACTTTGATTTCTATGTATAAATATACAAGTAAAATTATGTTACAGTAGGTCTTTTTGAATGAATTTCTTGCAAGCATTATGAAAAGGTAAAGGAAATAGATATTAGACTTTTGATTGTATTGATATTTTCTGTGGGTGATTTGCTCTCCAACATCTTTCCTAGATGTATTTCATCCAAAGGGGAGAAGTGGCAGTTTTATCAAATGATGAATCAGCAGTTCGTTTCAAAATAAAACCTGGACTGTATTTTGGTGAGAGAAGTTTGCTGTTTGAAGAACCAAGACCTGCCACAGTAAGGTTAGCATTGCTATTATTTTATTTAGTTAGTTAGTTAGTGGTATGTTGGTATGTTAGAAGTAATGAGGTGGGTTTATAGTGTCCTTCCATATCTTTAAGGTTTAAACAATGATGTATTCTAAGAGTAGATTTTGTTCAGATTTACATGCAGTAGTTTGACACGTTTCTCTACATTTTAGTGCTTTCTTATAATTTTGCCAAATGGTGAATCAATGGTGACTCCCCATCACTACTCACAACCGGACGGTACAGAACGAGATAATTCCACTCCAAAAGAGGAGGGGGGTCGACTCCAGCACAGGAATCGACTCTCTGTGTTTTTGAAACCATTCACTTGTTTACTGATTCTCTAATCCCTATACAGTGCATGGCAGTTGAGTGCACTATATAAGCCAGGAGTAAACTAAATGAAGCAAGAAATTCGGAAGCTGAGTTTAGTTTGTAATTATTAGTTACAAGTTTACAGGTTGGTTGAACTCAGTTATCATCAGTAATCTTTAATTATATCTTTCACTTCGACAAACCCAGTCATTGTAGATGTTACCACATGGAGTACATTTTCTAAGTTGAACTGACTAAATTTTTTTTTTCAGTGTAGGGGCATTCGATTCCAGGTTTTTGGAGTTGACTTCAACTCCCGACTCCCACTATAGGAATCAACTCCTCAACTCAATTTACTTTACATCAAATCAGGGTCAGAAATAAGACAAGATGGCAGTCGTTACACGCTTAATGAATAAACAACACACTTTTAGCGTGACTGTCCAAATTAGTCCAATTTAGCAACTTGATGAGTAGATACAGTCTGGTTGCTACCTAGCTGTTGCTGATACCTAATTTACAGAGGGAAAAGTTGACTTATTCCAACATATTCCTTTTGCAATTTCTACCATTCATAAGTAATATGAGTACACCATCTTTGTATATTTAAAAGCCACCTGTTTGAACAGGCAAAAGAGGGTGTGTCATTTTAAGACCGAATCTTAGCTTTACAGGAAATATGACCAACTTTTTAACCTCCCAAACCTACGTTTGGAACTACATAAATAAGCTAGTCAGACACTAGCCTTAAGGAAATGTATAGCTTGGTGTGTAGCTTATTGATTTTCCCCATTTGTTTTTCAGGGCTGCAACAAACTGTGAGTTTTATGTGTTATCGAAGAAAAGCCTTGATGAGATATTGCAGCATTATCCTATCATTCTCGAGCAAGTGCTAAGAACAGTTGACACAATAAATGACCAGTTACACAAAGAAGATCATCAAACAAATCGAGAAAGATCATCAGCAGAGACTTTCCCTCGAGATAGATGTAAGTTGTTTGAAATCCTTTTTTAAAGTTAACTGTATTTAATTTATGTAAGATGGGCCAGTTGTAGAAACATAGCTGCTAAGTTAAGACTGTCTTAAGAACTAGTCTAACTACTAGCAATTAGTTAGGTTTAATCAGTCTTACTTTTCAGATTTAAATTAGACCAATCTACCAAAAAGAATTATGACAAGTCTTGAAGAAAAAAATTTAGATGATTAACTTAAAACTAGTCTAAGCAGTTTCTGCAACTGGCCAAAGGAACACAATACATGTCTTTCAAACTACCAACATTTCTTTACTGCTCACATTAAATAACACAATATAACGATCTTGATATGCATAATAAAAGAGAGCAGAGGAGTACTTCACATGTTATGTACAGGGTTCCCCCAATCATGGAAAACTTGAAAATATTAGGGAATTTACCCTGGAAACCTGAAGGACTGGAATATTTATGGAAATTTGCTGTAATGAATATACAGTTGTTGTTATTATTATTATTTAGTAATGCTCTGCTCTAAAATATTTTGTAGGCTTTTGTATTTTGTATTTCTTGTATAAAGTAAAATCTTATGGCATTTTGGCCATTGGGGAATCTTACTGGGTAGAGTCCCAGGGGGATCACTCATCACTATGGATCATCACTGCAAGCACACTGGTTACCACTCTTTCCCATTTGGCAATTCATCATAGAGTCTCAAAAAATTTGCCAATATATAAAACAATCAAAAGGAGCAGAAACATCACTTAAAAGAGTATATAATATGCTTGAATGTGTGCGTTTGTGTGAGTATTGTCTTTTCATTGTGTTAGGTGTATTGTGTCAGTTTTCTCAGTGTGGGCACTTCTTTTATCCGTGTCTGCACTCCATAGACCAGAGCTGGGCAGCACCAGCCCTGAAGGAGCACTGTACTGCAGAATTTACTGTAGCTTCCTGATCAAACACACCTAAACCAGCTAACCAAGGTATGAGGAAAACTGAAAAATTACAGGTAGGTATGTTTAATTAGGGTTGGAGCTAAACTGCAGTACAGTGGACTTCGAGGGCCAGAGCTGCCCACCCCTGCAATAGACAATCAAAATTGCTGTATTTTCAACAATATAAAACATGTAACAGGCAAATAAAAGTACAGTCACAGGTATTTATTTGCAAAAACTGACCAAAAACAGTATAAAAGTATTACAAATAACTCATGTTGCATTCCAAGTCTTCTGAAGCTAAACAATATCTTTATGTTAAGAACAGAGTGGATCTTAATGTTTTAATCGCTGAAAATAATCCCGCTCCGTCATATCTTATTCAAAAGATACTCTTTAGCATGATGCAATTGGTCACGAGACACAAAAGCCAATGCTATTTCACAATCAAACAGGGTTTCTGCGGGGCTTAAAAAAAGTTAAATTTGACCTTCCACAATTTAAGGCCTTAAAAATGTCTTAAATTGGAGCAGAAAGTCTTAAATTCAATATCATGGCATTAAATTAGGGCCCTATGATTTCTATGATGCAGAAAACGTGTGGACGCACTTGCAGAATCCATTCATAAAAATGGAATTTACTGTATAATGCGGAATGTCATGGAATTTGTCAGATTTTGGATGAATAAATCAAAAGTAGGTCAGAAAACTTAAAGTGTTTTTTGTTCACTCAAAAAAGAAAATTCTGTCATCATTTACTCACCCTAATGTCGTTCCAAACCCTGTAAGACTTTCGTTTGTCATAAAGCGATCGTGTCTCTTCAGAAAATTTGGAATAAACCGCTTGATTCATATGGATTAGTTTTATTATCTCTTTATGTACTTTTTGAGGCGTCAAAGTGGAAGTTGCTTAGACTGTCAATGGAGGCACATAAATCTTTCCCATTTCATTAAACATATCTTCATTTGTGTTCCGAAGATGAATGAAAGTCAGTAAAATTAAAGCAGAATAAGCTATAAAAATAAATAAAACAGATTTCTTAGGGCCCTGAATTTAATTGCAAAATTAAATAGCATGCACTGCAAACAATGATGTTCTTCCTCAGGAGTTTTGTTTTCCAGTTCAAATTCAAAACATCCTTAAATCAAAATACATTTACTTGACATGCAAAAAAGAGAAATTGAACAAATTTATGCTTTAACAAGAACAAATATCTGTAATGAAAACAGGGTATGAAAATCATTTACATTTGAATTAGGTTGATTTTTATAAACTCATTGACAGGTAGCCTATTTGTTCTTGTTTTAATCATAAAATCAAGATTTCCCAAGATTTCTTATCTCAAACTTTAAGCTATTTTTTATTAAATGAATTAAAAAGTAATGGAGATCTGTTGGAAATTGTATTTTCAAGCTTTGAAGTGTCACTAATACAACTCATTGTATGCTTAGACATTTACATTTAGAGAACGTATTGGGGTGTTATGTTCGCTTCAATTAATTTTTTTAATTTTCTTTAATTTGGTCTTAAAAAGGTCTTAAATTTACCTTCATAAAACCTGCAGAAACCCTGGACAAAGCTGACGTAAGACATAAGAGAGCCAATGCTATTTCACAATCAATGCTGACGTAACGCTTCTTCCGGTGGCAATTTTTGAAAATGTGCATAGATAGGATGTACGGCGAATGGAGACGGTGATCTCTTTTGAGTCTGTTCTACACACAAATCCACCGTTTGGACACTTGGAATAAATTGTGCATGTAGTCGTATCTGCCTGTTTTATCCTGTGTTTTATATTATATAATACACAAATGGGTAGGTTTAGGGGTGGGGTTGGGTTACGTGTTCAAACGTGTCTAAATTATGTAATTAAAATAATAAATGTACATAAAAATATGCTGGCTGATTAAATTGAGAATCACAACCCAACATTTCATGATGGTAAAATTATCATGACAAATCCCAAGTCCAACGCTTCTGTGTATGACGCTAAATGTTTCTCATTGAAAGCAATGCAGTTCCCTGTTCGTCGATACCGTGACATTTAGGGGTACCTTTAGCATCTTAATTTTGATGCGGAAGGCACTTGACCATGCTTCAGTTTTTGACGCTTTGGGAGTGAGAATGGGTTGTATGGTGCCATGGTAAAAAACTGAGTGAACACAAAAAGGAGGTTGATCTCATTGCTTTAATGATTGAAGCATACTACTAACAAAGACCAAGGAGCACCCGGTGTTCAGCGATGACTTTTACTGTAACATCCCAGCTTTTTTTTAAATGATAAACATCTTCTACGAGTTCTACAAGGGTTATGCAGGCAAATGCCAAATTGTCCATAGGGCCCTGTGTGTCTCTTACACACCACGTTATCAATTGCTGTTTTATGTCATAAAACGGAAGATGAGAGAGGCTTTTCTTCCCTATTGTGACGTATATCCAAGTGAAACGGCTTCTGGAATGAGAAAACACATTTATGTTAAGATTGGATTTCATTCTCGGGAATTAATTGGATTGTAGTAAATTGGCCATTGCTAACTAAATTGAGGCAGACCTGAATGCCAGTTTGCAGTCAGTTGTGGAGGTCCTACCCACCGTCGGGACATACGTGATGAAGAGAACAGATACTAACGTATTTGATTTAAGATCACGAGGACGTATGATTATTTTGTGCACAGTTAAATAATTTAAAATAAACACTGAAGCATTCTGTAAAAAATTATCTAATTTTATTTTATGGTGACATACAAGAAATATTTACGATTCCTGGAATTGGTCTCAGATAGCAAAATCACACCTACAGTTCTTATTCATCTGCCACCTTTCTCTTGACTGCATTTTCATCTGATGAACACAATATGTAATCTGACGCTTTTATCTCTTACAGGTGCTCAAATCTATCGGGATAACATGGCTAAGAACGAGCACAGAGCTAAACTCCGTTCACGTCCTTTGGGCATTAGACTGTGCTCATCAATCTCATCAACGCTCATCCAATTTTTCCTGAAGATTTTCAACAGCATAAGAAGTGTACACAACAAAACCATTGTTCCTGAGAACAGTTTTCGAGTGGTGTATCAGTACACATCCTGTCTGCTGATCACAATTCTTTTCTGGGCAATAACATTCATGGTGTGTATCTTTTGTGCAATTTAGCAATCTTCGTTAGAGGCAATGCAAAGAAATTCATACATTTTAAAATGTGACCAAGTGTAACTTTGCCTTTTTTTAACCCGCTTTGTATTATTACAATGTCAGTAGTATATGTATATGAACAATGTTTACTTGTACACTTGTGATCCGATCGACCAAAACGCATCTTAATACCAGGCGTAAACAGGGCCTAAAAAGAGGAAACCTTATTAGAAACTCTTCAAACTTTTTTCAATTAGTGTTTATTTCAAATATATTATTTAAGACAGTTAGGCTGTCTGTCGCACAATCCCTTACTCCAAAGGATTTGCTTAGTTAAACATTAAGTACTGGCACAAAAACTACCTCTAAAAAGGCTCTCCTCTGTTCTCTCTCTTTCAGCCGGCTGTGTTTGATGTTAACTGGTATTTGTTTTTGCTCACACAAGTTGTTGAGTTCCTTCAGATATGTGAGGTGAGCTAAAGATTATCCCTGGTTCACATTTAACTCAATATTATTTCCCAAACATTACACAAAACTACATTATAGCTAATATAGTATAAAGATGTTGACCTTATTAAACTTAATTCTTCCCACCTTTTTTCCCCCAGATCTTCCTGAAGTTTCACTTTTCTTATTATGATGAAAGTGGAACAAATGTTTCAGATTACAGAGCAACGTCCAATAACTACATGAAGAGAAAATTGGGATATGTCTTTGATATGGTCTGTTCATTTCCATATGGCCTTCTAGTTATGCACCATATGAAAAAGGAGCCAGCAAATTTCCTGCCTATGATTATTTATGTCCGGATTGGTCACTTGCCACGCATTATTTCACTATTAGTGTTTATGTGGAAAGAAGAACAATCAATAACATCCAAGTATGTGTTTTAGTGATATTTGCTTGCATTTCCCTAAAATCCATTGATCCTACTTTTAAGTGTCTTTAACTACTGTGTACTAACATTTACACAAATCATTTAATACGATCCACCTATTATGTACATACATGTTTTTACATTGTACTTATATTTAAAAAATGTATTCCCTTACACCTTAACTCACCCTTAAAACAAACCATACCACCAAACCTGTCCTAACCTTACCCATATTTCACCTCAATAGCAGCACAAGTGTTTCACAACACAACGTGAACACAATAAGTACATTGTACTTATTTTGATGTAAGTACATTTTAGTTAAGGGCACCTAATATACAGTGTGAATAATCTATGTATTTAAAATATTGCATTTGCCCTTTTTCCCTTGTTTTTGTGTTTTTAGTGTTCTGTGCATTAGGATGATCAAGTACTTCGTACACTCAATCCTCTTTGTCCACTGTGCGGCAGTGCTCTGCATTTCATTTGTTGAAAGTCATGGAGTAATGTCATGGATTGCCAAAACAGGTGAGGAAATAAAAACAGGACAATTTAAAGGAGTTAGAGCATGAGACATTAAAATCCCCTTAATCTTTTGAAATGACATTTGATATAATGTTAAAGAATATACTGCAACTTTCAGAACATCCGTTTGTTTTATTTCAGTCTTATCTTACTAGTTTTTGCATCATAAAAAAAAACAACTAAATTACGGCATTAAATTAATAAAACCTTGACTAACATCATAAACAGACACCAGTCAAAAAAATAAACAAATAAAAGGATGAAAAAATGTATCGTGAACTGAGGTATCTGGTATCAGCATCATAAACGGTTCCTAAGTTCTTCCCACTTATATTAAATTTTTTTATTATCATGTGACTTTCTGTGCACTGGAAGACTTGGGTCTCTATTTAAACGATCTGAGCGCATGGCGCAGGTGCACTTAGGGTGTGTCCGAATCCACTAGTTTAACGACGGAAAAGACGGTCGGCGTGCCTGGCACATGGTCCAAAAGGGTTGTCCTTAGTCTCTTAATGAGTCATGGGTGTGTTCTGGGTGTAACGAGCAATAAACTGTCATGGCAAAAAAATTAACTCTCAGTTGCATCACTGAATAAGAGACAAACCTTAGCCAATTGTCTTTATAAAGATTTATTTTCTTGCAAGAAAAGAGTCACAGTCATACAGCCATCCTGAATGTCTGTAGAGTGCTAACTGAAGACATAACAGAAGCTACAATCTCTTATACCCCCAAAGTGTAAACAATCCTTCTCAGTAGTTTTCCACACATGGTAAAAGTAAGAAACACACAGATTTAGAATTAGTTCTGCCCGACACCTTTGGTACAGGAGAGCCCTCAAATAAGGTGTCCCCCATGGCAGAAACACGTTAGCTCCTGTATGATCTCAAACATATGTCTTAATTAATCTTCCTCTATGATTAAATTTTTCCACCACAAAACCAATCAGAGTCTCATCTCCCATTCCCTTTAAAAGCCAGTTGCGCTCGCACCATGGCGGATTCGCTATTTACATGTGAGCGGAAAGACTGAACGCTTCTCCAGAGAGGAATCTCTTATTTTTAATATTTAAAATGTTTTGTGTGGGGCTGCATTTGGCAGACACACATTATTTGTATTGTCATTAACTGACAATAAATGCAAAGTAACAATTTGTAATATTAATTCATCCTATTTATTCATGAAATAAAAAATAATCACTGTCAGGACAGATCATAAAACAAAGTGCTTAGAACTTTTTCATATTTAAATTTGTAAATCTGTAAATGATCTAAAAAAGATTTGATTTAAAAAAGTTAGTAATAAAATGAACAACAAAGTAGATCATTTGACGTACAGTATTAGATTGTTTTGTTCCATCCATTGTTATTGTTATCACTGTCAATTGGTTTCAATCGCGCATTTAAATACAATCCAGAAACTTTGCAATGTGTAGTTAGCAGTATGAAAAATTTATATTATAATACAGACAGAGAGCAAAAATCTCTGCCATTACTGAATCACTGAAGCTGTCAATTACAACATGAGGCATGCAAAGCTGCACTTTTCACAGTTTGTGAAAACGAAATGTCTTATTGACATTGTGCTTATACTTTGTTGGTTATACAGAACTCGCACTGAACAAACTCAGCGGTGTTGAGCGCATTCTGACTCACTTAAACTTAAACGAGTCTGATTGGCCATTGCGTTTACCAGCTCAACAGATATGTCTGTGATTGGCTACAAAGCTCAACACTGCAAAAACACTTTGTGAATAGAAACCTCTTCACAGAGCGCTTCACAGGAGGCTGCCAAAATATTTAAAATTCAAGAAAAATCTTGGCTGCTTTAATAATAGCATTGCGTATATGCAGTGTTGGGAATGTTACTTTTGCTAATGTAGTTAGTTACAGATTACAAGTTACCCTATTTAAAATGTAATAAGTAGTTTTTGATTTCTAACTAATGTTTTCAACTGTTAATCATTTTCAAACATTTAACCTCTAAAAATCAAAGATAGTTATATAAAAAAAACCAAAAAAAAAAAAACCACAATTCTAGATCATTATACTGTAGTAAAAAGCATCATGGTTTTCTTCTTACTGATACAAAAAAAAAATGGTAAAATCAGCATACTATTCTTTTTACCACTATGTGTGTGTAAAGGGAAAACATTATACCATATAAAGCCTAATATTGATTTCTCACTAACAGAAGCAAGAATAGATTCTAGTTTCATACTCACTGGCAACCCAAACAAACTCCCCCAGTGTAGCTGTCATGGAATTGTTTTTTTTTTTTAAATAGTTATATTCCACCTAAAATGTTGTTTAGACTCAGTGACCAATCGTTGTTAGTTAAATAGCTCTATTTTGCAAGTCAAACGGGGCAGACTAATAGAGAGTTCCCTTTCAGTCGGTCACGTTCGACGTACGTCGGACGTCACCGACGAATTGGGATCACTTCTGGGAGCCCCTATCAACTTCGAGATATAGAGAACGGGCCAATGGCCATTGGCGTGCGAGATTTGCATCTCGCGCTCCGCCCCGCGCTGCGGGTATAAACAGGAGGCGAATGCAGCACACCATTGTCATTCACTTCGGAGCCGAACACGGTGTTGATGAAGGAGACTGTTCCTGCTTCAGCAGAGAGAGAAAGAACGAGAGAAGACGCTTCTTTGAGTGCTGGGAGAGAAGGCACGATCAGCGGCGGCCGCGAGCTCACTGATACAGTGATAAACTGCTGTTTTTACAGCACTGTTGGTTTGGTGAGGGCGTTCCCAACGGTGAGTGCATACACAGGCTGCACTACTCTCCTGTGTTTTGCCGCGGTCGTTCCTGGGTGCTTCAGCACATTTAAAAGAGCTTTCTTCTAAAAGAGCAGCGCGGGTGTGACTGCGTCTTTTTCAAGACGTCATTCCACCCGTGTGTTTCTGGATGCGGTTGTTTCCTGTCCTTTGACGGCCACGATCCCTCTCGCATAAGCATGTTGAGATTGCGTTCGTGGGTGATCCATGTTCTCTCAGGAGAACGGGTTCACGTCGGCGCGTTGTTCGTCTCGCCTTCCTCGTGAGGGTTTGAGTGTTCAGCGCGCCGTGTGCCGTCTAGCTGCCGGCTGACAGCGCGGGTTGTCACGGCAACCCAGCGCGTCACTCGGCGCTTTAGATGCGCGGTCGAGACTTAACCTCAAACGGGGTTGAGTCCCTTCGCCTATTCCCCGATCTAGTTTCTTTTCTGGTGCACCAGAAAGGGGCTACTTCGGCTAATAAGCCTTGGTGACCTGAGGATTACAGTGGGGCTTCCCTGCCGAGTACATCTCCGTGGGCCCTCACTCCTCTATCGCATCGCAAGCATGCTGAGACTGTGTTCGTGGGTGGTTCATGTTCTCTCATGAGAGCATGACCACGTCGGCGCGTTGTTCGTCTCGCCTTCTTCATAGGGGCTTGAGTGTTCAGCGCGCCGTGTGCCATCTCCACGGCCACGCTCACAGTCTTGCATGCCTGCTGGTAGCTTACAGGTGGGATTGCTGGTTCCAAAAAAATAAAAAAATAAAAAAATAAATAAAAATAATAATAAATAAATAAATAAAGGGGACCTAGCGTTTCATCTGGGGCTCTAGCAGAGGACAGATGTCAATCGCTGCATCGGAGAGAGGGCTGTTATAAGCTGGAAATGAAGATGATGCTGAGTTTCCCACTATAATGGTGTGTGCTCATGCTGAATCAGATTCAGACTTGACAGCCATGCTTTCCTGGGTGGCTGAGGCGTAGTGCAACGCGTAAATCGCCTTGCCCGCCCCCTTGCCTTTTTCCCGGATGTGCATTGGAAAGCTTTGGCAGTGTGGAACTATTTGGTGCCAAAATATGGATAAAGTTTTCCTCTCTCTCACTACCCTCATCGGTGAGGTGGCAGTGCCACTGGCAGGCCACCTGCGCTCTTAGTGCACGAGGGTAGTTCTGAGCTGAGGTTGAGCTGCGCACCGTGACTGATTTACATTTAAAGTCACAGCGCTGGCCCTTGGCCAGACGATGTCCACCCTGGTCCAGAAACACCCTTGGGCTACCTTGCAGGGGTGTGAGACGTCGCCAGAGTACGCTCTCTCGATGCTCACATCTCACAAGGTGACCCTTTTCGGCGACACTGTCGGTGACTGTGCAGCAGTCCTCCACAGTGCAAAGCAGATGGAACCCCTCAGTCTGCTCGCCATGGGCATCCCACGATGCCACTCGTCTTGGCTGCCAGTCAGCTGAGACGGGTGACCTGGACTTGGTTGAAGCTGCTCTTCCCCGGAGGAGGGCCGGGTGGAGAATCATTGCTAAATTTTGTTCCGCCACCGGTGTTACAGCCAGTGTTACCCAAATTCTTAAGAGCAGTTCCAATATCTCTGGGTCTCGGGAGTTCAGGAATGGCAGCGTGTGACGCTATGAAGCCGCGCCGCTCTCATTCCCCTCCCCACAAGAGGGCGAGAATGGCAGTGTGCGACGCCGGGGAGCCTCGCCACTCTCATTCCCCTCTTCTCAGCGGTGTGAGGACGGCAGTGCGCGCCGCTATGCCTCGCCACTCTTGTTCCCCGCTGAGGAAGGAGGTGAGGTAGGCAGTGTGTGACGCCACAAAGCCTTGCCACTCTCTGCCCCTCCTTCAGTCGCCAGCGGACCGCAGCGTATGGCTTGAGAACGCTACCATGCCTTCTCTCATACCCTCCGTCCAACCGTGGGGGCAGGTAGGTGCTGCGTGCGCACTCAGACCCCACTTCAGGACGCTGTGCCTCTTGGGTCGGGTCCCTGCCCTCCACTTCGCTGCCCTACTGCGGGTACGTCTGTGGGGCGGGTGTGTTCATGGTACGGTTTCCGGAAGCCTAGCTAGCACTTCCGGGACGGTCCCGCTGACTCACCTGCACCACCAGGCTCGGCTATGCGATTCAGTTCGCACGGCATCCTCCCAAGTTCTGGGCGTCCACTTCACTGTTGTGTGGAGCTGCGACGCCCATCTTGTGGAAAGAGATCGAAGTCCTATTGGCGAAGGACGCGATTGGAGCCGGTCCCTCCAGCCGACATGAAGTTGGGGTTCTATAACTTCTACTTCATTGTGCCCAAGAAAAGCAGTGGGTTATGACCAATCTTGGACCTGTGAGTCCTGAACCGGGCCCTTCACAAACCGCCCGTTCAGATGTTGACGTAGAAGCGCACTTTCGAGTACATCCGTCCCCAAGATTGGTTTGCAGCGATCGACCTGAAGGTCGTTCCCTTCAGGATTGTCCCTGTTGTGTGAATACAGAGACACGGTGATCAGTCACCTCAGCCTGTTGGGACTTCGGGTCAACTGGGGAAAGAGCAAACTCTGCCCCGTGCAGAGGATCTCTTTTCTCGGTATGGAGCTGGACTTGGTCAATCTGACAGCGCGTCTCACAGAGGAGCGTGTCCAGTCGGTGTTGAACTGCTTGAATTCGTTCAAATGCAGGACAGCGGTACCACTGAAACATTTTCAGAGGCTCCTGGGGCATATGGCATCCGCAGCCGCTGTAACGCAGCTCGGATTGCTTCATATGAGACCGCTTCAACGCTGGCTACACGACCGAGTCCTGAGATGGGCGTGGCACATCGGATCCCTCCGTGTCCCCGTGACTCCGAGGTGCCGCCAAACCTTCAGCCTGTGGTCGGACCCTTCGTTTCTACGGGCAGGAGTTTCCCTAGAACAAGTGTCCAGGCATGTTGTTGTCTCCACGGATGCCTCATCCACCGGCTGGGGTGCCACGTACAACGGGCTTGCAGTTTCGGGTCTGTGGACGGGGCCTCAACTGCAATGGCATATCAATTGCCTCGAGTTGTTAGCAGTTCGTCTTGCGCTGGGCTGCTTCAAAACGCCGCTACTAGGCAAGCACGTTCTGGTCCGTACGGACAACACTGCGGCCGTTGCGTACGTCAACAAACAGGGTGGTCTACGCTCCCGTCGCATGTCTCAACTCGCCCGCCATCTCCTCCTATGGAGTCAGAAGCATCTGAGGTCGCTTCGTGCCATTCACATTCCGGGCCTGCTCAATCGTGCGGCCGACGAGCTCTCACGACAGCCAGTGCTCCCCGGAGAGTGGAGACTCCATCCCCAGGTGGTCCAGCTGATCTGGAGTCGCTTCGGGACCGCACAGGTAGATCTGTTTGCCGCCCCGGACACGACCCACTGCCAGTTGTTTTATTCCCTGACCGAGGGGACCCTCGGCTCGGATGCGCTGGCACACAGCTGGCCCCGGGGCCTACGCAAGTATACGTTTCCCCCAGTGAGCCTTCTTGCACAGACTCTGTGCAAGGTCAGGGAGGACGAGGAGCAAGTCCTGTTGGTTGCTCTGTATTGGCCCAACTGGACTTGGTTCTCGCGACAGCACCTCCCTGGCCCATTCCTCTGAGGAAGGACCTCCTGACTCAGAGACGGGGCACCCTATGGCACCCGCGTCCGGTGTCTGGTCCCTGGACGGGACGCGGAGGTTCTAGGTGGCCTACCACAGGCTGTGGTAGACACCATCACTTCCGCTAGAACTCCCTCTACGAGGCGCCTCTATGCGTTGAAGTGGAACCTGTTCGTCGACTGGTGTTCTTCTCGCTGAGAAGACCCCCGGAGATGTTCGGTCGGTTCTGTGCTTTCCTTCCTACAGGACGGGTTGAAGCGAAGGCTGTCTCCCTCCACCCTCAAAGTCTATGTTGCCGCTATCGCCGCTAATCATGACATGGTAGGTGGTAAGTCTCTAGGGAAGCACGATCTGATCGTCAGGTTCCTGAGGGGGGCGAGGAGACTAAAACCGCCTCGCTCTCCCTCTATACCCTCTTGGGACTTAACTCTGGTGCTAACCGCACTGCAGAGGGCGCCCTTTGAGCCTTTGCAGTCAGTTGAGTTAAAAATCCTGTCTCTGAAGACAGTACTCCTGACTGCATTGGCCTCTATCAAGAGGGTAGGGGACCTGCAGGCATTTTCGGTCGACGAATCGTGCCTGGAATTCGGGCCCGGTAACTCTCATGTAATCCTGAGACCCCGGCCCGGATATATGCCCAAGGTTCCCACCACTCCCTTCCGGGACCAGGTGGTGAGCCTGCAAGCGCTGCCTTCGGAGGAGGCAGACCCAGCCCTAGCTTTTCTCTGTCTAGTCCACGCTCTGCGGACTTACGTGGACAGAACGCAAAGCTTCAGGACCTCAGAACAGCTCTTCGTCTGTTATGGAGGCCAGCAGAAGGGAAAGGCTGTCTCCAAGCAGAGGATGGCCCACTGGATAGAGCCCTGCCCGCTCGGGTTAAGAGCCCACTCCACTAGGGGTGTAGCTTCTTCCTGGGCGTTGGCTCGTGGCGCCTCGCCGACAGATATTGTAGAGCTGCGGGCTGTGCGACACCTAACACGTTCGCTAGATTTTATAGTCTCCGTGTAGAGCCGGTATCTTCCTGTGTGCTCGCTTCCCATAGTCAGTAACACGAAGTGCCCGTTCTAAGTGTCGGCTTGCTGCGCCACTCCCTTCCCTTTGGAACGGATACGTGCGCTTATATGCTCCAGTCGAGTTCCCCAGAACGGCGAACCCTGTTGAGTCCTCCGCAACCCGCGGCAGTCGGATGTGGCGGAGCGTCCGACGCCAGGTCTAACACTCGTATGCATTGGTGGAACTTGTGTTAGGCTGGGTTCCATATGTTGTGACCCCCACGGCGGTCCCATATGTGTATTCTTCCACGGTACGGCTCCCTACGGCGAGCCCGTGTCTTTCCCTCGGCAGAGCTCTCTGCCGTCTCAGTTAGGTGTTGTTCCCCCGCCTGTTTGGCCGGGGCCACCCCTGGGACTTCCGTATGTTGCACTGCCCACGGCCAGTCCATACGTGTATTTTCCACATGGTAACTCCCTTCGGGCATGATGTGGCTTCCGCAGCGTCCCTCTGGGCACGCTTTCCCAGCGTTATCCAATAGTCTGCTGAAGAGGGTCTTGAGGAACAGCAGTGTGACTTCCCTGCGTGAATTCCCCGCCCGGAACAGACGGGGTCTGAGGGGCTCTCGCTGGGCGCTGGAAGTGGTAGTAACTGTGGCGTTTTCCAAAGGGATCCCAATTCGTCGGTGACGTCCGACGTACGTCGAACGTGACCGACTGAAAGGGAACGTCTCGGTTACGTATGGTAACCCTCGTTCCCTGAAGGAGGGAACGGAGACGTACGTCCCGTCGCCACAGTTGCTGTACCATCACTGCATGGCCGAGTCACTAGTTCGGCTCCTCAGTGAAAAACAATAGTGCGCTGCATTCGCCTCCTGTTTATACCCGCAGCGCGGGGCGGAGCGCGAGATGCAAATCTCGCACGCCAATGGCCATTGGCCCGTTCTCTATATCTCGAAGTTGATAGGGGCTCCCAGAAGTGATCCCAATTCGTTGGTGACGTCCGACGTACGTCTCCGTTCCCTCCTTCAGGGAACGAGGGTTACCATACGTAACCGAGACGATTTGTCTACTAGGTGGTGCTTCAGATTAACATTCATCATAGGAGATGCTTCCTCACATTAAAACCTTCGATGTCGATGGCATTTTAATAGTTAGCAAACACATTTTGCACTGAACTGTTATATTTGCACCCTTTTTCTAATTAATAGATTAAATGATTTTTAAATTTCCAGCACTGGAAGGCATTTTTATCACTCGCCATGGTGGCAACTCTCATACAGGTTGTAGGCTAAAGCTTTCAGCTGCGATGTGGATTGATGTAATTGGCAGATGTGGTGCGCTGAAAATTCAAACAAGAGAGCCAGTCAAAAGCATCAGAATAGCATCGCTTTACTAAACAGCCTTTAAATGGCAGGAGGCCTTGTGCACATCAAAAACAGGCAAAGCAACAAATTAATATCATTCAGAAAATATTCAGATGTAACCCCCTTAGTAATCGTTAACATTTTCGTAAGTAACTGTAATTTAATTACACATTTTGTAATTAAATTAAGTAACTCCATTACATGTAACTAGTTACTCCCCAATACTGCGTATATGTAATATCATTGCGTATATGTGACATCATTGAGTGATTACATAAACGATCTGATGAATTGTTTTATTGAATCAGTTAATTGAAATGAACTGTCCGAAAGAACCAGTTTTTCAGAAGAGAATCGGACTTCCCATGGTCCACCAGCTAGACCAGAACTATACCAGCTTAGACCAGCATGGAATTCATGCTGGTTTAAGCTGTATTTTTCAGCAGGGCTATTTTTTTCTCCTTTGCAGAGATCTATGACTTCACTGAAATGTATAGATATGCTACATACTGGATAATACAAATTTACACAACAACAGGATATGGTGATATAAAGGCAACAAACTTTGGAGAAGTGATGGCATGTGTTATGCTAATGATTCTGTCTAAAATTCAAGTGGTTTATAAAATTGGACTTCTCATCGCCACACAAACAAACAAGAAAACACGTCAGGAAGCCTTTGAGGAAAAACTGCAGGTAATTGTAAACATTGCATCTTAATTAAAGTGTGTATGACATTGTAAAGTGTTTGGTCATTTGCAAGTAATTTTTACTCTAATTATGATTTATTTCCGAATAACCTTGTTATCTGTTCCAGACTATACAGGGGTACATGAAGCATGAGAGAATCCCATCTGCATTACAAAAACGGGTGACGCAGTTCTACAGTTATCGGTGGAATCGCAATAGAGGGACATGCACAGAGTTTCTGTTCAAAAGCATCCCCAGCTCTTTGAAAGTGGAGGTTGTGTCAAGGTAAACAAGCCTAAGGTCGTGTATCCACCAAAAAAAGCCTAGCTGTGGGCGATTGAGAGCGCTTTGGCAGTGCAGCGTTTTTTTGTTTGTTTTTTTCAGTTGAGACTCTTTGCTTGCTATGATTAGGGGCCAAAGGCTGTAGCCCTATTGTATCCATTAGTTTTCTTATTCTGATTCCCGAATGGAAGTCTGTGGCAGCCCTATGAACGGAACATGAGCAAATAATTCAATTTTGAAGTTTTTTGAAGTTTGAACACAGCGCTACCTAGTGTAGTGTTTTTTTGTTTGTTTTTTTGCAAAAATGCCTATACAAGGTTTCCCCAAGTCCTTAATTTCTTTTTGGAGGAGAAATTGGAGGAGAAAGTCTTAAGTTCAATATCATGGCATCAAATTAGGGCCCTATGATTTCTGTGATGCAGAAAACGTGTGGACGCACTTGCAGAATCCATTCATAAAAATGGAATTTACTGTATAATACAGAATACTGTATATGTCACAGAATTAGTCAGATTTTGGATGAATAAATCAAAAATAGGTCCGAACACTTAAAGGGACAGTTCACCCAAAAATGAAAATTCTGAAATGAAAGTCAGTAAAATTTAATGTAAAAAAGAAATAAAACTGACTTTATAGGGCCCTAAATTTAATTGCAAAATTAAATTGCATACACTGCAAAAAATTGTTCTTCCTCAGGATATTTGTTTTCTAGTACAAATTCCTAAACATCCTTAAATCAACATACATTTACTTGACATGCAAAATTAGAAAAATAAGTCTTGTTTCCTGAGAAACTGAACAAAATTAGGTTTATGCTTAGAAAATCTGTCATTGGGATTTGAAAATTAATTTAAATTAAATAGATTTTTATGAACACATTGGCAGATATTTGTTCTTGTTTTAATCATAAAATCACTTTCACAAAATCACAAGATTTCCTATCTTAAACTTTTTAGCTATTTTTTGTCAAATTAATTAAAAAGTTCTGTTGGAAATTGTTTTTTCAAACTTTGTAGTGTCACTAATACATTATTTACATGTTACGTTCCCTTCAATTTATTCTTTAAATTTTCTTTAATTGGTCTTAAAAATGTTCCTTCATAAAACCTGCAGAAACCCTGTTATAACTTTTGAAAACAGTGTTCAAAATTTGATCTCTCTGTCATTATGTTCCTTGGTTTATGCCGATTGCAACCCTATCTCATTTGTCATTTTCTATCAATTTGCCTGTCCGCCATATTAAAGTAAATGGAAAAACAGCGTGAAATAGAAGCTCAGCACCTCGTCACTAAAAACAAGGCGCTCCCATTGAAAACAATTGGGAAAATATGATAGCTTTGGGGGAAAAATGCTTTGTGGAGTGAGAGATGAGTCAAAATGATTGTCTGAAGTGATCAACAGCATACCATTGCTAACAGACATTAAGATGAAAATAATAGGGGTGCACAATATATCAATGGTTATGATCATCTTTAAATAACGTACTGTTTTTCTATTCAAAGTTTCATTATTTTGCTATTTTGATTCTGATTTAGAATCTGCACGCGGCATTTCAAGAAGCACCAGTTATTCTCCCACTTTACAGAGCCTGTCCTGAGGGAACTTTCCACAAGAATCCTCTTCCAATGTTTCCCTGCTGGTGAGTATTTGAGAAATCTTTGATTGTCTATAAACGGAAGAGAAATTGGCCTCAAGCTTACAACATTACTGAAGAACTATTGTTGCATATAGATTTTTTTCCTTTGTTTTTAAAGGGGAATTTATTTACAGAAGGGGAGACATTTGCACTGGAATATATATGATAATTATTGGCAAGGTTAATCTGTGCCTGGACTCGAGAGGTAAAATCGCTTCTCAGCGTCTCTCTGCTGGAGCAGCTTTTGGTGAACACGCTTTACTGCAGTGTACACACCCTAACACTGCCGTAGCCGCAAACTATGTGGATATTGCCATACTCTCCAAAGGCTCTTTGAAAAGTCTGCGTCTCTTATATCCAGCCGCTGTGAGCAGTTTGCTAAAGAAAGCATCTGATATTCTACATCCGTAGGATACTTGTCATGCTTCTTTACTGTGACTGATAGTAGTCAAATAGATAGCTGTGTCGTTAAGTGTGACTGCAAGTCCATATTATTTTAGGATATTTTGTTCATTTGCAATGGAATAATTTGTAATTTAATAATAATTTATATAGTGATGCTGCTGATGAAAGCAATAGCGTGTTCGTTTGTCATGTTCTATTTGTCTGACTAAATTACAACATTTCCACATTAAATAAAAATCTTCAAACTTGCATATCATTCCTTTGTGCTGATAATTTATTATCCAGTGTATTCTACTCTCGGAAAAAATACACATATTTCATTATTTTATGTGTCAGTCGCTTCTGTTCAGTTTCAGTTATCATGGACATTCAGTTTGTTTTCACACGTCACACGCCTTTGTAATTCCTGCCACTGCTTGGTTACCATGATCACTTCATTATGAGTTCATTCTGTTCAGCTGTGTTGCTCATTACCTTGTTTGTGTTCCTATACAAGTTCTTCCTTTTCAGTCAATCCTTGTCCTTTCACAGTCTACACTACATTGGTTACTAATACGATACAGAATTACTTATTAAAGTGCTGTTATATCTACTCAAAGATTTGCATGACTTAGCACCAAAGTATGTTTCTGATTTAATCAGTCTCAGAGGTCACTTCGCTCAAATGATCAGCTATGTCTTACGGTTCCTTGATCTCATCTGAAATGTAATGGTGACCAGGATTCTTAAAGCTTCTAAGAATCCAGGCCCGGTTCTACGGGTGCTAAGCACCCTCAAACGCAAGCTAAAGCACCCTCAGCTGATACTGTAATAATATTGGCGAAACAGATTTGGCAGATTTGCCAATTTGTGTTTGCGCTCTGGAGAGCGTCAAATGCACAGATATAACGTTAATCGTGATCTCTCAAACGCGATGTCTAATCAGGTGTTTAAGTTAGTCAGAATCTCACCGCTCAAAATGCCAGAGTTTTATTCATTGCTGTGTTAATGCATGCTCGCGAAACCTCTCATTAACAAAGTGAAGACACTATGTAGTTAAGTAAGAGATTGATTGTGCATTGTTGACAACTTCATTTTTATAACGGAACTTTGTGAGATCGCGATGAACTGACAAAGCGACAGCATTTTAGTGAGCGATCTTGGTTCTCTTTCGAGGCTACAGTAAAATTCCTTGAATAAAATTATTGTTTTTCATGCTGCTAAGAGGACCGCCGGCCAATTGCATGCTGCAAATTTTCAAAAGTGACATACAGTATATAACGTTAGATGCTGGATTCACTCTGCACGAGACAGAAATATCCTCCTGAGACCCAGAATAGAAGTTTTGCCTGTGTAGAAGACATATTTGAGCGAATTTCTCTGACAACATACACAGTTTTAAGTCTGTTCTTATGAATATTCCCATTTATTACTCCCATTATTAAACGTCTTTTTACATTACATATTGTCCCAAAAAAAACATTGATATGCAAATTAAATAGTGTATAGATACATTGCATTGAAAACACATATATGGCCATGTTTACACACATATTGCATAAAGTAAAATGGTATATCAAATTATTATGTTATATCTTCCATAACATAGTTGAGAATCATCTTTATACAAAGTTTGGATAAAAGAAATCCCATTGTTTTTGCCTTTTCATGTCTTTTAATTTTCTCAATAAATGGGTTCTGGTGTCCTCTACAGAGAATATAGCATATAACATAGGTATATATATATATATATATATATATATATATTATGCTCCAAACAATGTAATGACCTAAAAAAAAATCTAAATTCACAAAACCTTTTTTTCTGCTTCTCAGAAGGATGACATGTTAAAATACTAGTAACGCATTAAAGCAATGTAAAGGCAGACTAATAGATTAATAGACAAACATTTGTAGCAAAATATTTTTGAAATTCCACTTATTGGTAAAAGTGATGACTCTTACTGTACACCGCTATGGTGGAGCCATTGCTTAGCCTACATCTGCTCTTTACTAGAGCACCCTCAGTGATTTGATTCTGTGACCAGGCCTGTAAGAATCCTCTCAGGAAGCTCCCAATTTAACTTAAAAACTTCTACGTATGAGTCTTAGCCTCAGAGTGATTCAGGACCGATCTGAGAGCAACTCTGTGCAAGGAAAAGACAAAAGTAAGGAGGCGGGGCTGACCCCATTGCTATACGTATGATACAGTCTTTTGTGATTGGTTGGTGATTTGACTGTGATTGGTTGGTTGTCCAAGAAGGAAAAAAGAGCGCTTTTAAGTATAGAGTCTATATAAACCTTTACTTTGAAATAACGCGTCATTTTTCCTGTTTTACCATATTCTCTCTCTCACACACAAAATATATATTTATTTTTTATTTACCATGCTGTTAATGTTGTACTTAATGTATTTGATAGGAAATGAACAGCGACACAATAATGTTTTGAAACTGCTGTAATTGTGTGGTCACTTTGCACTTTGGTTGTGACAGACCCAAATCATCACGGCTGCATAGTGTCATTTTTCCAGTTGCCAAACATGTTAATGTACTTCCATTTCTGGCGCTATGGCATTTCTGCGCTGTGTCTAATAAGATCGGTCACAAACATGACCCCTGCGTGATCTAATGTGTAGTGTCTTATTAACTCACTCATGCATTGTGTGCAGCACATTTCTTCTCCCTCTTCACGTTTCAGCCATTTTCTCCTCTGCTAAAGAAACTCTTAAGCCTCTTAGAAGTCCTCGTCCGTACTCCTAACACTTTTGGACCTTGAGACCTCTTTTAAGGGTTAAGATGCTTTCTGAATGACTTTTTTCTTTACTAGGATTTTTTCTTTTATTGTAAGAGGAAACGCCCCCCTTTCTAAGAATTGTATCCCTCGGCGCTACTCTTTGCAGTAAGATTTTTCATGAATACGGGCCTTTTCTGTAGCAGCATCAAGGCTCTGAAATGAGCTTCCTCAATATCACCTACATTTAAGAAATGAAGTTGAGTTGAGTGAAAGAAAGAAACTAGTGTATGTTTAGTACAGCAGAGATTAATTTTGGGAGCAGATTTCTCAAGACCGCAATCTTGTGAATTCCGTGTTTTGACCCCAGGGATTGCTTATATCAAAATTGTCATAATTAAGTTAGATTTTTAAGGAATTGTGTTTTGAAAACAAAGGGTGGCAGTATTTCTATCACTAAAATATTGTACATCAGGACTGGTGTACACAAAAGTCTCTTTAGTTGGAACCTGGTCAGTTCCCCATCTTTCACTGAAAAAACTTTGCTCTATTAGAATCAGAAAAAGATTTTCAAAACTCTGCATAAAAGGTTTAGAGGAGAAGTATTAGAAGCACTGCTTCCCTTCTGTTTTAATAGAACTTTGTTCTCAATAACTGAGACACACATGAACTTTACATGCTCTTTAGAAGGAACTGGCCCACTTTCAGAACAAACTGAATCTGAAAGAGGTTCTTGGACTGATGGCCCAGACTGTACTGAACTGATCAATACCTAATGATTTATTATGATGAAGCAAGCAAACATGCATTTAGAAAGTGTGCATCGCCGTGTCTCCCGCTTTATTATGGGTGACGATGAAAACTTTTCAAAAACTAAACTAGGAACATGAATATTGTCCAAATGTTTTGTAAAACCTGAGTCAGAAAACAGCTTTCGGCCACCGTGTTGAACACAAACAACTCTATTCTTTAGAGTTGGGATAGAAGCCATGTTCAAACTTCAAATGTGATATCAGTGAATGAGCATCTGCATGCAACTCTTCACATCTAACACAGAGAAACATTCTCTTTTAACCCCCTTACTAGACACCCCCATTTTGGCAAGTGGGGCATAAATGACATACCCAAAATATAAAAGGCTGCTGCTCATAAGTCATTCTGGATAGACACATAATCGGCATATATTTAGAAAGCTGACGCTTAAGAGTTTACAGTTCAAGACTCAGAATTACTCAGACTGTTATTAATATGGAGATATACACCGATCAGTTATAATATTATGACCACTGACAAGTGAAGTGAATAACACTGATTATCTCTTCATCACGGCACCTGTTAGTGTGTGGGATATATTAGACAGCAAGTGAACATTTTGCCCTCAAAGTTGATGTGTTAAGCCCAATTTATACTTCTATACTTCTGTTCTGTGTAGCCTACGACGTACATTGACGTGCACCTCTCCAAAAATGGGCCAAATTTTTATGGCTAGACGACTGGGTCAGAGCATCTCCAAAACTGACCAAAAGTGGTCCAAGGAAGGAACAGTGGTGAACTGGCGACAGGGTCATGGACGGCCAAGGCTCATTGATGCACGTGGGGAGAGAAAACAAACAGTGATAAAACTGACGAGCTATTGTAGCTCAAATTGCTCAAGAAGTTAATGCTGGTTCTGATAGAAAAGTGTCAGAATACACAGTGCATCGCAGTTTGTTGCGTGTGGGGCTGCATAGCTGCAGACCAGTCAGGGTGCCCATGCTGACCCTTGTCCACTGCCGAAAGCAGAAACAGTGGCACGTGAGCATCAGAACTGGACCACGGAGCAATGGAAGAAGGTGGCCTGGTCTGATGAATCACGTTTTCTTTTACATCGCGTGGATGGCCGGATGCGTGTGCGTCACTTACCTGGGGAACACATGGCACCAGGATGCACTATGGGAAGAAGGCAAGCCGGCGGAGGCAGTGTGATGCTTTGGGCAATGTTCTGCTGGGAAACCTTGGTTCCTGCCATCCATGTGGATGTCACTTTGACACGTACCACCTACCTAAGCATTGTTGCAGACCATGTACACCCTTTCATGGAAAAAGTATTCCCTGGTGGCTGTGGCTCTTCCAGCAGGATAATGCGCCTGCCACAAAGCAAAAATGGTTCAGGAATGGTTTGAGGAGCACAACAAGTTTGAGGTGTTGACTTGGCCTCCAAATTCCCCAGATGTCAATCCAATCGAGCATCTGTGGGATGTGCTGAACAAACAAGTCCGATCCATGGAGGCCCCACCTCGCAACTTACAGGATTTAAAGGATCTGCTGCTAACATCTTGGTGCCAGATACCACAGCACACCTTCAGGGGTCTAGTGGAGTCCATGCCTCGACGGGTCAGGGCTGCTTTGGCAGCAAAAGGGGACCAACACAATATTAGGAATGTGGTCAATATGTACATAATGTTATGCCTGATCAGTATATAAGCTCAAACATAAAAATTTTAATATTAAGAATATAATTTTTTTAATGTATAAAAAATATTATATAAATGTGGTGTAACAACTTATAACCACTATTAAAGTGAAGCCACAAGTGTGGTCATGCTTCATTTAAAATCTGAGGATTATATTTCTAAAACTGCATTTTAATAATCATTTCATAAGACCATCTTATCTTATGTGTGTTTTTAGAGAAGGATAATAAAAATGTTAATGAAATTATTTATGGCCCCTATAACTCCCCTGCACTCTAATGTCTGGCGCGGAGAACAGCCCATTCACGACTCTATTGTCTTCTCTCGACGAATGTCTTAAGCTTAATCTTCATTATTCTTAACATTATTCTTTTGTTTTTATTCACTCAGATATATGCTTAATATCCAGGGCAGTGTAGTGCAATATCATCTCAACTCCTCCTATATGTCTAGAAGTAAGAGTGCTCCAATTGATCGGCTCCGATTATTATCGCCTGATAATAGCTTTATATAGTTGGATTGATGGTCTCTATAAAAGCCGATCAGAAGAGCCGATAAGATGACACAAAACTCGAGAGTCAGTTGGCAGTTCTACCAGGTGTCTGAAAAGGACAATAAATAGGCAAAGTCTTTTTGGAGATCGGAGACATTGCAATGACAGCAAGAATCTAGGGTTGTGCAATTTTAGTGAATTTCTTTCCTTCTCAGCTGTGTGCTTTCGTTCATCCCTAAAAGATCTGCATTTCAGATCTGGAACAGTCTTGTGCAGCTACTTCCTGTCACATGCACATGCTCTCAAGAGGCCAATACCGAAGTGTTTATTACATTAAACTCAAACTAACGGGAGACTTTTTAACTACTCATTAACTGTTTGAAGCCAATGATTTGTGCTTAAGACTGTTAAAAGCTTAATGTTTTGCCATTTAGGCTCTTTTTTGCCCCAGACTCTGTGTAGTTTTAAGTTGTCCATGTTTATCGTTTGTCAGCAAGTTTTCCTTCAGTTTTTACAATGGTGAAAGTCCCCAGCCTTTTTTTTGTCCCTCACTTTAAACTTGCTCTCTTACCCCTTTAAGTCTTTCTCTTTGTTACGTGCTTGATGTTATAGAGGGATGATTGCGTTACATTTAAGTGAGATATAATCTCTACAACATTGGCACATGTCTGTCTGCTTGTTTGGTCTTTCTGTTGTGTTTTGATTCTGTCACGTTCCTTTGTCTTAGTTTCCCGCCACTTCTGTTTCCTAGGTTACCCTCGTTAGTTTAGTTCTGTTCAGCTCTGTTTAGTTAATTATCTTGTTTCTGTCTGCTATTAAAGTCTCTCTTGTTCACTCAGTCTTTGTCTAGTCACTGTTATGTACGGTTGTGTTTCCGTTGCCTGTTTGCATGTTCCTGTGAAGTTAAGATTAAAGTTCATGTTTGATTGTGATCTTCTGAGTCTTAAGCCTGTTCCTGGGTCACCAACCATTACAAACACGTTAAATCAACAGGAACAACCAATGAAACTTAAGAACATGCAGTACTGAGTATTTATTAGAAAAAACACAATGTGAACAAGTTACAAAACAATAATAAATAAAATAGAATACAAATATTAAAAAAACAAGAGTAACACTTTACATTAAGATTCCCTTTGTAAAGTGTTTATAAGGGCGTTTGTTAATGACTAATAAGTCATTTAGAAATGCATTTTAAATAATTGATAAGCAGTTAAAACTCACGTTATAAATGCTTAATAAATGTATTTATTCACTTATTTTACTCAAAACCAGATTCCCGATTTATCTTATGATGTAGCAAAAAATAGTGAGACTGAAGGGTGTTGTATTTGTGGTTTTCTCATTAACCCCTTGCCTGCCCCCCCCCCTAAAATATACCTAAAATAAAAAGGCTGCTGCTCATAAGTTATTCTGAATAGACACATAAGCAACATATATTTAGAAAGCCAACACTTGAGAGTTTACAGCTGAAGACTCAGTATTACTCAGACTGTTATTAATATGGAGATATATAGGCTCAAACATAAAAACTAAAATAAAAAAATATTAAGAATATATTTTTAAAAAATATTATTTTAATGTAGTATAACAACTTATAACCACAACTAAAGTAAAGCCACAAGTGTGGTCATACTTCATTTCAAATCTGAAGATGATATCTCTAAAATTATGCATTCTACGCATAATGTAAGACCTTGTCTGGGAAGTTTTTACAGAAGGCTGATGATGATGCTAATCAAATATGTTATTGCCCTGTAAACACCCATTTGCCGTCTTTTGTCTAATGTCTGGTGAGGTAAACTTGCTCTATTGTTCTCAATCGCACGTTTCACACTTCTGGCGGTATGAGACTTAATCCTTTATTATTCTTTTATCGTTATTCTTTTGTTTGTATTCAGCCATTAGCCTTTATTCTGGCATGAAGGCTTGCCCATTAACAGCGCTTTACAGTAATCCACACGTTATCTATGAACTAACATCATATCCTTGGAACCTTGTGTGAATTATTGTAACAACATAGATATATAGCTCCTGGTGCAACAGGTGCATTAGAGCTACAGTTAGCATTAAGCTACATAACACAATTTAAAATATTAAAATGACACTTTCACTTAAAACGCACTTTTAATGAACATCGAATGTTTGAATTACCTTCCTGTCATGATCTAATGGGGATTTCATTCATATGATGATGTTAAAACATGTTGTATTTAGAATTTTATATGAAGCTAATCGCTACACCTGCTTAACATTTATAATGTAAACATCCATTATTGATATAAAAATAGCCAAAATCACATGAAAATCACATAAAAACCTTATGCCATAGTTACAATGTGTTTATTAGCTTCGTATTTCATTTGTAGAAATGTAGAATTGGTTCGTTCTTCACTGAGCACAGGACGAGGAAGTGTGCAGAGGACAGTGTCATGCAGGAGGGCAGGACTGAGTAAGATGATTGACAGCTCTAGAGGTCGAATGAGAGCGTGATGAGTCATATCTGACAAATCAGGAAGAGGAGAGACAGTACACTGTTTTAGCTGTTCAGATAGGATAATTCAGTGGGAAATGAATAGAAATGGTATTCTGTATGACAAAATATTTTGCATGATAATAAATCAATATTTCTCCAAATGTGCACTTTTGAACTAAGAGCCATGGCAAACGCTGTAATTTGCAGCTGTGTGGGCACATCTGAACCGCAGCAGACGAGAGAGAATTAATTTGCATGTGATATTCAATTAAAAATATCTTACATTACAGATGTAATATTTTGCACTCCTGACATGCACTCCAGACTTGGGCAATGGGACATGGGTGGACCTGAGCTGTGGGGCATGGGTGGACCTGGGCTGTGGGGCATGGGAGGACCTGGGCTATGGGACATGGATGGACCTGGGTTGTGGGGCATGGGAGGACCTGGGCCATGGGGCATGGGCGATCCAACCCGTAAAGCATGGGCGGACCCGTGCCGTGGGACATGGGTGGACCTGGGCCGGAGGGAATGGGTGGACCAGGGCCATGGGGCATGGGCGAATCCGGAACGTGAAGTATGGGCGGACCTGGATTGTGGGGCATGGGCGGATCTGGGCCATGAAGTGTGGGCAGATCCAGGCTGTGGAGTATGGGCTCACCGGTCTCCGTGGCCTTAGCAAGGTACATATAGCGAGGAGCTATGGGGTTGTGAACTGGAGCAGGCACACGGGCTGAAGCGGACTCTGGACTCTGGTCGGGGGCTGGAGCCAATGCTCACACACACAGTTGTCAATGCTGCACACTCTGAAGACAACTCTGGGGGTGGCGGCCATCTTGGCTGGAGACTGTGCCGTGGAGGCCAACTTGGCTGGAGACTCTGCTGTGGCGGCCATCTTGGCTGGAGACTCTGATGTGACGGCCATGACTTGGAAGTACTCTGTGGTGGATACTGTGGGATTGTGGGGCCCCTCGTCTGCAATTCCCACAGTAAACGGGGATAATTCGCTTAATAACAAAACATAGTCAATATACTTTTCTAAGGTGAAACAGTAGTTCAAGAAATCACTTAGTCCATTGCAAAAGATGCCTTTTAATGCAACATCATTAAAATCTACCTGATGGCAAAGTCCAACAATTTCCTCCACATAGTCCTCTATAGCAGTGGTCGGCAACTGGCGGCCCACGGGCCAAAATTGGCCCGCCAGCAATAATATCTGGCCCGGGCCCGCAGCCAGATTATTTTGATAGCGGCTGGTTCTGAAATAGATCTGTCATGATAGTGTAACGGAAAACCAGCTAGTGAGAGTTGTGCAGGTAAGACACAATCTAGTGACTGACGCTAGAGGTCGCAGCCTTTAGCCTCATTGTTAGAGAGTCCAATTCTCATGACCCGAGTTCAAGCACCGCTTGAAGCGGGCGATGCAAACCAGAGACAAACAACAGTAACACACAATCAATGTGTATTTAGTGAATTTGCCTTTCAAAAAAATATGAGAACGTTGTAGCAGCAATGTTTTATTTTGGGATGAATTGAGAGCTTTTAATTTGAAAAGTTCTGCAAGACATTCAAAAGAGTCCGTGGAATGGATCGCTAGACACGCCTCTAAAATAGCCGCCATGAAATGTTTGGTATGATAAAACGAACAGTGAACCATTGAAACGTTTGCTTATAACGCGGGGCCTCAGCACCAACACGTGAACAATAACAAACCAAATTCAGCTTCCTTTTTATAAAAAATATTGACAAGACAACCAGCAAAAAAAGGTGCAATTAATGCTTCGTCTCGTGGTGCCGTCTGATATATATTCGTTGCAGATAAGACACACCAGCTTTGCATTCACAAAACCAAGTAGGATAATTGCATAGTTGACTTTCCATTCTTCTTTGTATGCCCTATTTTCGCTGTCGACTTCCCTCTTTAGACTCTTTGATAGTGCCATTTTCTCTCACAGGCTAGCTGAAATGTTAACATCACTGCACGCGACGCAATCGCGTACCTCCAGCACGCAAACAATAAAAAAAAAATGCAGTTTAGTACGTGAGGATGCCATGGAATAATTCTGAGTGTAAAAGTAGGCCACGTCAAATAATTATTACAATAAGTTAGGCTCCATTGTGTAACAAGCAAATTAAAATACACATTTATTATTCACAATATGGAAAGAGGAAATAAAACATAGTTTGTTAAGAGCATGACTCAAACATGCCATTAATGGGCTTATTCATGTCCTTTTATTTTTTGAGTTATTTTCATCCATCCTGCATCTCCCACATATGTGTTGCAAGTTGGTGAATGAAGATACTTAGGTTACGTGTCACTACTGCTTTTTTAATTTATCCAATTTTTTAACAGAGTAACAGCTCACTACCTGTTACAATAGACACTGTAACAGTATGTCACAGGCAATTCTAGTTGCATTTTTCATTAATTAATTTCTTAAATTATCCCTTGACTATGTTCTGGCCCGCCATTGTTACAATCCACGCCTGTCCCGGACTCCATTTCCCATGATCCTCCCTGTCTCACACCTGAACTCACTTCCTCATCGTTCTCTCCCGCTCTCTCCAGGTTCCCTGCACCTGGTCTTTGTCATTAGCACTCCCTTTATATTGATCTCACTTCCCTGCACTCCTTGTCCGTTCTTGATTGTTATGTTAATGTTGACTTGTGTATGGTGTTCTGTTATTGTCTTGTAAATAAACCTGTCTTTGTGGAAGCTCCGAATCTTCTCTTCCCTGCTGCACTATACACCCGTGGCAGCCATCTAGTGGCAAATTCTTTTTTGCCCCGATGCCAAACTTTCTTGCCGACCCCTGCTCTATGGTATTGTCTCCTTGACGGAGGTGAAGGAGACGAACTGCTGAGTTCATGATTTGTTGGTCCTGTCTTGTAAACAGTCTCTCGAGTGAACAAAGTATCAAGAGAACTGGGTTGTCCATTTTTTTATGTAATGTGGAAAAATGTGACCTTCAAATCAGTGTCCCAGGTGTCAGTTTTGGATCCCACCAACTACATCTATCACTCTACAGCTCTCACCTGGTCGCCCACTGAAACTAAGCAGGGCAGAGCCTGGTCAGTACCTGGATGGGGGTCCTCCTGGGACAACTAGGTTGCTGCTGGAAGAGGTGCTAGTAACACCAACACTGGGTGCTCACTCTGTGGTTTCTGTGTGTCCTAGTGCCCCAGTATAGTGATGGGGACACTATATTGTAACAAAGCGCCGTCCTTCGGATGAGACGTTAAACCGAGGTCCTGACTCTCTGTGGTCATAAAAAGTCCCAGGATGTCCTTTGAGTAGGGGTGTAACCCCAGCAACCTGGCCAAACTTGCCAATTGGCCTCTGTCCATCATCATGGCCTCTTCGTCATCCTCATATATTATATTGATTGTTCAATACTTTGAGAGAACATGACAGAAGTTCTGAGAATATTCCCTGATAGCTTGGTTTATTTATTGTATTTTAGGTAACTACTTACCACCTGAAGCATGTTTAAGTTTGACAAACATTTTTTAAAGTTCACTTTGCAAAAACATTGTTTTCTTATTTAAAAAAAAAAAAAACACACACACAAAAATGTAAAGAACGAGACTTAGTTTATTTTGTCAATGGGTTTCTTCAAGGTCACTTGTCCTGCACAAGCTCTTTATGAAAATTCCAGTGCAGGATTTTAATCAGATTAAAACTTATTGCACTCTGTGTGTGTGTGTCATGGAGGGGGTGACTTTTAATTCACTTCAGCTCTGTGTTTGTGCAGTTGTGTTTGGAAGAATGCTTTGTGTTCAGAAATCAGAAACTCCTTTGGCAACTATTAACCCCAAAATTAATCATTCAAAGTTTTAAATAGCTTTTTTTGCGTATATTTCATGTAAGGTTAAGAGTTCAGTTGTGGTGAGTTGTGTCAATCTGCAGAGGAAAACTCCTCAGATCTAGGAAAATTACGGGAGTCTTGGATCATTATGGGCTTTGCGGATCTACTGAATGAAGTTGGCGGGTTTGGACGCTTTCAGATGATTCATGTCACTCTTCTGTCCATCCCGGGCCTTCTGATGGCTAGCCAGAATTTACTAAATAACTTTACTGCTGGTGTACCGGAGCATCACTGTCGCATACCGAATATAACAGCTGCACTGAATGAGAGCACCGTGTCACTCCTGCACGCGTTTATCCCACTGGATTCATCACTGACCCTGTCCAAATGCTCTCGGTACACTGATACCCAGTGGCATTTAATCACAGACAAACTGAGTCACAGAAATGCCACTGAACTGCAGACAGAGGCTTGTGCTGATGGCTGGACATATGACAAGACTGAATTCATCTCATCTATAGTATCAGAAGTAAGTCGTTTCATACGTAGGCCTATTTCTCAACATTTTAGGTATAAATTTATATAGTGGTGTCCAAATGTTTTAAAATTATGAAAGTTATGAAAGCAGTACATAGGCTAAATGTTGCAGATTCTGCATTTCTTGGTATATGAAAAGTAGTGGCACTGAGATATGTGAACAATATTCAGACATTGAGCAAGGTCAGATTTAAGTGTTTTCTATTGCAGAAAAGATGCTCTTTCAGATGTCATGCGGGATAACATGGATCACTAAGTTTAGTCCATGCCAGCGCACAAGCTGCTTAAAGCAAATGAAAAACATACCAAATCATTCTCGAATTAACATGAATTTACAGTTCAACTTTTTCAACATTTCAATTGTTACGGCGATAATTGAATTTGCATATATATATATAGATAGATAGATAGATAGAAGTATTACTAGTAATTCCCACTGTATATAAGAATAGTGTATATTTTAAATGCTGCAACTGCTCACCATTTCTTTTTTCTCTTCTTTATTTAATCATAATTTTGTGCTAATAAATGCGAAAATAGCCCATTTTAATTTCTTTAAAAAAAAAAAATGCACCCAAAATGATTTGGTACTGGTGTATGCAGGTAGGCAGTAGTGATGTTCGGTTCTTGAACGAATCGTGTCACAGTTTTGGGTTTTGTTATGTGTTCCTGTTTGTCATGTGATCCTGCCATGTGTTCCATTGTCATGTGATCCTCTTGTCCTCACATGTTATGTTTTCATTGGTTGTTTTTGTCATGTGTTCTCAGTTCAGGTCTGTCATTGGTTCTTTGTCTTGATCATTGTTCACAGGTGTGTCTTGTTAGTCATTAGTCTCTGTGTATTTAAGCCCTCATGTTTGCCATGGTCCTTGTCGAGTATTGTTGGTGTAATCCACTATTGGTGAGTGTCTGTTCGAGTCAGTCAAGTCTGTTCGAGTCAAGTCTGTTCAAAGTGGATAAAACGTTACAGAATACTCAACCTTCCAAAATGAACCCAGCAGTTGTTCATCTCCTGCAATTTCCTCAAGGGGCTCGATGCATGGAGGAATATGTTAAGGAATACTGTGGACTTTGTCACCAGGTTGGTTTTAATGATGTTGCCCTCAAGGACATTTTTAGGCATGGACTCACTCATGGATGCCAGGGGGAAAGATCCATTTTTCCCTGGCCCAATACATAGACCACGCCCTTCTTTTAAATGGATCCTCATTTACTGTGGGAACGACAGATGAGGAGCCCCGCCACACCAGAGTGTCTCCATGCCCCTAGTGTTATGTCTGGGTTTGTTCATGTCACGCCTGCCACGCCTGATTTCGTTTACGTCACGCTGCCCTGCCAGTCTGTCCACGTCCAGAGCCCAGTCAGTGGCTGAAGCCACATTCCCTACGTCTCTTGTCCGCGTCCAGAGCCCAGCGGCGTCTCCTGTCCGCGTCCAGAGCCCAGCGGCGTCTCCTGTCCGCGTCCAGAGCCCAGCGGCGTCTCCTGTCCGCGACCAGAGCCCAGCGGCGTCTCCTGTCCGCGTCCAGAGCCCAGCGGCGTCTCCTGTCCGCGTCCAGAGCCCAGCGGCGTCTCCTGTCCGCGTCCAGAGCCCAGCGGCATCTCCTGTCCGCGTCCAGAGCCCAGCGGCGTCTCCTGTCCGCGTCCAGAGCCCAGCGGCGTCTCCTGTCCGCGTCCAGAGCCCAGCGGCGTCTCCTGTCCGCGTCCAGAGCCCAGCGGCGTCTCCTGTCCGCGACCAGAGCCCAGCGGCGTCTCCTGTCCGTGTCCAGAGCCCAGCGGCGTCTCCTGTCCGCGTCCAGAGCCCAGCGGCGTCTCCTGTCCGTGTCCAGAGCCCAGCGGCGTCTCCTGTCCGCGTCCAGAGCCCAGCAGCGTCTCCTGTCCGCGACCAGAGCCCAGCGGCGTCTCCTGTCCGCGTCCAGAGCCCAGCGGCGTCTCCTGTCCGCGACCAGAGCCCAGCGGCGTCTCCTGTCCGCGACCAGAGCCCAGCGGCGTCTCCTGTCCGCGACCAGAGCCCAGCGGCGTCTCCTGTCCGCGACCAGAGCCCAGCGGCATCTCTCCAGCGGCGTCTCCTGTCCGCGACCAGAGCCCAGCGGCGTCTCCTGTCCGCGACCAGAGCCCAGCGGCGTCTCTCCAGCGGCGTCTCCTGTCCGCGACCAGAGCCCAGCGGCGTCTCCTGTCCGCGACCAGAGCCCAGCGGCGTCTCCTGTCCGCGACCAGAGCCCAGCGGCGTCTCTCCAGCGGCGTCTCCTGTCCGCGACCAGAGCCCAGCGGCGTCTCCTGTCCGCGACCAGAGCCCAGCGGCATCTCTCCAGCAGCGTCTCCTGTCCGCGACCAGAGCCCAGCGGCCCCTGAACTACCCGTACCACCATGGTCCCTTGAACTTTCTGCACCGCCATGGTCTCTTGTACTGCCTGAGCCGCCATGGCTACCTGAACTGCTCCGCGGCCCAGGTCCACCCATGCGCGTCATTTGACCCGTGACTCTTACAGTGCATTATGGCTATTCTCTAGCTTTTGAGCATACATCAGTTGTACACTCATTATTGCAGTGAATTGTGGGATTGAATGAGTGCACTCGATAACGTCCACAATGGTTTCGGAGACACCACTACAAATGGCTGTCCCCGCAAATAGGCGATTTCGGACACAGCCTAAGACAGATGCATCAGGTTCCAAAATCTCACAAGTTTAATTAAAGTTCCAAAAAACAGGCAGACAGGGTGTAGCAAACACACCTGACATAACAGTGACCGGACAAGGAGTGAAGGAGAAGGAACAACTTAAGTAGTGAACACAAACGAGGATGATAAAACAGACACAGCTGAACTAAATGAACTCATAATGAAAGTGACCATGGTAACAAAGGAGTGGTGGGAAACTGAAAAAAGGAACATGTGACGAATGAAAACAAACTGAAAGTCCATGACCTAAACTAAACATAACTGTGACAGGTACATTTCATTTTATGATTCAGCAATTCACAATATGCATTTCATTCACAAAATGTTCATTCTGTGGAAGACACACATTTCTGTTCTATAAACATGTCCTCCAAAAAACTTGTAGTTTGTGCATTTTAGTTTAGTATTGAAACGTTATTAATTCCACAAGGGGAAATTAGCGATGGGCCTAATACACACACCCAAGCTCTCCCTATACCATTGATACAGCACATTGTCAGCCAGTCATCTGTCAAGGTGTTATCATTAAAGCACTACTTTATCAAGGACATTAAATGTACTTTTTGCTGCTGGTACTGGGTGTTCTGTAAATATATTTGTTAGTTTAGCATGGTTGCTAAACTATGTGGGTGGAGTGTTTGTATTAAAGGGGACCTATTTTGCAAAATTCACTTTTACATGATGTTATGTGTCGCCAGTGTGTTACACAACCACCCTATAATGGCAAAAATTTGTTCGTTAGTTAAGCCTTTATTTGTCCCGCAGTTGGGAAATTGCATTTAGCAACAGCAGGGGTACAGTGGCAAAGTAGCAGTATCACATACACTAAGAAAAAACAGAAAATCTGAAATAAACTAAAATAGACTATACATAAAAAATTATGCTAACAGGTATTGCACAGAATAATTTAAGAATACTTATATAAGATTATTTAAGAATAATCTGCAAACCATAGTTAGGACTGTAAATTGCACAGTAAAAAGAGTTTTATGTTAGCAGTGTTCATTGTGCAGTCTGACTGCAGCAGGAAGAAAAGACCTGCGGAATCTCTCCTTCACACACCGAGGTTGGAGCAGTCTGTCACTGAAGCTGCTCTCCAGAGCTGACAGTGTGTTCTGCAGGGGGTGTGACTCATGGTCCAGCATAGATGACAGTTTTGCCAGGACCCTTCTGTCACCCACCTCCAGAGGACAGCCTAGGACAGAGCTGGACTTCCTGATGATCTTGTCCAGCTTCCTGCTCTCCCTCTCAATGATACTGCTGCTCCAGCAGACCACACCGTACAGGATGGCTGATGCCACCAGAGTCATAAAAAGCGCCCCCTGCACTCCAAAAGACCTCAGTCTCCTCAGGAGGTAGAGTGTGCTCTGACCCTTCCTGTACAATGCGTCCGTATTGAGAGTCCAGTCCAGTTTATGGTTCAGGTGAACACCCAGGTCCACTCTCTTAATGTCCATTCCCTGGATGATCACCGGTGAGGGAGCAGACCGGTGTCTGCGGAAATCCACCACCATCTCCTTGGTCTTCCCTGCGTTGATAAGGAGGTGGTTTGGCCAACAACATTCCACGAAGTCCTGCGTCAGTCCTCTATACTCTGTGTTGTCGCTGTCGCTGATCAAGCCAACGACGGCGGAGTCGTCAGAGAACTTGATCAGGACACAGCCGTCAGTGTTGTGTCTGAAATCTGCCGTGTAGAGGGTGAAGAGGAAGGGTGCGAGCACCGTGCCCTGGGGGACACCTACACTGTAGGTCAGGGGGTCAGACACACAGTCCTGGGCTCTCACAAACTGGGACCTGTTTGTCAGGTAGTCCAGGAGCCACTCAGCCAGATGTAAGTCCACTCCAGTCCGTGCAAGCTTGTCCTTCAAAAGCACCGGCTGGATGGTGTTGAATGCGCTGGAGAATTCAAAGAATAGAATCCTCACAGTGCAGCCGGGTTGCTCCAGGTGAGTTAGAGCACGATGTAGTAGTAAGATCACCGCGTTCTCCACTCCGATCCAAGGTCGGTAGACAAACTGCAGCGGGTCCATCGCTGAGCTCACCTCCGAGCGGAGGTGGCCCAGGACCAGTCTCTCCAGTGTCTTCATCAGATGTGATGTGAGAGCCACCGGCCTGAAGCTGAAGTGGTGCTTTTAAGCCTGAGATGGTTTTTAGGCTCCTCCACACTGGTTCATTCTGCGCAGCTTCTCCAGAGCGACTGCACGAGCTCTGATGACGACACAGCTATTCCACGATTGTCCGGATTCACCGCATGACAACGAGCATGTGTGTTTCGTGTTTATTCGGACACCTTTAGTTCCACTAATGCTCACAAATCTGTTTTTTATAATGGTAAAACCTCTTTTCATGTAGTCGCAATGTTATATTGTGTCATATTTATCAAAATAAAACTGATTAAAAATGTAGACCCCACTTCATTGATAGTTCACTTATGTTGAACTTTATTCTTGTACAAACACGCTGCATTAAGCAGTACATAAAGTATTACATGACAATGTCTCTGAAACATATGTGCATTATATTGCATTTATTTAACTTCAGCTGTGATAAAGTATGCAAACACAGCGTGAGCGTTACTACGGGAAGCAGAAAGTGTCCGACTTCACGTCTCCGTTTGCAGCTCCTCCCCGCCTGATCGGTTACATCCAGCAGCAGCCGATGTCCAACACACCTAATCAAAACCAAACAGATGTTTTAGTTTTTGGCATATCCGAGGCACGTACAGGCCCCGCCCTCTTCTGGATAGAGGGCGGAGCAACAGCTCATTTGCATTTAAAGATGCATGCACAAAAGAGCATGTTTTTCCTTCCACTCAAAAAAATTACTGGTTATACAACATGGTATAATAAATGATCTGTGGGGTATTTTGAGCTGAAACTTTACAGACACATTCTGGGGACACCCGAGACTTATATTACATCTTGTAAAAAGGGGCATAATAGGTCCCCTTTAAATGTAAGGAATTGAACAGCATTTAAGGAACAGCATTTTGTTTGTGTGTATGCAAATACTGACAATAAAGTGAAATTCTGATTTTAAATACAACACACATCTAACACATTATAGCACGTCTAAACATATAAACACATTTTAAAACATATGAGAACAAACCAATTGTTCACAAAAAAAAACACATTTGAACAAATTGTAGCATGCACGTAATACTCCCGAACCACCTGCCCAAAGGCAAAATCTCAAAATGTTTATGTAGGTGGTGTGTAACATCCTGAACTTGCTGCTTGTAATACTAGATTCCACAGTGGCACACCAGTCATTTTTGAACCAGTCCTAACTATGGTTTGCAGATTATTCTTAAATAATCATATATAAGTATTCTTAAATTATTCTAAAGGCAGCAGCTATTTGCACTGAAAACAAGTGAAAATAGTGATATATTCTATTTACACCATGTAAAAGTAGCTGTTCTTTGCATTATGTGTAAATAGTAATTAGAAGCTATTTATAATTTATTTTGGCAGATATATACTATTTGCACACCGGTATTGTTGTACATTAACAGGATGCAATAATAACATAGAGTGTAAATGATTATATTTATTAAATTTATTAAAAGGATGTCGCCTTAATGGGACAATAAAAGCCCTCCCTACACTGACCCCAAACCCTACCCAAAAAAATGCTTTTATTATTATTAAACATTACGTTAGGCGCTTTATTTCCACTTTTAGAACATTTTCTTCATTTTTATTGAAAGTAAATGCCTTTCCAATGTGATGGGAAAAGGGAGGAGAGCGAGCTCTTCAAAAGGTGGATTTGAACCCGGGACGATGGCGTCAAAACCAAGTTCCATGAGCCTGACGCTCTACTGACTATGCTTTTTTTAATCTTGTGTGGCCCAACCAGGCATTGTTATGCGGAGCTAGTGTAAATAACGCTTAACAACAGACACTCCGAATTCGGAAACCTGCCCACCCTGCACCGGATCCTGTGACCAACGTGTCCAACCCTGGAGACTGATGGATCTCTTGCTTATCTTGTCCGGGAGATCCTAGATTCACACAGCCGGGGTAATCGGATGCAGTACCTGGTGGAATGGGAGGGATACGGACCAGAGGAAAGGTCTTGGGTTGCAGCCGTAGACATTCTAGATCCATCACTTCTCAGTGACTTTCACCACAATCATCCAGATTGACCAGCACCCAGACTAAGGGGACGCTCCAGGAGAAGAACACCTAGAGTTATTCCTAGAAGGGGGGAATCTGTAACACCTCAGTCCATAGACCAATCATCCAGCCACCAGTGGGAGCTGTTTCCGGCACACTTCCTGTTTGTCATGTGTCCCTTCCTTTTTGTATTGTATTTAAACAATCATGGCTGTGACAGGTGAGCAACTGTTTGGATTATTCATGGACATTAAACTAATCATTGTTCTCCAGCTCAACACAGTTAGTCTTATTGTTTAAATCTGGTGTTCTTGATTTACCGCGAGTACCATGTTTTACCATGCCTAATATGATCTAGCTCACTGCAGTGTGAACAAGTGTCTCATAGCAGTGCAGAGCGAACGCACAGAGTAGCATTATAACATAACTTTAACACACTCAAATATGTGTAATATGATAAAACAGCACTGCGTTCCCCCACATACACATGAGCAGAAGAAGCGGAAGCGCTCATGTGCGGAAGAATAAAAGCTCCGCCCAATCAAGGAGTCAAGACACGCCTTTGTTTTGAATAAGTGACCTCTAGCGGTGAAAAAATACATATTGTGGCTTTAAATGTCAAAACAACTCCAATATCATACACTCGAGTTGTGTGGGGTGATTTAAGCGTGATCTGCTCTGACGTCACAATCATGGTGCATTGTGGTCTATGGATCTGCCTGAATTGTACATATTAATTAGACTCGCTGGGTTGAGGGTCTGTCCAAATAAACTTCCCTTGCTCACTTGACGAACACACTTCAAAATGGGACGTTTGCGAGTGTGGTTGTGGTGTGTTCTCTATAGAAAGTAAAATGAGAACTGAAAGGTAGCCACCATGGATGAGATCCTTAGGACACAGGTATAAATATGAGGCATACGATACTTCATGATTATTTACTTTTTTTATTAATTTTTTTAAAGTCTACATGAAAAATATGTTTTTTTTGGCTTTTATTATGAATATAAATAAAAAAGGTCCAAATAAACGTATCTCGCTCACTTGACGAAGTTGGAAGCACTTCAAAATGGCGGTGGAGATTCCCCCGAGGGGAAGTGATTAGGGAAGTGCTTAGGGAAGTTTGAGAGTGTGGTTGTGGTGTTCGCACAGTTGCCTGTAGTGACTGTCCACAAGCTACAATCACTAAAAATCAGATAAGCAGGAGAAAAACTGCAGAAGTAAACTGAAAAATATGCTGAAGTATAGTTCAGTCAGGACCACTTAAGTCAAAAGCACCATGGACAAACTTTTAGTCAACTTTTTATTGGCATATTTTGTAAAAGTTACATTTGGCGATATGGCTCTGTTCTAAATTCCCCATCCTTGAGCTCCATGAAAAGCCAAGACAGGGAACAGCAGCAGCTTCAGGGGACAACCTCCCATTTTTTTAAACTGGGAGAGCAGCGTAAATCCCCCATTGAGAACAGAGCATGCATTAATGACAACAGAATGACATTGATTAAGTTAAACACAGTTTAAGGAGGAGGTGGGTTGCAAAGCAGCCGAGCAGGCAGACTGAACTGAAGCTACGCTTAAGTAAGGCGCCCTGTTTGAAGGTTACCGATTGAGTGCATGGAATCGGATCAGCTGATATGGGCGGGGTTTGAATTTTGCCAATCCGCTGATGTCAGCTGATAGCGGAGCTTGACTACGTGGCCTGCCTGAACTAACGCAGAATGCTTGATTTAATTAAACATTTTTTATTCTCTAAAGTACAATATTTTTCATTTTCTACAGTAACAACAATACTGCTTTTCATGTCATGTAATTCATTTGTTTAACGAAATTAGCCGGGTTACACTTGATGCCCCATAGGAATCAAGTGAGGGAGTCAGGACCACCATTTTTGTCAAGCACAAAGAGTAAAAGGCATGTGTAATGTTTTGCACTAACTCTTTTTCTCTCATTTGTCACAGTGGGATTTAGTTTGTACCCTTCGTCCACTCAAACAGATGAGCCAGACCATTTACATGGGAGGAGTACTGACAGGTGCCATTATATTTGGAGGGTTATCAGACAGGTAAAGCATCCATAACTTCCTGTTTACACGGTCACACCTTTGGACAAAACATATTCACATATGATGCCTTTTTATTATATTCACACATGTAAGGTTACTTGATGTGTAAGTGCATTAAACCCATACATCACCACAATCTTTAGCTGCATAAGGAAACTAATGATCTCGAAAAAGACTGGTAATAATAAGACTGCTTGATAAGACTAGTAAAGATATGTAAAATGAACTGAACTGAAAGGTAGCCACCATGGATGAGATCCTTAGGACACAGGTATAAATATGATGCATATGTCATGCAGTATTGCCACTTTTTTCAAATCAAATCAAATCAAAGCATTAAATTAAAATGTAAAATAGCAATGTGTTAACTCGCCTCTCTCTGCAGGCCCCAGGCTGAATTGTGAATCTTTTTTCAAACTCCTTTGACCATTTACTGTGGCTGCGTTTACACTGCGAATCTTAATGCACAGATCCGATCTTTTGACCATACTTTTTGGGCCCGCATGCTTACATTCACTTTAGACACGACTGGTATCCAGTATCTGTGTTTACATTAATTCCCGCCCAAAATGACTGTCGGTGATTGCTTCACTAAGCACATGCTAGACCCTCTGGTTTTAAATGGCCGTATTATTAAATTTTTGTATATAATTCATGTTGGGTGACCATGATTATTAAAATGTTGTACAGGAAAATAACGGTAATTTTCTTTTGTTATTACTCCCTCTCTACTGCGTTCTGTCGGTGTGACGTACATGCTTGCACCTGCCGTGCTGCTGCTCCTTCAGTGAAGTTTGAAGCTTAATGCAGAGTGTCAGGACGCACTTTCATGCAAAATGGAAATACTCGTGTGAATTAGTAACATTTGCAGATCAGGATATAACCTGTTATATAACCGTTTTGCACTGAGAACGCACACACATCTGTCAAAGGGCATGACAGGGTGTGTTAAACACTAATGCATTCTCATGTTTTGGGCGCTTGGATCACATACCTTTCCTGCATCAGCTCACTCTGTTTCCATCCCACTATTTTTAGATGCATTTTGTCCATAGAAATGTGTTATTCAGGGCTGTAATTTGGCGCAACTGGTTTTGCGTTGCGTCCGACTAATCGATCGTTGTTGATGGTTTTCATTATCGATTAGTTGTTGCAGCCCTAAATACAAGAACTGCAAATGGTAACACTTTAGAATAATGGTTCGTCATTAATAAGTAACTATGCAGGAAGTAATGCAGGACTAATGAGTAGTACTACATTAACACTTCAGCTACTACTATTAACTAATATAGAAACAAGCGTAACTAATCAGTAAGCAATATCAAATTTAGGAGATATTTCTTTAAGTAATCAATAATTACTGAATGAGATTAGCCTCATCAATAACTATTAACTAACTGACAAATTATAAAGAACATTATTGTGTGTCTGAGACGTAATCAGCCATGTTTATTACTCTGAATATAGTCATAAAATGCCTCATTAATTACTCAAGTGATCTGGACCATTAAGTGAAAAAAACTCTTTTTCACTTTAAAATAATGGTCCAGATCACTATTAGTTCCTGCAGAGTGACTAGGTAACACTTGAGTAATTAATGAGGCATTTTATGACCACGTTAGGAGTAAAAAAAGACAATTGCTCACATCTCAGACACACTAATGTTGTGATTAGTAATTAATTAGTAATTTTTTATCATTTGTCATAGTTACTTATTAGTTCTTAGTGATACCAATCTCATTCAGTAATTATTGATTACCTAATAAAGAACTATCTTAGTCCTAAATTTGATATTGCTTACTGATTAGTTACGCTTGTTTCTATATTAGTTAATAGTAGTAGCTGAAGTGTTAATGTAGTACTACTCATTAGCCCTGCATTACTTCCTGCATAGTTACTTATTATTATTCTTTATTTTTACGAAGAAAAGGAACATTTCTGCTGTAGAAAAAAAAGTGTAAAAAAAATGCCAGAAGGCCAGAAAACAGAAAACTTTAAAAACTGGGCCAAAGAAAATACCACTACTGGCTGCTGTTACTAAATATCAAGAGTTTTACTTATATTAATAACTATATTACCTGAATAAAATCATGCATAGCCTACCAATTCAATCATAACTTTAACTGCAAATGTGTTAGGACATTTCATATATATGGTTGACTGCATCATAGATTTGACTTGACAACTTTTGCATACTGTATTCAATAAGCTGGGCAGCATTATGTGGCATTTTGATACTCTATGTTTGAAAAGACAGAAATGTACAGAACGTTTAAAGTAATATTTTGCTGATATACACACACGAAGGGCCAGGCCAACCTTAGTTAATTCAGCAAAGAGAAATAAATAAAGCTCTAAACGTTTGCTAGACTGAGAAGAGTGATGAGAAGTGCACATTGATTCAGCATTAACTTCTGGTGCTTCGGATATAACCAAAGACTGTTAAAAAATATGGACGTAGTGTCCGTGACGTCACCTATAGGGTTCTGAAGAGCAGTTTTGAAGCCTCAAAGTCGGCCGTTGCCATCTTGGCAGCGCGTCACCGCGATAACTGACTCCCAGATAACTGACAATGGGCAAAGAGGCGGGACGTGGCTGGAGCTGAGGTGCCGTGATGACTAACAGACAGCAGACAAACGGCAATCCACCTGTCACTCAAAGTGGCCACGCCCTTAATTATGCAGAACTTTAAGGCTTTATATAATGTAAACGAATGAGTTCACCCCCCTCACAGTTGTCATAAAGGGCAAAATTAGCTGTATAGACCAAAACCACAATTTGTACCAGGCTGTAAACATGTTTTTTTCTGCTGTAAAGTTGGGCATTTTAATATGGGGCTCAATGAGATTCTGCTCTCTTTTGGAGCCTGTCTCTAGCGGCCAGTCGATGAATTGCAGTTTAAGTCACTTCCGTATTGGCTTCAAGAGAAACTGGGGGAGGTTGCTGCTTGGATATAACCGATAAGCCAAGTTACGTAAATGTACCCCGGGTATATTGTAAAAATGGCAAATTATGCTAGCTAACGTTACATTAACTTACAAACAGAAAAAACGGTGTGCATGGTGTGTCCGACTCTGCATTCACTTTATCTCCCGTTTTCCCCAGTTTAACGTAGGTTATATAGTTAATAGTTAGGCGTAGCTAGCATTGAATTGTGACAAAAAATGTACCAATTGTAGCGGATATATAAACATTAAGGTGAAACTCGTATTGACGAAAACACAGAATTGAACCCAACACATGTGCTTCAAGTCTGGGAAAATAAGCCTGCTTATGTCGAGTTCACACTGCCCGATTTTGACTTGCCGACAAGTTTTGCGAAATCGCAGACAAATGCCCGAAATTATAGGTAAATCGGTGCTCGTGCATGTGAGTGACAGTCACGCAGTGTGAATTATCAAAGACGCGATCTGAGAGAATCGCCGACGCCCGTGGGATATTTGGCATGCTAAATATCTGGACCTGTCTGCGATTCAAAATCCTGCTGTGTGAAATGTTTTCTGACCATAGACTGTAAAAAAAATATGGCTGTAGTGTCTGTGACGTCACCCATAAGATTCTGAAGAGCAGTTTTGAAGCGTAAAGTAGGGTCGAGCTGGCCGTTGCCATCTTGGCAGCGTGTCATCACGCGTCACTCCCGGATAACTGAAAATGGGCAAAGAGGCGGGACGTGGGCGGAGCTGAGGTGACGTGATGACTAACAGACAGCAGACAAACGGCAATCCATCTGTCACTCAAAGTGGCCACGCCCTTAATTATGCTTTATATAATGTAAAAAAATGAGTTATAAAAAAATTCACCCCCCTCACAGTTGTCATGCTGGGCAAAATTAGTCGTATAAACCAAAACCACAATTTGTACCAGGCTGTTTTGGAGCCTGTCTCTAGCGGCCAGTCGATGAATTGCAGTTTAAGTGGGGGGGGGTTGTCATTTCCTCCGCCATAATCTTTTTTCTTTTTCTCCTTGTCGCTGTAAATCAGCGCACAGACAATTTGGATCACAAACTTTCTGCAGTCCTTCATTTTTGATAACAATTCCAGTCTCGCGGGAGAACTCCGGTCTGACGCACACGTGATCTCACGTTGTTTCCTTGTCACTTCTTGTGTGTGTTTGCTTGTGAATTGTAGTTTGCGCACCAGAGACAGTTGTCGGCGATTCTTCCTCTTGTACAGTCATGCAGTGTGAAACCCCCTTTCACCGATCCATTGTGCAGTGTGAACACAGCAGCAACTGAATGATACCCCAGATAGTCATGCAGTGTGAAAAGAGCAGTGATCCGACGAGTTTGAAAATCGTGCAGTGTGAACTCAGCATTAGAAACTTCGTCACAGTGTCTAATAACTTATTTTCAATATATAATCCCACAGTACTAATTACAAACAGGTACATATCAAGTACTTACCCCCTCAATATCAAGGATGCAGAACTATTAGACGCAGCAGTTCAAAATCAAACCGCTCACAAAACTCCACTTCCAGCCGCCTGGACCCGCGTGTTCACGAACTTCCCGCCGCAGTTCTGAGCATGCGCAGTGACTCACCAGAGAGAGTTGTTGATATGAAGCGCCTCAGTCTCATTGAATCACCAAGTGCTGGGGATATTCCAGAAAGCAAGGTTAACTTACCATCACATATACCTTAAACTCCCTGAAGATTGTGGTCGATTAAAGGCCGATTTCTCCCCTTCCGACAATCCTAGGTAAATCCCGATTATCTTGATGGTTCTGCAGATTATTTTATCAGATTTTCCTGTGGTGTGAGGTGTCCCTGAGGACACAAGCGCGCGCGCTATGGAGATTCTCACGTGAAACGAAACAATACCCAATCAGAAAGAAAGCTGATGGAAGACTCACCTCCAGCTCTCACTGTAACATGTAAAGTTCCTTTTCACACGGTCTCCATGACTTCATCTGAACATTTTCCTTTATGAGAGTTTAAGAATCTTTTCGTGTGTACCCAGCATAACAGGAAGGGTCTGATTTTCCTGGTGTTTTAAAGCATGAACCTGCAAGACTAGGTTGTTGTTTGATGTGGGTAGTAAAGCTCAACTGATCATCAAACACTACATACACGTTCCATGATTAAGGTGATGTCCCTGTTTTACAGCTTGTTCAGAACAACCCGCAAAAAAGCCCGACCAACATACAGCAGCCTGCAATCGTGTAGTGATTATTTTCACCAACAGGTGGCGCTGCGAGCTATGCTGATTCTGGTCTCGCGCGCCACCACCATTACTTCATGAAGAACGTAACCTGTGTAGAGCGCCATTATCGTCAAATATCAGAGGAAACATTGTTATAACTTTCAAGGTAGTAACATACTAACTATTCATGTTAAATTAAAGCAATGCTGTTTGTAGCCTATGTGTTTTATAACAGGGCCTCAACAGGGTTTCATGTGATATTTAGACCAAATAGGGAATTTCAGAAATCTGGTCTTATCCTTGATGTTCTGGTTGGTATTAGTGATCTTGACTGTAGTGTAGTGTACAGCATGACATCTTCACATGGATTTCTATCTATGCTTATTTGCACTACATTCCAAAATTGTTTACAATTTTATGGATTACAAAAACACTACAGTACCATTTTAAACGGGTGAAGGAGATTTAAGAATCAGCTCTTTATTGTGTGTTTATATTCTCATGTAGGTTTGGGCGAAAGGCCATTCTGATTTGGTCATATTTTCAGCTTGGTGTCCTAGGCGCACTCACAGCTCTCTCTCCGTCGTACGTGGTGTACTGCATCTTCAGATTCCTGACAGGAATGTCTGTGTCCGGAGTCATTCTCAATGCCGTCTCACTCAGTGAGTATCTCTCTTCACTGTCATCCAATATACAAATAATGATTTACAAAGTAAAAATATAATCCAATAATCTCTCAATAAATGAAATAAGCCAATTACTTAATTAATTGTGTATGCATATGCTATTTTACAACTAGTTAGATGTTCAGTATGTAATATGTTAATTGTTTCCACACACTCAGTCTATTGCCTAAATGTTGGGTGTATAGCTTTGTGTTGCATTGCAAACATTACGGTTCTGCAAGTGTGCCAAACTGATCTCCTGAATGAGACATACAACGCTTTTCTGGGGGTTCTTGGACGTAAAAGTTGTTTGGGTAGTAGACAAATATTAGTAGGCAAATATTGGACATTGCCTTTCAATGAGTCCCCAATTTGAGGTGTTCTGTTGTTACCTGCAAGTAACTGTTCCAGAGCACTGAACAAACCACTTCACCCCTCAATATGTATGTAGAGGTTATAGATTCAGTTTATTTCTCATCCACCTCATCTCAATGGTGTGTTCCTTGCAGTAGTGAGTACTGAGCAGGTCCTGCTTCTTGTGTTGATTAATGTGTCCAATTCTAGCTGAATATTGTGTCCCAATTTGAGGATTGGTGTGTCACGATTGATTAAGACTAGAGGATACATATTTCTCTGCCCAAACATGGCAAGTTCCCCAGGTTGCTTCACATGTAAAGCATGCTCATATTGGTTCTTCTGTCAGTTCTAGCCTTGACACCCCACAACTATGGATAGATCCTGGCTGAGTCCTAGGGTCCCACACTTGAGGTGTATTGCCATCATTGTTGCGATGGACACCTACTTTATAGCAGTCTTAGATGACTGGGTCATACGGACTGGGACAAAGGAAAGTATAAAGGTGTGTGAGGGCTCAAGGCTTTAAGCCGACAACAACCTTTGGTGCTTCAGCCCAATGTCTGCTCTCCCTTTGGTTGTTAGGGCTGTACAGCCCCGTTTGAATATTATTAGGGTCCCCAATTTAATAGTTCCCCCGATGGCGAGCTGTTTTAGGGCCTTTTGACACTAGTAAGTGTCCATTCTGAAAGAACAATGTTCTTAGGAAATTGTACTGCCAACCTCGCCACCTGGCCAAAGATGTGAATGGTTCTGTACTGGAGGGGAGACTTTAACATGGATCTGGTGTTTTTGACTGAGGTCATTAAATCACTAGAACTTTTTAAATCAGTAATTCAGTGTTGCTAAACCTTTCCGCACACTTCTAAAATTCCATGCTTAAGCATAGTGTTAACCCTAGGCTTAGATCCTTTTGGGTTAATTCCTTTCACTCACCAAATCTGTGATTAACTTTCACAGCTTGGTTGGGCAGATATTTTATTAATGCGGGGTGGGAGGCTTATAGCCTTGCTTTTCATTGAGAAGACTTATGGGTCTGGTCTATTGACTGAGGTCATTGACCACTCAGATTTATCAGTGCTGTGGTAGGGTAAAACATTTCCACACACTTCTAAAATCCCATGCTAGCCATGATATTAATCATAGGCTTAGATCCTTTGGGTTAATACATTTTGTTCACCAAGTTTTTTTTGCTTTTCCATAGCCTGCTTGGGTAGGCATTATAGGACCTTTCAAATTAAACCTGGCTCTATTGACTGAAGTCATAGATTACTCAGCTCTATTCAGTGCTGTGGCATGCAGGCTAGACCTTCCCACACACTTTTTTTCTCTGGTTTCACAGACAAGGCTTAAGTCTAGTCCCAGACTAAAATGCCTACTTAAGCTGTTTTAACTGAAAGCAGCTTGCACTGACATAAATTAAAATATGTCAGTGTCATTATTTTGTTTCAAGATGCACACCAGTGGAGTTTTATTTCTAAGGCATAGTGACCCTCTGGGGTCTGTGGGTGTTATGAGGCCCTAAAGAAGTTTTGACATGCCTTGACATTTGTGCTTTTTTCTGTTACTTAAAAATATATCAATGGCTAAAGTCTGATTACACACGTGAGCAGCATGTATGTACATTTTTGTATTTTTGAGAAAATAAAGTTTAATTTTTAAGTCACTGAAATAAGGCCATATAACACATAGTATACATTTGTTCACAAGACTTTGTAGAACTGAATCTTGGAGCCTAGAGTTTTTGCTACAAAATCCCATCCCGATCACTCATTCATACAAAACAATATAGTCTTTTGTAAGACACTTTTAGTGTCAGAAAAGCTGTATGCATTGAGGCATGAATTGTCATGAATATTGATGTAATTCACACATGAGGAGACAAAGACTCCTCCCCATGGCCTATCAATGAGGAATGTGCCAGAGGGAACTACAAGAAAGAATGCGAGGACAAAAGAATAGTTCATGAATGGTTTGAGGAGCACAACAACGAGATTGAGGTGTTGACTTGGCCTCCAAATTCCCCAGATCTCAATCTAATTGATGGAGGCCCCACTTCGCAACTTACAGGACTTAAAGGATCTGCTGCTAACATCTTGGTGCCAGATACCACAGCACACCTTCAGGGGTCTAGTGGAGTCCATGCCTCGACGGGTCAGGGCTGTTTTGGCAGCAAAAGGAGGACCAACACAATATTAGGAAGGTGTTCATAATGTTATGCCTGATTGGTGTATATATATATATATATATATACACACTATATTGACAAAAGTATTGGGACACCCCTCCAAATCATTGAATTTAGGTGTTCCAATCACTTCATGGCCACAGGTGTATAAAATCAAGCATCTAGGCATGCAGACGCTTCTACAACCATTTGTGAAAGAACAGGTCGCTCTCAGGAGCTCAGTGAACTCAAGCGTGGTACCCTGATAGGTTGCCACCTGTGCAATAAGTCCATTCGTGAAATTTCCTCATTACTAAATATTCCACGGTCAACTGTTAGTGGTATTATAACAAAGTGGAAGCAATTGGGAACAACAGCAACTCAGCCACGAAGTGGTAGACCACGTAAAATCATAGAGCGGGGTCAGCACATGCTGAGGTGCACAGTGCGCAGAAGTCGCCAACAGCCTTCATGGAATGGGTTTCCATGGCCGAGCAGCTGCATCCAAAGCCTTACATCACCAAGCGCACCATTTGTCGACACCAGAGGGTTAACAAAAACTACTTAAATGCCCTAATTGAACTAAGGGCCTAATCATGGCTTAATCTAAGACCTGTCTGTGAAACCGGGTACTAAAATCCCATGCTTAGGGATGGTATTAACTCTTTAGATCCCTTTGGGTTTATAACTTTGCTCACTAAGTCTATGATTGCCTTTCACAGCTTAGGCGGCCAGACAGTTTTAAATACGAAGTGGGAAGCCTATGGCCCCACTTTCCTCATGGCCCAAGATGGTTCGACTTATTGTCTTATTCTGAGAAAAATGTATAGACACATGGCTTGGTTCTGCCATCACAGCTGGGGATGAGAACAGTTCTGCCCCCAAAGGGGGAACCATCTTATGGGTCTGGTTTATTGAAAGCACTTTAAAGACCTTTCAGTTGGTACCTGGTCTATTGACTGACGTGATTAGACACTCAGATTACTAGAGCTCTCCCTGTCAGTGAGTCAATGCTGTGACGGGCTAGACCTTTAAGCACACTTTTAAAATCCCTGTGATTGCTTTTCACAGCTTGGTTGAATGGGCTTTTTAAGAGCCTTTTAGCCGTAGTCTGCTCAATTGACTGAGTTTGACTTTTCAGTGTTGTGATGGAGTAGACCTGTCTGCACGCTTCTAAATTCTGGGTTAGTAACTCTTGCTCACTAAGTCTGTCATTGCCTTTCACAGCTTAGTTGGGCAGGTAGTTATAGGCAATGCAAGCAAAGGGTCAAGGCATTGCAAACCATCACAGGCCTTGAAGAAAAGCAAGGCCTGTGCAACCAATATCTCCCTTTGTGAGAAATGTACTTGTAGCACAGGGCTTTGCTCCGCCAAAGATATAATATGATTGCCTTTGGTCAGGATGGCAGTGTTGGTATCAACGTTCCCATAGTTTTAACACCAGGACGCAGCATTGAGTCTCAAAGAGCTAGGTATGAAAAGAGAGCTAGATGCTGCGTTATGTTGCCATACTTCGGGCATGTCTACAGCTCTGTTAGCAATAAAACTGGCATGTTTTCACATGTGCCTCAGACTTCGGTCATGCTGGAGACGATCCATAGTATCAACACCGTGATGCAGCATCTCGCTCTCATTTCAGGGAGCCGTGTTACATCCATAACCTAAGGTGTTTTCAGTCCTGAGTTGCATCCAAAATCATATGTTGCTGGAAGTAGTAGGTCATCCGGGTACTTTTTGCCTACTGAATTTGGACAACTTTTGTCATATACTGTTTTTCACCTACTATATTGTAGGGAAGTATGTGTGTTGGATGCAGATCTGGTCCTGGGGACGCACCGCTATGCACAATTTGCATATCTCCCTTATTTAACACACCTGATTCAGATCATCAGCTTATTAGGTGAGAGCTCCATAAACTGAACTGGGTGTGTCAGATTAGAGATAAATAGAAAATGCGCAGAGTGGTGGGTCCCCAAGACCAGGATTGAAAAGTGCTGGTTTAAAAGAAATACTATTTATCTGACTGCACTGACACTTTAACTGAATTGAGCGAAATCAAGACACTATTGTCTAATGTAGAGCTGCTTTACAGCTGAAATTGAAGTTGTTTCGTAATGGATGATGTTTGCTGTTTATTACTGTGAAGCTGCTTTTAAACAGTATATATTGTATAAAGCGCTATGTAAATAAATGTGACTTGACTTGAAATGTTTGTGTTCTCAGAGGTGGAGTGGATTCCCACTAAGGCTCGGACTCTGGTGGGCACTATATCATCTTTCTTCTTCACGTTTGGTCAGATGATTCTAGCTGGAGTGGCATACAGTTTGAAGGACTGGCGTAAAATACATGTGGCTGTCTGTCTCCCTTTCCTCATCTTCTTTTTCTACAGCTGGTGAGAGATTTTTCAAATGACTTTTTGGTACTGAATAACTTCATAAATCATGACATTCTATATTACTGATGTATGTGACTAACTAGAACAACCCATGCTCATTGGGAAAAAAAAACCTGCCTGTGGTGACATTTCTGCAAAATTATATCACGTTTTATGATACTGGTTGTTGCATGTATTGCAGCAGTTTGGAAATGTCCATGAAATGTCCATGAATTTTCCTAGCAATGATTTTTCTGGGGTAGGTCGCCAGGTCGCCAGGTCTTTCCCCAACCCTCCCCATTACACGACTTGTGACTCACACACACACGCATTCACACCTATGGACAATTTAGCGCTTCCAATTCACCTATACTACATGTTTTTTTTTTCATTGTGAGGGAACCGGAGCACCCAGAGGCTTTGTTGCCAAGTGAAACATCCATTTCTGTAACAGTGTCCCATCTAGCACAAAATACCCATTTGCTGCACTCTCCACCTCATCTAGGGGCAAAACAGTGGCAAATAAGGTGCACAACATAGGGTCCTCTCACTGCGCAGCTACCAGTTGGAAGAAGAGAAAGGCCATGAATTGCAGGATATTCGCAAAAGGATCAAAGGCTCCCTGACTTGAAGTCTTGACTTGCTTTTGCGAGTCACAGCACATGAAGGGAACGTCAACATCATACACATTTACATTAGGTAGTGGAGTGATAACAGAGATGCATCTGGCCACATATGCTCTCAAGTCAAATTATTACCCAAAATCATATCCACACCCCTCACTGGCAGAGATGTGTGAACACCCACCCTTTACCAATTTGGACTGCAAAACAAGATCAAGTGGTGAACTTACAAACGCGGCCTCAAGACGTGGCAGACACAGCTGTATCGTTGCTGTGTCCAGTACACGCCCTGCATATTTACTTGGACTGCACGCAAAGCTTTAGAGACTCTGAGAATCTCTTTATCTGTTTTGGGGACGGCAGAAGGGGAAGGCTATCTTCAAACAGAGGTTGGCCCACTGGATCGTGGATGTTATTTCCTTGGCATATCAGGCACAGGGAAATGTGCCCTGCCCCTTCAGAGTCTGAGCACACTTAGTGGTTTGCCGACATATGCATCACCAGAACCTCGTAACTCAGTTCAGCAGTTGTGGTGTTTTCTATAGGGACCCCTAGTGTCAGCATTCGACACCATGTCGAAGTGACTGACAGATAGGGAACGTCTCGGTTACTGTTGTAATCTCTATTCCCTGATGGAGGGAATGAGACATGGTGTCCCTCCTGCCTAATCTCTAAACTACCTGCTGGATGACAGGGACACACTCTCGGCTCCTCAGCACAAACCTGAATGAATGGATGCGCACCAGCTCCTTTTATACCCGGATGTCCAGGGGAGTAGAATACAAATTCCAATCTGAAGTGTTTGGGGCTCCCAAGTGTGACCCCTACTGTCAGCATTTGACACCACGTCTTGTTTCCTCCATCAGGGAAGGGAGGTTACAACGGTAATTGGGACGGTCACAGTTGTACCACGTTTCCCTGCAGATCTGACAAGGAAACATAATGTAACTAACAGTCTTGTATGACTCTTGATAAGTCTTCATAAAATGGCTGTGGTGTATGAGCCCCTATCTTGCTGCTAATAGTTGTGTGATCAAGCCAGAAGTGGTATGAATATGCACGTTCACAGTAATCAGATAAGAATTATTAATTTTGTTCATACCTCACTTGTCTTTTACTGAGATAAAATTGCATAAATTTCAGGTGTCTTACCACCGCTCTGAGTGTGTACTAACAATCTCACTTAAGCATATGTATGGGTTTCCCTAAATAATGAAAGTTTCCCTTTGACAGGTCCACCCCAATATTGAAAAGGCCTGGAATATGTGTCGCTTTGAGGGCATGTAGATTAATTTAACATGATGATGCATGTTATGAAGATAACATGATTAACACGCTATGACTGATACCATGAGACCTAGAATTGTTACAGCACATATTAAACAAAACAAAACAAAGAAGGCAATCCAACTGAAGAGTATCAACATGACAACTTCACACGACAGCAAAGACAACAGAAACAGAGGGCAATACATACACAAGATAATGAGGAATAAAACGAGACACAGGTGAACAACATAATCAGTTACTGATGAAATCCAATACTTACTCTATATTGCTAAAAGTTTTGGGATGCCTGCCTTTAAATGTACATGAACTTTAATGACATCCCATTCTTAATCCGTAGGTTTTAATATGGAGTTGGCCCACCCTTTGCAGCTATAACAGCTTCAAGGTTTATGAGTGTTTATGGGAATTTTTTACCATTCTTCTAGAAGCGCATTTGTGAGGTCAGGCACTGAAGTTGGACGAGAAGGCCTGGCTCGCAGTCTCCGCTCTAATTCATCCCAAAGGTGTTCTATCGGGTTGAGGTCAGGACTCTGTGCCGGCCAGTCCACTTCCTCCACACCAAACTCGCTCATCCATGCCTTTATGGACCTTGCTTTGTGCACTGGTTGGAACAGGAAGGGCCGTCCCCAAACTGTTTCCACAAAGTTGGGATCATGAAATTGTCTAAAATGTCTTGGTATGCTGAAACATTAAGAGTTCCTTTCACTGGAACTAAAGGGCCAAGCCTAACACCTAAAAAGCAACCCCACACCCCACACCCCCCTCCACCAAACTTTACACTTAGCACAATACAGTCAGGCAAGTACCGTTCTCCTGGCAACCACCAAAACCCAGACTCGTCCATGGGATTGCCAGACAAAGAACACGTCTCCACTGCTCTAGAGTCCAGTGGCGGCGTGCTTCACACCACTGCATCCAATGCTCTGTATTGCACTTGGTGATGTAAGGCTTCAATGAGCTGCTCGGCCATGGAAACGCATTCCATGAAGCTCTCTACGCACTGTTCTTGAGCTAATCGGAAGGCCACATGAAGTTTGGAGGTCTGTAGCTATTGACTCTGCAGAAAGTTGGTGACTTCTGCACACTGTGACCCTCAGTATGTGCTGACCACGCTATGTGATTTTTACATGGCCTAACACTAAGGTTGAGTTGCTGTTGTTCCCAATTGCTTCCACTTTGTTATAATACCACTAACAGTTGACCGTGGAATATTCAGTAGTGAGGAAATTTCACAAATGGACTTATTGCACAGGTGGCAACCTATCAGGGTACCACGCTTGAATTCACTGAGCTCCTGAGAGCGACCCATTCTTTCACAAATGTTTGTAGAAGCGTCTGCATGCCTAGGTGCTTGATTTTATACACCTGTGGCCATGAAGTGATTGGAACACCTGAATTCAATGATTTGGAGGGGTGTTCCAATACTTTTGGCAATATAGTGTACATTTTAAAAGCATAATCCGTCACCGGGATGGAATGAATCTTGGGATAAGACTAGGCTGTGAAGTGTTCATCTGTTCTATCCTTCGCAGCCCAGGAAACAAAGGACGCATTTGTGGGCCGCATTTGAAGGAGCCTTTGAATGCAGCCTTCAAAGGATGCAGCCTCTGAATCAGGAGCTCTTTCCTAAGGAGCTGATGATCTGAATGCATTTTGTTAAATTAGGGAGACATACAAAGTGTGCACAGCGGTGGGTTCTCAGGACCAGGATGGAAAACCGCTGGCCTAATTACAATGCTAAATACAGAGGCCATCTTTAAACATGAGTCTTTTGTCATTTTTCAGCCTGAATATGATTCTGAAAAGGTCACCAGTGTGTTTAAAATGTATATATATTAATTAGAACTATAGAAATTCTGCACACAATAAAAATAATGCAGCATAGATTAACTAACTGCAAAAATGTCTCCATGTCAAAGGTGGTTCTCTGAATCTGCTCGCTGGCTGGTGCTGAATGGCCGTTCTGAGGAAGCACTGAAGCATCTCCACCATGTAGCTAAAATCAACGGCAAGCCCGAGATGGCAGAGAAGATCACTTTAGAGGTTTCACATCAGCCTTTCATGTCTGTGTCATTGTCACACTCCGTTTGGACTTTGTTTTCCCATTTGCACTATTTTCCCGCCACTTGTTTGTTGTCATGGTTTCTGATTTGAGTCATGACTGTCAGCCGTGTGTCATTAATCACCTCATTTGCACCTATATTTAAGTTCCCTTGTTTCTGTTCATTGTTGTTGGGTCTCGTCAATGTTTGGATGTTACGCTACGCTCTTTATGTGGATTTCCCTTGTGGATTTATTAAAGACTGCCTATTTACCTTCATCTTCATCTTCATCTTCATGTTCGTGTGTGTTCTAGCAACACAATCTGTGACAGAAGACCCAGCAAAGAAACTCAAACAGAACTGAACTTAACATAATGATGAAATCAAATTAATTACCATGACAACTAAGGCGGGAATGGTGCAAAACACAAACAGAGTCCATGCGGTATGACAGTCATATACACTACTTTTCAAAAGTTTGAGATGTATTCTTGTGATGGCAAAGCTGAATTTTTAGCAGTAATTACTCCAGTCTTAAGTGTCACATAATCCTCCAGAAATCATTCTAATATGCTGGTTTGGTGCTTTTATTATTTACTATTATTATTATAATTATTATTATTATTATTAGTAGTAGTAGTATAGTTAAAAAAGGATCCCTCATCCCTCCGGATCAGCCTCAGTCAGTCATCGCTCAGCTTCTGCCATGGACTTCCGAGTCTACAGCTGCACCTCGACCCTCCACCCCTTCAGCTCCACCAGGCTTCTCACTCCCTCCATCGTCACTCCGGTCTGGTCCGGTCCGGTTCTATCTCCGCCTCAGTCCTGCAAGCCAGCAGCTCCACCTTGGCCTTCTGGGCTGTGGATGTCACCCTGATTCGTCGGCCTCTCTACTCAACCGGATATTCCAAACACCCTGGTTCCACCTTCGTCAGTCAGTCTCCGGGTTCCACCTAGCCCTTTAGTCAAAGCTCCAGCCTGGCTCCTCCCAGCGTCGGCTCCACCATGGCGTCTGTCTCCAACTCCTCCTGGTCCCTGTCCTTCACCAGCTCCACGCCCACGTGGACATTGTACGACACAAGGACACGCCTTTCCGAGGGGGACGGAAAGGCGTGTCCCCTGTTGGTTCTCGTCAATTGTTTTATGTTGTTTTGTATTCTTCCTGTGTTATCATTAAAGACTGCTTTATTCGTAATGCTTTTATACAGCCTTAAGCCTCGTGCACACTGGGACTCCCTCTTATCGAGATTTTTGTTGTTGCTGTGGCGTTTGTCATAAAGTTCTTTGTGTTCAGACACCAAAGAGACCAGCAGCTCTACATTCATCTTGCCTCGTTGCATATTCTTCTTCGTCTACTTTCTTCCTCTTCATCGTCTTCTTCTTAGGTTTTAATGTGATTGACAAGACCGTTTTTTGCTTGAGCGCCACCAAGTCGTGTTTTACTGTAACTTCAGCAGCTCCAGGGCAATCTCATTGGTCGGCCTGTTTTTAACGTGGCACGTCAAAACAAAAAAAACTAACCTGAGGCATTTTTTTTTTTTAAATGATGCTTTTACACCTGGCACCCTTTGTTTAGTCACGAGGTGTTAAACGTCGGCGATAGCATCGATAATCGTCCCGGTGTGAACAAGCCTTAAGACCGTGACACATCCTTGATGAAAATGGATAATTTTGTAAAAAAAAAACAAAAAAAACAACTGAACCCAAACTTTTGAACAGTAGTGTATGTACTTTATATACTGTGTGTGCTGATGTTTAGGTGCTGGAGTCACACATGCAAAAAGAAGTTCAGTCTAGTAAGAACATTTATTCTGTGCTTGATCTCATGAAAACACCAACCATGAGGAAGATCTCCATGTGCCTTATGGTCGTCTGGTAAGAATCTATTTTAACATGTCAATGTTTTAATGTCTGTACCATGCAAGAAATCTGAATGGTGGTATAAATATGTATACAGAATACACATTAATTATATAAAAATCAATAAATAAAATGTCTGTTGTTCTTCCTAACAGGTTTTCAACTAGTTTTGCATATTATGGACTGGCCATGGACCTGCAGAAGTTTGGGGTGAACATCTATCTAATGCAGGTCATCTTTGGAGTGGTAGATTTTCCCGCTAAACTGGTCGCTCTTCTGATGTTAAGCTTTCTGGGCCGACGTTTGACCCAAGGCATGTGTCTCCTTGTGTCAGCATCTGTAATATTTGCCAACATTTTTGTTCCTAAAGGTAAGACAATAACTCTGTCTTTCTATATGATGCCATTGACGCTACAATCATTCACCTAATGCAATGGCTATTCACCTAATGTGATGACACAGATTTTATAAACCCTTCTAGTGGAGGGCTACCTTATTACAGGCTTCAGTTCCAACCTTGCTCGGACATGTGTGATTTTCAAGTAATGGTGCTCTTCAGTCATTTTTGACCGAGAATTTTTTACTTAATTGGAATGGTACATAACTTGGTAAAGGTTTTGGCAATTGCCTTTGCGAACACACGCATGATTTGAAAAGGTTAAATAGTCCTGAAAAAATTACTACATTGGAAATGAATGGGAAGCGAATTTCATCTAGTGGAAATGTTTAGTACTGCACCCAAACTAAATCTTACTGAAAGCTCTTTTTTACATATCAACCTCAAATTTGGAACACAACTTGTTTTGATTTATGGCTTTGATTTTCTCTGTGTTGTAGAATAAAATGTATTTTGTAAAATATATTTCATGTAAAAATTGTATTTAAATACAAAATACAAAATAACAAATAAAAACTATTATCAAACTTAAATATAGTAGATTTATTTTACTGAAAATAAAAAAGCCTGTAATTTTTGACCGCCATGCGACGAGCACCAGAGGGTTAATAAGGTGTGTCTGATTATGGTTGGAGCTAAACTCTGCAGGATGTAATGTTTTATAATGGATTTTAATGCAGTTTCTTAATTGTTAATAATAGTTATTATACAGTGATACCTATACGTGACAATGGCACCTGTCAAGCAGTGGGATATATTAGGCAGCAAGTGAGCAATCAGTTCTTGAATTTCATGTGTTGGAAGCAGAAAAAATGGGCAGGAAAAAAGATCTAAGTGGCTTTGACAAGGACTGAGTCAGAGAATCTCTAAGAAGTCTTGTGGGATGTTCCCAGTATGCAGTGGTTAGTGGTTACAAAAAATTATATCTCGATATTTTCTGGGATTTTATCTATAATGATAATTAGAAGATATTTTGATGAGTGTGTTTATTGTGTTGGTAGGTTTAGACTCCCAAAGCTTTTGATATTCTTCATATTCTGTGCGGCCATTGGCAGCAATGACAGAAATCATCTTTTCCAATATTAATTGATTTCTTTTCAATTAATTTATTGATTGATGATAGATTCTTACCTCTTTTTCATTTTTACCTTTATTAATGCATTTGTTACCTAATTAAATGTATGCATCCTCTTCTGGGATAAATTCTTACATTTAATCAATAGATTCATTTAGAATAATAAGACACACTAGGGCTGTTACCAACCAAATGAAATCAGTATCAACAAAACTCATCTTTGCATTGCAGAGGAAACACAGAATCTGCATCTGAATATCTAGATTTAGATCATTTACACATTTAGACTGTTTAATGAGCTCAGAGGCACAGTTACAAATGCATAAATAATGTGCTGATGTTTTAAACATAAAACGTTGAATAATGATATTAGAAATTATTAAAACAATTAAGAGATACTTTAAATGTGAAATTAAAACTGCCAGTAGGTGGCAACAAGCCACTTTTAATGAGTGAGTTTCAACTGATTCATTCAAACGGCTGATTCATTCAGGAACGAAGCATTTGACTCTCTTAATGAGTGAGTCATTGAATCATTCATTCAAACGATTTGTTCATTCAGTAACTGATGAAGTCCTGTGGCTTTGTTTGGAACTATTTTCGTTGGCGAAATAGAGCAAAAACAGACAATATTGTGTCTAAAATGTCACTTCTTGTTTATTGAACTATTGTATAAAATCAATTTGGAGAGAAAAACAGCACTATTTGTGTGATATTGATTAACTATATTAAATTATATAAATATAAATATATTTTTGCCCCGTTATTTTGAATGTTGCGGCAATTCTAAATGCATTTTGCAGTGAAAGTGTGCACTCTAAATGCGCACTACTCTAACCTACTAGACTACATGCGTGTGCACTCTCTAGGTGTGTTTTTGTAAACTGAGGGACATACTCGATATTGTCAGATTGCACATTGTTAAAACAACAATCACAATATTATCGTAGATGATATATATCGCACACCCCATTGCAGTTAGCATCAGATCTGGAGTGGAAAAAGCTGTAGAATTTAGTAGGGATGCTAGTGACCCTACCAATATCCAGTGACACTGATTTGTCCCTAGCAATAATTTTGATAAAAAAATAAAATATATTTATATATATAACCACTCTTGTCCAGTTGTGTCTTGTGTTTTTATGTATTACTTATTTTATTTAGCAAGGAAACATCTCATTGAGATTAAAAATCTCTTACACAGGCATTCTGTGAAAAATGCGCAATTCCTGGTGCACAAACGGTTAATAGATCTCCTCTCTCGAGTCCCACCTCTCGAACCCACATCGATAATCCGACTGGCTTTGTTTTTTCTTTCTAACTTGTGAGAGACTTGCAGCAAGTATGGAAGCCCGTTTCCGCCACTAAATAAAAAAATAGAACGAGTAATTATATAAACTCGCGATTGCGTGATATAAAGTCACAATTCGGACTTTTTTTCTCAGTCAGAATTGTGACTTTATATCACGCAATTGCGAGTTTATATCTCAGAATTCTGACTTTATAACTCGCAATTGTGAGAAAAAAAGTCGCAATTACTCTTTTTATTTTTTTACTTGGTGGCGGAAACGGGCTTATGTATGTATATATATATATATATATATATATATATATATATATATATATATATATATATATATATATATATATATATATATATATATATATATATATATATATACATACACACACTCACCTAAAGGATTATTAGGAACACCTGTTCAATTTCTCATTAATGCAATTATCTAATCAACCAATCACATGGCAGTTGCTTCAATGCATTTAGGGGTGTGGTCCTGGTCAAGACAATCTCCTGAACTCCAAACTGAATGTCAGAATGGGAAAGAAAGGTGATTTAAGCAATTTTGAGCGTGGCATGGTTGTTGGTGCCAGACGGGCCGGTCTGAGTATTTCACAATCTGCTCAGTTACTGGGATTTTCACGCACAACCATTTCTAGAGTTTACAAAGAATGGTGTGAAAAGGGAAAAACATCCAGTATGTGGAAGTCCTGTGGGCGAAAATGCCTTGTTGATGCTAGAGGTCAGAGGAGAATGGGCCGACTGATTCAAGCTGATAGAAGAGCAACTTTGACTGAAATAACCACTCGTTACAACCGAGGTATGCAGCAAAGCATTTGTGAAGCCACAACATGCACAACCTTGAGGCGGATGGGCTACAACAGCAGAAGACCCCACCGGGTACCACTCATCTCCACTACAAATAGGAAAAAGAGGCTACAATTTGCACGAGCTCACCAAAATTGGACAGTTGAAGACTGGAAAAATGTTGCCTGGTCTGATGAGTCTCGATTTCTGTTGAGACATTCAGATGGTAGAGTCAGAATTTGGCGTAAACAGAATGAGAACATGGATCCATCATGCCTTGTTACCACTGTGCAGGCTGGTGGTGGTGGTGTAATGGTGTGGGGGATGTTTTCTTGGCACACTTTAGGCCCCTTAGTGCCAATTGGGCATCGTTTAAATGCCACGGGCTACCTGAGCATTGTTTCTGACCATGTCCATCCCTTTATGACCACCATGTACCCATCCTCTGATGGCTACTTCCAGCAGGATAATGCACCATGTCACAAAGCTCCAATCATTTCAAATTGGTTTCTTGAACATGACAATGAGTTCACTGTACTAAAATGGCCCCCACAGTCACCAGATCTCACCCAATAGAGCATCTTTGGGATGTGGTGGAACGGGAGCTTCGTGCCCTGGATGTGCATCCCACAAATCTCCATCAACTGCAAGATGCTATCCTATCAATATGGGCCAACATTTCTAAAGAATGCTTTCAGCACCTTGTTGAATCAATGCCACGTAGAATTAAGGCAGTTCTGAAGGCGAAAGGGGGTCAAACACAGTATTAGTATGGTGTTCCTAATAATCCTTTAGGTGAGTGTACATATACATACAGGTGCTGGTCATATAATTACAATATCATCAAAAAGTTGATTTATTTCATTAATTCCATTCAAAAAGTGAAACTTGTATATTATATTCATTCATTACACACAGACTGATATATTTCAAATGTTTATTTCTTTTAATTTTGATGATTATAACTGACAACTAAGGAAAATCCCAAATTCAGTATCTCAGAAAATTAGAATATTACTTAAGACCAATACAAAGAAAGGACTTTTAGAAATCTTGGCCAACTGAAAAGTATGAACATGAAAAGTATGAGCATGTACAGCACTCAATACTTAGTTGGGGCTCCTTTTGCCTGAATTACTGCAGCAATGCGGCGTGGCATGGAGTCGATCAGTCTGTGGCACTGCTCAGGTGTTATGAGAGCCCAGGTTGCTCTGATAGTGGCCTTCAGCTCTTCTGCATTGTTGGGTCTGGCATATCGCATCTTCCTTTTCACAATACCCCATAGATTTTCTATGGGGTTAAGGTCAGGCGAGTTTGCTGGCTAATTAAGAACAGGGATACCATGGTCCTTAAACCAGGTACTGGTTGCTTTGGCACTGTGTGCAGGTGCCAAGTCCTGTTGGAAAATGAAATCTGCATCTCCATAAAGTTGGTCAGCAGCAGGAAGCATGAAGTGCTCTAAAACTTCCTGGTATACGGCTGCGTTGACCTTGGACCTCAGAAAACACAGTGGACCAACACCAGCAGATGACATGGCACTGACTGTGGAAACTTTACACTGGACCTCAAGCAACGTGGATTGTGTGCCTCTCCTCTCTTCCTCCAGACTCTGGGACCCTGATTTCCAAAGGAAATGCGAAATTTACTTTCATCAGAGAACATAACTTTGGACCACTCCGCAGCAGTCCAGTCCTTTTTGTCTTTAGCCCAGGCGAGACGCTTCTGACGCTGTCTGTTGTTCAAGAGTGGCTTGACACAAGGAATGCCACAACTGAAACCCATGTCTTGCATACGTCTGTGCGTAGTGGTTCTTGAAGCACTGACTCCAGCTGCAGTCCACTCTTTGTGAAATCTCCCCCATATTTTTGAATGGGTTTTGTTTCACAATCCTCTCCAGGGTGCGGTTATCCCCATTGCTTGTACACTTTTTTTCTACCACATCTTTTCCTTCCCTTCGCCTCTCTATTAATGTGCTTGGACACAGAGATCTGTGAACAGCCAGCCTCTTTTGCAATGACCTTTTGTGTCTTGCCCTCCTTGTGCAAGGTGTCCATGGTTGTCTTTTGGACAACTGTCAAGTCAGCAGTCTTCCCCATGATTGTGTAGCCTACAGAACTAGACTGAGAGACCATTTAAAGGCTTTCGCAGGTGTTTTGAGTTAATTAGCAGAGTTAATTAAAGAGTGTGGCACCAGGTGTCTTCAATATTGAACCTTTTCACAATATTTATAATTTTCTGAGATACTGAATTTGGGATTTTCCTTAGTTGTCAGTTATAATCAAAGAAATAAACATTTGAAATATATCAGTCTGTGTGTAATGAATGAATAATAATATACAAGTTTCACTTTTTGAATGGAATTAGTGAAATAAACTTTTTGATGATATTCTAATTATATGACCAGCACCTGTGTGTGTGTATATATATATATATATATTCCACAAAAATGTATGACACACACACACACACACAAGTAATGTCCCGCTTCAGCCTACTTAAGCACATAAATTGTATGAATATGACTAATACTGATGAATAAATAGGCATATAAGGTAAAGCTAGCAGTTTTTGTTAATACAATAAAGTAGCCACCACACTAATTTAAAAATATACAAAATAACAAAGTGAAAAATTTTTGGGTTATGGAAACAACAGTTACTATGGCGAATACACAATACCATCATGAACTGTTAATGAAACATGAAAACTGCTCCTGAAGAACAGAATGAACATCATACATGCATGCCTTCCCAGCTCACACACGTCAAACCAGTTAATTGGTACTTAACTTTTATTTCATGACTTAAAAATTGACAAAGTAATGTTGCATGCTCGTAGTTTCTCTTGCGCTTTATAGTGATATACAGCGCACGCCGGCGCATGCGCGCATGTAATTGAAGTGTGTGCACTATGAGCACAGTATAGAGCTCCGGAGGTCACATGACCCATTCTGTTTACGACGCCATTTTGGCAGGCAGGAACAGCCGGCGTCAGCATGAGTTTCAAGGCAACGGCGTTCACTGCACACTTTAATTCAAAAGACATAGACCTGTATATAGCAAAACTTGATAGATTAAACATAACAGATCCCTAAAATTCCCCCCGGGGTGCTTTTCACGTGTATCGATAAATGAACGGATTTCCTGTCAGGACACCTGTTGTACCAGCTGTGCGCAAGTTACAACTAGCCTAGTTTTGACGTAAATGGGCACTAAGTTACAACTTATGCACTACTGAATATTTTTGCGTTGCACCATTAAACTTCGTTGAAGCCTAAATCTACGTATAAACTAAATATTTACGGAAGCCTCCGATCAGGAGTAACATTAACAGATAGAATAGCAGGCAGACTGAACTGCATCAATAAGCTTGTTTTACATGACAGACTTTAATTCTTTACACGTATATGATAATGCTGACATACACGCGCTTACATTTTAAGAGAGGAAACGTGAATAGATTACTATTAGCGGTTAACACAAACCCGTTCTAAACAGCGCCGCTGTGTGCATCTGTCCCATCGGCCCGTGTTGTGCATGTCAAATAAATCAGACATAATCAATAAATGTAATTTCTTTTTTTTTTGTTTCAGTATTTATTTATTGATCCTTAATTTTGTTTCAAATAGCCTACAGTTTCTGAATGTTATTTATATATAAAAACACTTAAGTTATTCATGATTAAGTATCGTATTTAATGGGAACTTATTTTTATCATTAGTTACGTGAGGCAAAAGTAGTTAGAATGAAGAATAAACTGAAATTCATGGCATTTCAACAACTTCCTACGATAAAATGATTTCCCCTTTGCTTTCCCCCGCCTATTCTGGCATCATGGCGCACAGCAGCTGTCCACCATGTTGAAATAGTAAGGTTTAAACAGTCTGGTTTTAAAGTATTTTTCGACCACTATAGATACCAATGCTACAGCCGCTCTAGTGCTCCCCTGATTGCCTGCCAAAATGGCGGAGTTTAGGCTGCGTGACGTCAACCTCCGGAGCTCTATAACAGCTGACAGGACATGAAAGTTTGGTTTTCTAAGGTGAGATAGACTTTTTGTTTCGTAACAAGCTGAATCGGGACAACACGTTTTCACTCAATGGTCTTGTGACCAAACCAGCTGAGAAACACTGCTGTAAAGAAAACTCTCTCACTGGGGACCGATGTTGCTGGGGCGCCAAGGTAGCAATTATCCAACCTGGCTAAATGGGGAAACTGGCTTTCTTTGTCCTTCCACCATGCAACTTGAGTGATCACCAAGTCACGTGACATGCACTTGGAAGAGTATATTTAGTAAATAATATTATTATAATAATATTTAGTAATGCAGCTCTTATTAGTTGTTAAACGTGTACTAATTACTATTTAATCAAATGTCAAGGAAGAAAAAAATAGTTTTGTGGCATAAGGTGAAGTGAGAGCTTGGCCGGGCAGCAGGGGACGGGGCATGTTCGGTTCGACATGAGAGTATCGCGGTTCGAACTGTGGGTGGTGTATCGCGGTTTTTCGGTTCTGTTTGAATATCGTTACAACCCTATTTAGTACTGAAATTTGTGAGAAGTGTACCTGGTTGTTGAGTACCTTTGAATGTACAGTACACATGCTGTCTGTTCTGGTTTAGCACCCGATTCACAAAAAAAAGCTGATCAGGCAATGCCGCAAATATGCCCCCATAAAATCTATGCTGAATCCATGCAAATGGCAAACAAGAATTCAGATATACGCAAATCCAGATAAAATCAAGTCCATTTTTATTGTTTCCTAAGTAACAAGATGTCTTGTCAATACAAGCCTCACTACAATATCACACACTGGTATGTCCTATCTTATTAATTTATACTGACTGGTAATGAAGCTGTTTGTCATTTCAGATATGCAGATCATAAGGACAGCGCTTGCCGTTATTGGGAAGGGATTCATGTCAGCGTCCTTTACTTGTATCTACCTATTTACTGGAGAGCTTTACCCTACTGTCATCAGGTCAGAATAAATATAAACTCCAGAATCTGCCTGAAGCATCCAAATGTTATAGTTTTGTTTAAAACATTAAGCCATTATGCAGCTATGTACAATATAGTACCATGGAATCTTGCACCATAATACCATTGTATATGAATATGGTAGGCTATTAATTCAGTATCATGGTATTGCTGTCTTATACCATCACTCTACAATGGACAGTACAGTACATGGATATTATAGTCCTAAATATAAGTGCCACAGTATAGTAAAAACTTCACAGTTACAAATGTAACTCTGCAAGAGGAACGAGACACTGTGTCCTTGGAAGCTTTGGGGAACGCCTCCAGCATGTGTCTAAACGTGACAATAACATTGGCCAGCGACAGCCTATGGCGTCACTACTGGTGCGACCAGAGTATAAAAGTGCGCCTGTAGTACACGTCAACAACTTCTTTTGTCTGAAGGAGACGTGGGCAGGCATACCTGAAGCATGTCAATGAGACACAGTGTCTCGTTGCCCTTCTCAGGGAACCAGGGTTGCATTTGTAACCGAGACATTCCTTTTCGAATGGGAACTTGCATTCCATCTAAGGCGCTTTGGGTAACAAATACCCACTCCGCTATGCTGAAGGAATGAATGCCGTAACAGCTGACATAAAGTCAATGGGTCTCGTTCACTAATAATTGCGTGGATTCTTTCGGATTTGTACGCACAGGAGAACAAAACATTCATGCGCACATGAATTTGTTCTTAACCTCGTTCTGATGTTAGTGAATTTGAAGTATTCTAAATGAGTGGCCACGTGCACAAGGTTAGTCATTTGCATAAAACACACCCAAACCATCTCCATATAAGGTCTTTCCGCACGCGCTTTCCTTACAGCCTTTTGTCACTCTCGTCAAACTTGCCGCTGTTCGCAGATGCACTCTCGCCCGGATCCTCGTGTAATGCCAACTGTGCCATTCACACCAGTTCTCACAATAAACAGCTTTTATAAAGACCCAGATTACAGACTCTTATTAGCAGCTGTACATACACGTATATCTGAGTTATTCAGAGAAATATTGCAGCTGAAGAAGCTTTAACGCAGCTTTTCTAACTCTATATGTTTGAATGTATTTAAGATGAAATTGTATTATTTAATAATTTCATTATATAATTTTATATATGAAATATACAGTATAATACAATGAATGTAATATACTTCAATGTAATTATAGTCATGTTAGGATGAAATATAACTTCTTAACACGATTATAAAGCCATACAGAGAACGTTCTTTTTGCGTACGTGTGGTTTCAGTTTTTCCTATATTTTTGCGTAAATGTAGAAAAAAAATTATTACGAAATCTTTGGTGAATTGTGATTTGTTCTTAAAATCGTTCGTACGGACATTTCACGCACAAATTTGCACGTACGCATGCTTAGTGAATGAGACCCATTGACTCCACGAGGCTAGGTCTGGAGTCACCATTTCCCGACCTAGGCTCACAAAAGAGCCTGACAACTCGATACTGCTATCCAAGCGGAGATCTGAGGGTGGAGGTCTCAGCAGGACCTCTTTGCGCTTTTTCCGTAAGTTGAATACGGAAGGCGGTCTGGCGGAGGCTAGTTTTTTTAATATAACTGCGATTGTATTCGTCTGAAAGAAGAATGTCATATATACCTAGGATGGCTTGAGGGTGAGTAAATCATGGGCTAATTTTTATTTTTGGGTGAACTAACCCTTCAACCAGGGAAGCTCAAAAAAGAGCCTGACAACTCGATGCTGCTATCCAGGCCTAACAGCACTCCACCATAAAGACAGTTCCACCTCGATGTCACTGGGTGTTTCTCAAACAGAAGGCTGCATCCTACCAAGACTGCGTCCTTCCCAGTCCAGTCCTTCTGAGGCTTGTAGTCTAGTGTCCTCCTCAGCAATTAAACACGAGAATGAGACAGTCTAGTAAGTGTGCATGGCTACGTCACACATGTTCCCGCACCCACGGTCATGGCACGAAAATACTATAAACTTAATTTTGGAAAAATATTTTTTTGTATTTATATTTTTGTCTTACATTTCATAAACTCGACTCGTTTTCCATCAGTTTATTTTTGTGAATTTAAATGTGTGCAAAGGATTGTGGGTGATTTAAGGCCGCAAAGGATACATCCAGTGCGTCCTTTAACCCTTAAACTGTTTCGCCAATCATTCTTACATATTCGGGTCTTTAGCGACCCGGATCTATATCTAACACGGATGGATCTCTACCTGTCGCGATAATACAAAACTCTCCTGATATTAGAGTAACAATTACAGAAGAATGAAATAATATATATTTCGTTAGCTTTTGGAGCTTAGAAGGGTTCAGTTTGAGCAGATGTTTTATACCATCATCACTGTCCTCGTCAGAGCTCATTTCCCAGTACATTCAGCATCTGGCTCATATTCTCAAAACGATCATTTTCAACATCTTCTAAATCAATATTTTGATCACTGACAGCTTCTTCACCAGATCCACCATCAGGTGACAGTGATACTAATATTTGATAGTGTTCAGTACTTGCTCTGCAGTAAATCGCTGAGCCATTTCAAGTTTTGCAGATCATTTTTATTATTGTTTCATTTTCAGTCTGCGGTAAGTATACGTGAAACGTCACTTCATCATTGTGTATCCGACAATTAAATTCCGTCACACACCTCGGGCCGTTAGCAACCCTATACAATTTTTACAAAAAATGAATGGAAAAACAGGCGTTTCTCGTTATATTGTTTATAATGAATTGAATGAGGAATACTAAGAAGGTTGATGTCTAACTTTAAAAAATGAATGACGTCCCAGGTCGCTAAAGACCCGAGGTATGCATTTAAGGGTTAAAACCGAATGAAGCATGCGAAACGAAGGATCCTTCAAATTGAGATGGCCTTCAGCGACTTTTGATGACGTGGCAGCCGAAATATGCAGCCTTCATAAGATGCAGCCTTCCGTTTGAAGCTAGTGTTATACTTTCCGCGTCCGCGAGTCCGCTAGGGTACGTGTGACGTAAAAATCGTCATCGGAGGGTGTGAGCGGAGGCTCTTTGCGGACATCCGCGTGCCTCCCATTTTTTGTGACACTAAGCTACAAAAGCACCAACTGTGCCTGCGCTGGAATGAACTTCGAATTTAAAGAGAGGCTGTAAAGAAGTCCGTCGCTACCCGCACCTCTACAATCTGTCGTTAAAACAATATAAAGATGTGCAATAATTGGAAATTGGAAGTGTGAAAGTGTACACTTTCAGTAGTATAAATACAAGTAGTCCGCGTCCGTGCGGTCCGTGTACGCGTCCAAACTGTGTTATAACTGAGCCTTGAGAAACACCCACTGCTTAGAGCAGAATGATGCTGAAGTCAGAACAAGCTCATTGCAGGGAGTGGAGAACCTTGCCCAAAACCGGAAAGGTTCTATCCCATTCTCATCCTAAATGACCAATGGGAGCTACCAGCTAAGGCTAGTTACAACCATTGTAAAATCTGTAATGTGATCTGAGACTCCAGCAACAAACCGAGCTCTCTCCTAAGCCCCTTTAACACAGTGTATTGATCCCGGAAAACTGCCATAAAATTGCCAGAGTGCCTTCTGTGTGAACGTAAAAACGCTTCCCGGGATGGGGACCTAGTTAGATTGCCGGGATCAGTCCCAGAACGCGCTCTGTGTGGAAAAAATAAAGGATCAGTGCTGTTGTCCTGACATTTTCATCCTCCCCGTCAGATTGTCCTACCAGGGCTTACTGCGCATGCGCACATCAATATTATTTTTTTTTATTTTACATCAATATTTAATATTTATTTTTTAAAATATTTACATAGTTTTAAGGGTAGGTTTAGGTTAGGAGTAGGTATGAATATTAATAAAGCCTCAAATCACATGTTATATGATGCTTGTAGCACAATCTGATCGGTAGCATTTTTTACTGTCGAATTGTGCTACCTACTGTTTTAATGGGAGGTAGCAAAATCTGACAAGGTAGGACAAATCGACAGAACACCGTAAAGGGCTGTGCTGAAGTGATGACACTGAAGCTGAGATCGTTTTCCAGCGTTCGTTTGATCGAATCAGAAAAAAAAATGCACAAGCGTGGTTTCTTAAGACGCAGAGACATTACACAATGTCACGTGTCTTTACGGGATGTGTGTAAACGCACGCACAGATTCCAGGAAATCACTGGCAGTATGAATGAACCAAAATCAAATGATCCCAGGACACATTATCAGTGTATTTTCCAGAATCTCTGTGTGAAAGGGGTTATAGGGAATCGGGAATCCTACTATTAAAGATTCCACTTAGACTCAAGCATGGGCGTCACTTGGCCCTTTTTAGGGGGGCTTCAGGACCTCACATTTGGGATCTCAGTGATTTATAAACCTGCCTACAATCCTGGTTATGATTAAGGGATGTACAATACGGTCATGCAGAATAAGGCATTAATATTTGCTTTATAAGTATAAGTAAATGAATTAGTTTTTAGTGAGAATTGGACCCTAAACTGGGTATGAAAAAATGAAAATCCTAGAATCGAAATGAAAATTCTAGAATCGCCCCTGCACTCAAGCATGAAAACATTGCCATCGAGGGGAGCCAGCTGAATGCTAGCTACGACCACTCAGAAACATGTCGTCGTAGTTTATTCATATACGTTCATAATAAAAACTTTTAAAAAGTTACAATTTGTTAATGTATTAAACATGAATTAACACAGAACAATGGTATATTTTTAAATGAATAATAACCTGAATGTTCAATATGCATTAACTTATGTAATGTATAGAACTTTGTTATTGTAAAGTGGTCCGGAAGGAGAACATAAACACTGCTCAGGTACAACGAGCTGAATGAGAGAAAGCAAGACATTATAAAAAATAATATAAAAATCACGTCACCAAGGGGCACCATCCACTAGAGAGCACTTAGAGGAAATGGAGGATAGTGATGCTCATGTTTACATACATTTTACTCCATAGTGTAAGTTGAGCGACCAACCAGCAAAGCTTATGCAGCCTCTTCATTGTTACTCTAGTTGTCATGTTTGTTCCACAGGCAGACTGGCATGGGCTTCGTCTCTACTATGGCCAGAATAGGCTCCATGGCCGCCCCTGCAGTCCTGATCTTGGATGAGATCCTGCCGGCTCTGCCTAGCATTGTATATGGAGGATCCGCTGTACTTGCTGGTTTCATAGCCTTTTTGCTTCCAGAAACCCTCAACATTCCTCTGCCTGATACCATTGAGGATGTAGAGGAGAAACGGTAATAAATCATGTCACGTGATTGCTAACTTTCCGTTTTACGGCTGTGTATAACACTGTACTGTACATTTCACTCGTACAGGGAAAAGGAAAATCAGAGACTTCAGGAACAGACGCAGAGTGAATCGCTGACCTTACAGGACATCAAACAAGGTGGAGGAACATATGAAGAGAACTCTACTCTGACTGAGACTCCAATGCTAATAAAGTAATAGTTATTACACACTGAGACAAACATGCAGAGACTGTTGATGCTGGCTGTCTCAATCTAGACCAACAAAACTGGACTATAGCTTTTTTTATTCCTAAAGTAAAAATAAGATAGGATTTCTGATTGCAAGCAGCTGATTGCTTTAAAAGTGAAGTGATGTATACATTATAATGCACTCATTGTTAATCTCCAGACGTGTACAGTTTATATGACACGTGCACTATATTGCGTGACAAACAGACTGAAATTTGAGTCATTATTCACCTGATAATCTTGAATGTTTTCTTGTTGAAAAAATACTATAGGCATGAGAAGTTCAAATGAATGTGTGATTGATTGTGTTCAGATTTTTGAAGGCACAGCTCATGAGAAGTCTTTTATGTTATTATACAATGAAGCAATTATGCACATTAATACCTATGATTTAAAAATGTGAGTAATGAAGGATCTGCAGTTATTTAATCATGTAAAACTCATAATGCAGAATGATTCTGCTTTTATTGTAATAACTAAATGTTGGTAACTGTTTACAATAAAGCTCAGTTCATTGTTTTTACAGCATTTAATACTGTAGGTTAGTGATCATTTATACCATTGTTTATTATTAATGTACCTAGTAATGTCATAAACTAGTAATACATTAGTTTATGTATTTAAAACATAAATATAGAACATAACATAAAAATGTATTAGTATAGAATTTAATGGGTAACACTTTATAATATAAGTATAGTGTAATAAAGTACTTACAAATCATTTGCAAACTATTAGTTCATAGTTTATAAACTAGTCAATACATTAATAGACTATATATATATATATATATATACACAAGTTATTCATTCATTCTCACTGTAGTTAACAAATTATTATTGTATAATTATCTCATATGTAAAGAGTTAAATAATGCTTTGTTAACTTATTAACAGTAAATAGTTCTCACTTTAGATTAGGTGCACATTAGGTACATACACACACACACGTTGGGTTTTCATGTTTTATGGGGACTTTCCATTTTATACTGTATAAACTGTATATTTTATCCCCTTACACTAACCCTACATTTCCAAAAATCATCACTTAGTATGAATTATAAGCTGTTTTCTCATGGGGACCAAAAAATGTCCCCACAAGGACAAGGATTTTGGATATTGCCATCCGTCATTGTCCCCATAACATAGGGTTTACCAGGCCACACACACACACACACACACTGTTATGTGCCCCTCTTTTAAGTCTAGGGGTGAGGAGAGGAGTGTAACAAAAATAGCGTGGAGAGAACTGCTGTCTCCAGATCCCAGGGCAAATACAAAGTGCTCAACAACAGCAGTTTCAAAATAACACAAGATTTATTAAACAAACGGTGGAAATTAACAAAAGACTTCAGGAGGGGAGAGGCCAAAATAACAAACAAAAGAACATTCTTACTAAAGTTAAGGGATAACTTACCTACCAAAAGAAAAGAACACAAAAATACAAAAACAATTCTACATAAACACAGGAGAACATGTGGTTCTAAAAAAAACAAAGGCATCCACCTCCTTACAAAAACTAAAACAAAAATGATTTAAAGAAATAGAACGTCTGACACTCACACATAAAACTTAAATTAACTGATAAACTGCTCAGATTACACTGAAGTCACACTTAATTGTTGTAAAGTATTAGAAATACACAAGTTAGTAGAGCCACACTTCACAGCTTTTTACCTGAACACTACAGGCAAAACCAAAATACACAACATAGGAAACAACAGGATCCACACAAATCGTTCAAAAATTAAATAAAGTTCCTACGGACGTAACAACACACACATTGGGTTGACTATTGTGATTAAAAATGGTGATAGTATCGTTTCTCTGTAAAAAATTAAACTGCTGTCCATGGTTTACGTTATAATACCCACTCACTCTTTGCACATGAATTTAGGTTACAGATTTTGGATAAGTTGTAGCGCAAAAAAACGCAGTTCAGCTTTCATTTCACCGCTGGCTATCGCGTCATCTGTCATTCAGGTCTTGTCTAGTAGGTTTAAGTTCACCTGATTATAACCCAACCCTCATGAGTGAGCGAGTGGAGAAACCGGTAAGACGCAAACACGCCGTCTTACGTCTTCATTCCTCATGAAGAACATTACGAAGGTAAGTTACAGTCTCTCTATAGATATGACATTTGTGTTAGTCGAGGTTTTATTTCATTGGGACTAAATTCATACACTGAAATATATGTTTACAAACAACAGTAAAATAAGCTGCCAAGATTGATAACAAATGTAGCCTACAGTACTAAAGTACAGTGTTTACTACAGTAAAGGTCCAGTTATTAGACTATTGGTGGCTTTAATAGAATGTTTTTGGGTTATAGCCTATTCTATAAGCTAGTTTTAGGTGTCGTGTATAAACAAGTGTTTTATATCCCCATATTCCTTAACTTATGCACTGTCTAGGTATCCCATACATGTTATTTCCGCTTAGGTATTTATATGTGCGAGAAGGATTGCCAAACCAAACGAGGAGCTGTAACAGTGACAAACATAGACTATTTTTGTGGATGTGCAAGAAATGCTGGTAAAAAGACAACAGTTATTGTTTCATAAATGATACACTTATTCACTCAAAGACTAAATGGAAGATTTGTGCTTGGATCCTGAAAATTGTTGCTTGCAGCTACATTATTTTATTTTATTCTCTATTAAGGTGCAGTTATCCGAAATGTCCTGAAATAAAGTGGTTTTTCATTTTATTATATTATTATACTCAACTAAATCATTGCCAAAGGATTAGGCTGTGAACTTTAAATGAATACGTCTGGATGGTATTCCACCTTTTGTTAATGAGTGGAAATAATTATCTGCTAAATACGTCATGTTTCTAAGCAATTAAGTTAATCTTGATGTTTGCATTCTTGACATTTCTAACATAGTCATGCCTAGTGTGACATATGATATGCATTGTTCTTCTTTGCTGCAGATGTCTGTGTCTGCTCCACTTGATGTCATACCTGTGCCAAAGCCACGATCAAGATATTTACTTAAAGCAGGACAGCAAGCATCTACTGAGAGGTGAGCAGAAATGCTGTTCAACTATTGTCTGTCAAGTCTTAAATCACAAAACAAAGATCTATGCCTTTTTATACTATAAAGAAAGGCATTTTAGGCCTGGTTCCACAGACAGGGCTTAGATTAAGTCAGGATTAGGCCTTAGTCTTTCGTCTTTTATAAATGTGCCTTAGAAACAAACATTACTGCTGTGCCTCTTGAGACAAAACAATGGCACTGACATATTTTAAGATATGCTTTCAGCTCAAACATGCATTTTAGTTTGAGACTAGCTTAAGCCTTGTCTGTGAAACCCGGGAGCCAGATGCTTGCACCCATCTAATATCAAATCATCTTTTTTGGAAAGTCAATACACTCACTATACTTGAATATCTTACAGGGATGGTGTTGGCCAGTTGCCTTGTCCAGATGTTCAGGTTGATGCACAGATGAACTCTGAAGGTACTGTTTTATTATGTGTATTTTTTTGCAACAAGATAACATGTTTATTCTAGTATAAGTCATCTTCCGTGTTGACCCAGAATACATTATACTTAAAATATAAATTTTTCCTTAAATTGAAAATGAAAACAATAATATGTTATGTAAAGTGGGTACAGAAAGTCACCACCCCTTTCAAAATATTCACTTTTTTTTGTATCCCTATAATAGTTTAAAATGTAAACAGTCACCTTAACAGTCAAATAGTAACCCTGAATATTAAATTGGGAGGAAAATCTGAACAATTCAGGAAATTAATCAAATATAAAGCCATAAAATATTTACATTTACATGAATTTGTTTAGCAGAGACTTCCAAGTAAGGAACATTTCAAGCAGTTTATCATAAGTAGAGGTAGGGGTGGGTGATAGGACCAAAATCTTATATCAAGATATGAGTAATGTTATTTCATGATATACATTACAATATAGTTATTTTTGCTTTAAATAAGGTTATGATATCAAAATTGTGTATATTTTTTCCATAATTCTCATCACCATTTTCAATATCAATTAAAAAACTAATACTAGCCTTAAAAATACTCTCAACCTTACTGAAGACAAATAAACAGTAATAAAGAAAAAGAGCAAAGAAAACAAACTACAATAGAACAAAGACACAAATTAAATAGACCTGAAAAAAACAGCTCTAGGAGCAGCGGCTTCATGTCGAGCGTCTCTCAGAGAGCGCGCATATACTGAAACCAGTTGTCTTTCGCTGCTAATTGTGCTGCAATGCTTAAAAATGCATGAAAATGATAAGCTTTCGTGACCGCGCAGCACAGCAATGTCACATGAGTGTAACCGCGACAGAGATGATCGTCCAAAATCTCTACCGGTTGACAAATCGGTATATCGGCCAGTAGAAGCATTCGATTCCAGGTTTTTTCCCACCGTAGGTGTCACGCTTGGTGTAATCCAACACGAATGACTCGAAATGTTAACTTCAATAGTCTTTAATCCAAGAAATCAAAACACTCCGGGACGGAGCCCCACACATGACATGCAAGGAAAAAAGAAAGTAAATTGTGAGGGAACGAATTAGTTAATCGTGTGCACGATTTAGCCTACTAGTTTTTTCCTGCATGTCATGTGCATATAGATGTAAATTCCTTTTTAATTGATTATTAAACAGTTTAATGAAGGTTTACACGTGCTAGTTTCTATGACAGAGCTTAAGATACATATTTTCATCACTACTGGAGCTGCCAGTTTGTTAAGTTCATGATTATTAAACAGCAAGCAAAAGCGGCACACTCAGTGTCTGAATTCACTCACTCGTTTTCATTCACTCCCTCAAACTACAGGTGCTGGTCATATAATTAGAATATCATCAAAAAGTTGATTGATTTCACTAATTCCATTCAAAAAGTGAAACTATTTACTAAATATTTCAAATGTTTATTTCTTTTAATTTTGATGATTATAACTGACAACTAAGGAAAATCCCAAATTCAGTATCTCAGAAAATTAGAATATTGTGAAAAGGTTCAATATTGAAGACACCTGGTGCCACACTCTAATCAGCTAATTAACTCAAAACACCTGCGAAGGCCTTTAAATGGTCTCTCAGTCTAGTTCTGTAGGCTACACAATCATGGGGAAGACTGCTGACTTGACGGTTGTCCAAAAGACGACCATTGACACCTTGCACAAGGAGGGCAAGACACAAAAGGTCATTGCAAAAGAGGCTGGCTGTTCACAGAGCTCTGTGTCCAAGCACATTAATAGAGAGGCGAAGGGAAGGAAAAGATGTGGTAGAAAAAAAGTGTACAAGCAATAGGGATAACCGCACCCTGGAGAGGATTGTGAAACAAAACCCATTCAAAAAAAGATTCACAAAGAGTGGACTGCAGCTGGAGTCAGTGCTTCAAGAACCACTACGCACAGACGTATGCAAGACATGGGTTTCAGCTGTTGCATTCCTTGTGTCAAGCCACTCTTGAACAACAGACAGCGTCAGAAGCGTCTCGCCTGGGCTAAAGACAAAAAGGACTGGACTGCTGCTGAGTGATCCAAAGTTATTCTCTGATGAAAGTAAATTTTGCATTTCCTTTGGAAATCAGGGTCCCAGAGTCTGGAGGAAGAGAGGAGAGGCACACAATCCACGTTGCTTGAGGTCCAGTGTAAAGTTTCCACAGTCAGTGATGGTTTGGGGTGCCATGTCATCTGCTGGTGTTGGTCCACTGTGTTTTCTGAGGTCCAAGGTCAACGCAGCCGTATACCAGGAAGTTTTAAAACACTTCATGCTTCCTGCTGCTGACCAACTTTATGGAGATGCAGATTTCATTTTCCAACAGGACTTGGCACCTGCACACAGTGCCAAAGCAACCAGTACCTGGTTTAAGGACCATGGTATCCCTGTTCTTAATTGGCCAGCAAACTCGCCTGACCTTAACCCCATAGAAAATCTATGGGGTATTGTGAAGAGGAAGATGCGATATGCCAGACCCAACAATGCAGAAGAGCTGAAGGCCACTATCAGAGCAACCTGGGCTCTCATAACACCTGAGCAGTGCAAGTTCAAGTTCAAGTTTTACTTTTTGAATGGAATTAATTAAATAAATCAACTTTTTGATGATATTCTAATTATATGATCAGCACCTGTATATCAGTGGAGTAATGTAGGGACTAGTGAATGAGGGTATAAGAGGCGATTTCAGACACAGCCTGGCGAAACCTTGTGATACAAACTAAAAGTCCATCAAAACAGAACATAAATCTGATATTAAAAGTCAATGGAATAGAAAGATTTACTTTACATCAAAACATGGTCAGGAATAATACAAGATTGCAGTTGTTATCATTCAATACATTTGATTTTTTCCCAACACAAAACATTAAATTCCCCATATTATTATTAAAACAACACTTTTAGCATGACTGCCCAAATTAGACCAATTTAGCGATGACATTACCTTGAAATGAGTCGTTTATCATTGTGACCTAGTTGTTGCCAATACAGTTATACAGAGGTAAAAGTCACAAGAAACAGCCGTGGTCAAATGTTATGTCAGAATTGAATGAGAAAGGAGGAATGTATTCTTTAATGAATTAATTTGCTTATAATGGTCAGGTTGTAACATCGGTCTTCAAAAACACTTTGGTTGCTACATAATTAAGGGACCAGAGACTTCTACAATTCAATGAGCCATATTTATTTTCCAATCACCATACATTCAGAAACCACTCCACCACACATAACTGTCCTGATGCAAATGAACCACCAAAATGTTCAGTCTTTTATAGTAGCACCTTGGCTACGAAGAGCTCAGTCTTTGAAGATGTAGTGAGATGGAACAGTACTTACGATCTTTGCTGATGAAGCCACATCAGCCTGTGACCGAGTCTCCTAGTGGCTATAGATAAGCTGAAGTATCTCATGAAGTGAGCACTGGATGTTAAGGGCATTGTTGACTGTCAATACTTCTTTGGACAAGTTCCTATTTAGTTGAGCTGTTTCCTCATGCTTACTCAAGGAACCCTCTGCATCAAACAAACAGATAAATTTAGTGCTACCATTAACACATTTACCCATAACATATTTACATACACCTTACAAAACATCATGTATACAAACAAAACAATGACAGTAGTACTCACATTTTGAGTTCAAGAACTAGAAATTCCTCAAAACCGGGTACAAACACAAAACAGCATCCCTGAGAAAGCTTCTCCATGTGGTTAACACATCCATCCTCTCTTCCCCTCTCTTCATGCTAACAGGTAGCTCACTGGCTAGAGCACTCCCTAGTGGCATAATTAAACATTGCATGCACAGCAAGCTAATGGGACAAAAGTAACAGTAAAACTGTTACAAGGTGATGGCGCTATGATCATCTCTTGTCTTAGGTGCAAAGATGCTTGGACAAGAGACAACATACGTCTTGGTTGCTTTAGAGGTGTGCATGGCAGAAGGCATAGACTCTTCATACAGAGAAAGCACACCAGTAGCCTGCTGGAGGTCATTTTGTAGGGCTCTGGCAGTGCTCCTCCTCTTCCTCCTTGCACAAAGGAGCAGATACCAGTCCTGATGCTGGGTTGTTTCCCTTTTACGTCCCCGTCCAGCTACGGCCAGCAACCCGTACTGACCGATTGTTGCTGGGGCAGTACCCTTAAAAGGACATATTTGTACCTTTTTTACTCCTAAAAGGTACATATTAGTACCCTAGAGTACAAATACGTACCTTAAGGTACTACTATGAATAATGTTGTGGTAATGCAATATAATATTGCGTTACTCCTTTAAAAAGTAAGTTAGTTAAAACTTAGTTACTTTTTATCAAAAGTAATGTGTTACATGTGTGTACTTGCGTTACTTTTTCTCACCTGGGCTGTCACCTGGTTGTTGGTCCAGATCCGGGCCACATCTGGTAAATGTGGATTCCATGCGTCCCAGTTGGGCCGGATCTGGACCAACACTGTGTGGGTTATTAGTATGGTTGAAGTGGATCATCAAAGATCAGCAGCGAAGACAATGGTTAATAAAGTGAGATTAAATACATAAAGGCCCAGTTTCACAGACAGGGCTTAGATTAAGCCAGGATTAGGCCTTAGTTCAATTAGAGCATTTAAGTAACTTTAATGAATGTGACTTAGAAAAAACTACTGCTGTGCATCTTGAGACAAAACTATTTCTCTCAAATAGGGACAGGAGAGCTGTCAGTCAATAATTAGAAAAAGTAACTTGCGTTACTTATTTGAAAAATTAACTCAGATATTTTGTTGTAAATTGAAAAGTAATGCTTTACTTTACTAGTTACTTGAAAAAAGTAATCTGACTACGTAACTCAAATTACATTGTTTTTTCATGTTTTATGGGGACTTTCCATAAACATGAGTTTTATGCTGTGCAAACTGTATATTCTATCCCCTAACCCTAAACTTTCTGCATTTTTACATAAAAAATAATCACTTGGTATGTTTTATAAGCTGTTTTCCTCATGGAGACCAAAAACGTAGGGAATAACTGATTTAGTAACAAACTCAAGCTTGCTGATAACGAGCTGATGATCTGAATCAGATGTGTTAAATAAGGGAGATATACAAAAAAGCGCAGAGCAGTGGGTCCCCAGGATCGAAAATTACTGCTTTGCCAAATGCATCTCAAATGGCTACATTATGGGTGCATCTCAATCAGATCCTGTGTTCAGTGATCAGGGAGTCGGCCATTTTAAAGGTAGGGTAGGTTTTTCTTAAATCCTTTTTGTTATACTTGTTTAAACTCTCTTTACATCCTGATAGTGATCAATAATATTTACATGACAACGGCATTTTGGGGCCTCAAAGTTTTGGCATTTTGAAAATGATGCCTTTACCATCTCCATGTAAACAACAAAAACGCGAATCTGTGAAAACCGTGACGTCATGCGCATGCGTGTTTCATGTTCACAGGGTGCTTCCTGACGTAGCGACATCTCCAATTACTGGCCTGGCATACATAATACAGCCTTTTTAGTCATTTTTGCAGATTCGTGTGAACGGGGATCGTTGTGACCACGTTGTCATCTGTTTTTAGTACATCGTTGTCATGTAAACCTACCCTTGGTTCTTTGTCTCGCTATGGTTTAACGGGGTTGTGTTCTCCTGAGTTTCTCCCTGGATTTATTATTAAAGACAATTAAATTATTAAAGTTAAGCACACTTCTTTTTCACAAGGGTCACTTTGTTTGAAGCCTATATTACTTCTTTGGACCACCAATAATTATCAAATGTTGACAACTCTTTGGATTGCATACAGTGTAGTTGACCAGCAGCTGTGAAGCTCCAAAGAGGATATATAAAGAAATAAAAATACCATTAATATGACTCCTCTCATCCCATGCAGTAACTTTGTATGAGGAACAGACAGAAATGTATGTCATTATTAAGACATTATTGTGCATTTGTCAGCATTGGTTGCAGCAGGAATGAAAAAGCAACAAGATTTTATAAATCCATAATTCTAAAACAACCATAATACTCAGGATTCTTATAAATGTCAATAGAACAACCAACAAATGTAGAAAGTAACCATCAAGAAACAGCTGAAAATGAGGGCTATAAGTACACATGCAAATACTAGGGACTAACCGAGATAATTAACTAGACACAGGTGCAACACATGAGGGCAAATCAAAAACCATGGCAACAGATGAACTGGGACAAATGAAACATGACCAAACACAAACTGAACTGGGAACAGTGCAAAACTAAACACAAAGTCCAGCTCAAGCGTAAAACAAACACAGGTCTAACGTTACAGCATCTTGCATGTCTTGTTAGCCAACACGGCTAGTTTGATGTTGAAGTGATGCAGAGATTTCAAAACATCAGAATCAGTGAGTAATGATTCACTTTTACTTTCATTGTTTTCTTTTTAGAGCATGACAGACATGGATACCATCAATTGTTGTTGTGTAGAAAAGAGCTGTATGAAAATGCATTCCTCCTTTTGGCTGTGGAATGATATGAATGTGTGAGATGACGAAATGTTCATATTTATAGTAGTTTGGATCTCTGTCACCATGGCTTAAAATTACATCTACAGCTCACAACTCTTATCAAAGTTTGCAAAAGTTTGATGACTGCTTTTTTTTTTTTTTTTTTCTCAGTAGAAACGCACATCAAAAATGAGGTTAGTGTGGATGATTCGTCTGGTGAGTTGACTTCCACCTCTGAACTGCGTGATCTTCAAGATGTTAAAACCAACTACAGTGAAACTTTGCCAGAATCACTCTCCATCAGTCCCAGTTCAGACCCGGATGCAGCGAGAACTGCTGACTCTGTGTCTTCTGATGATTCCACTGTGACTCCAAACTCACATGATGACCTCACTAAGGATCACCACACTTCAGACAATGCAAGGTAATGTATCAATTCTGTTTACATCACAACTGTGTGTTTATTTAGTTAAAAAGTTAAAATGGCATATTTCTTGACAAAACTTATTTGTCTTTGGTTACTTCTGTGTTTATGTCTTTCCTTGTAGTTTCCCAGATCAGATGAAGGATGCTCAAACCGCACTTGTCACCAGTAAAGAAATCCATCAAGTTCTCAAATCACAGAACCTTCAGATCAAATCTGTCAGACCCAAGAAACCACGGTACGGTATGAAAATAAGCTTCCCGATCATGTCTCATATGACTGAATGTAATTTGCCAAGGTCATATTTAACCCCTAATCAAATGCCCTGAGAAAGTTTATTATTAAAAAATATTTATCTTGAATTCTGGTCTGCAGGGCTGCAACCATTCGTGTGAGCCGGAAGAAGCAGACGTTAACAGGGCCACGCCAGAGAACCAGTGAGTGTGCGGTGACTCAATCCAGCTGGCTCGACGTGTGGAAGGGACGCAAGTAACTAACTCTACACAATCTCTGAAAACTTCAAAGAAAAGAACTTCCTGTCATTTAGGCCTTTATCCATTCGAAACATTTCAAAGTAACCACAGCTAAGTGAAATGCATTTAAAAATATTAGTACTAAATAGTAATACTAAATTATCAAACAATGAAAAAAATCAAAACAAAAAAAGTTCCCTTTCACACCAAATAATTTGCGAAAAGAAAAATGAAATGCAGACTTGGAGTAAATTTATTCTGACAACAAAACAAATATGTTGGCTTAAGCAAATGGAAATTTGCACAAATTTGTGCCTGTACAAAGATATTTATGGTAATTATGAATTTACATATAAAGATAATAAAGTTTCGACAAATCACTAATTGCATTTTAATCTAAATTTAAACAATAATACATTTTCATTCAATTGCAAATAACATGCAATTAAGTGTCTGAAAACCTTACATTAAATTCACACTTAAGTATATATACTACACTGCTCAAAAAATTAAGGGAACACTTAATCATCACAGTATAACACCAAGTCATTTAAACTAATAGGAAGCATAAGTGATTGTGAACCAGTTTCACTTGCTTTGGTGCAAATGAAAGTGACAACAAGTGGACTGGAGAGGCAAAAGCAAGACAACCCCCAAAAAGGGAATGATTTTGCAGGTGGTGGCCATAGACAATTATTCTCTCCTTATTCTCCCTGACTGATATGTCTTTAGTTTTGTGTTTTGTTAGGGTCCTTGTCACTTTTGGTTGCATGAGGCAGTACCTGCAACCCAATCAGGTTGCACAGGCAGTCCTGGTCCTCCAGGATGGCACATCCATACTTGCCATCGCAAGGAGATTTGGTGTCCCAGCACAGTTTCAAGAGCATGGAGGAGATACCAGGATACCGGGTTGCTGGCCGTAGCTGGACAGGGACGTAAAAGGGAAACAACCCAGCATCAGGACTGGTATCTGCTCCTTTGTGCAAGGAGGAAGAGGAGGAGCACTGCCAGAGCCCTACAAAATGACCTCCAGCAGGCTACTGGTGTGCATGTTTCTGACCAAACTGTCAGAAACCGACTTCATGAGGGTGGCATGAGAAACGGACATCCTCTATTACGGCCTGTGCTCACAGCTCAGTACCGTGCAGCTCGACTGGCATTTGCCAGAGAACACCAGAATTCATGTCAGCCATCGGCGCCCCATTCTCTTCACGAATGAGAGCAGATTCACACTGAGCACATGTGACCGATGTGAAAGAGTCTGGAGATGTTATGCTGCGTGCATCCATCCAGCACGACCGGTTTGGTGGTGGGTCAGTAATGGTCTGGGGAGGAATATCCTTGGAGGGTCGCACAGACCTCCACGTACTAGCCAATGGTTCCCTTACTACTGTTAGGTACCAGGATGAAATCCTCAGAGCCTTTGTCAGACCTTATGCTGGAGCAATGGGCCCAGGGTTCCTCCTGGTGCATGATAATGCCTGGCCTCATGTGGCTAGAGTGTGTAGATTTTTAGATGACGATGGCATCTCACATTCACCAGACATGAATCTAATTGAGATCCCTGGGACATTATTTATCGGAGCATCCGAAGCCTCCAAGTAGCACCACAGACTGTCCAGGAGCCCACTGGGGCCCTGATCATGGTCTGGGAGGAGATCCCCCAGGACACCGTCCACCATCTCATCAAGAGCATGCCCAGACGTTGTTTTGTGTGCATAGAGGCACGTGGGGGCCATACACACTACTGACTTACATTATGAGCTGCTGTGGTGAACTTCATGCAAGTTGGATCAGCCTGTAACTTCAGTTTTTTTTTTTTACACTGATTTGTGGTATCCAGCCCTCAGTGTGTTGATGATTTTGGTTTCCATTGACTGTTGTCTCATCCTTTTGTTTAACAAATTATAAAATGTATATAAATAAAGATTTTCAAATTGAATATTTCATTCATTGAGATCCAATGTGTGATTCAAGCGTTCCCTTAATTTTGAGCAGTGCATATATAGTACAAAGTAGTATTAGTTGTTTCAGAATAACTAATCTTTTGAAAAGTATGCTAATGTGTATTTATTTTTTTAACAAGGGATATATTGCAAAAAATAAGTTGTAGGGTATAACGGGGCTAAAGTTACACCTTAAGAAAAATGTGCTTTTCACTACTCCCAAATCATAAAAAGGGCTTTTCACACTGTGCTTAACCCTGGGGTATCGTCGTTCTAAACACTGCTTTTAACCCCTTGTAATTTTAAAGCGGGGTTAGCACTGCTTTTTACCCGGGGTTATGAAACCCTGTTCCAGAGCAGGGATAGCACCACTTTTGCAGTGTTAACCCTGCATTGCGGTGCCAAACTTGTACAGTGTGGAACAATGGGGTATTAGAATATTACAACTAGATGCTTAGCAACCGAAAACCAATCACCAATATCATATTTGCATGCTTTGGACAGTCACAGAAACACTGCACATTGTATGAATAACAACAGTAATTCAGTGTTTGAAAGGAAAAATGTCAAATGCTGACAGAAAAATGCAACCATTTGAGTTAAGTAGAGACCGTTTCATTCTTACCTACCTTTCTAGTACGAAGTATCCATTCAGATGCTAGAGCTTTCATTTAAACAGGTCGCATGCTCATGTTCATCCAATCAATCTCCCTGACCCTGCAAATATGCAAATAAGAACATTTAACCTAAGGTTTAGGAATGTACAATGTGAAACGTCAGTTTATGAATACTCCGGATGAATTGGTAACCCCCGTTAAATTATGAGCAGTGTGAAACGTGAAGTAAGATAACCCAGGATTCAGTTTATCAGGGGTTTAGAGTGACCCAGCGTTAACTATTTCAAGTGTGAAAAGCCCTAAAGTGGTTTATTTTGTTTTAAAATCTTATATAAATGTATGAGGTGGCAAGGTGGGCCTTTTACCCCACAGACACATTGGGCAAAAGGCACACATTATTTATATTTTTCTTTTTTCTTTTTTTTTTCAGTAGTGACAATGAAATGTATTTTATTATTATATTATTTTTTTAAATATGATTGTTTCATTTTAAATATGGTGATTTATCTCTAAGGTGGACACCCAACCTTATATATGATATTTCCCATCTGAATCTAACCATGTCATGTCAACAAATGGAAAAGTCAGCTGGCTGTTTATTATCATGTTAATTATTGTGTCTTTCAGCCCAACAGCAGAGGCGCTTTTTATCACTTTTTTTTAGGCACTTTTACACATTCTTCCGTTATTGAAAAAACTGTTGCTTTAATTACCTTGAACAAAACTGAAAATCATTAAGAAGACCTTTGTCTCAAAATATAGTCAATCATTTTATTGATTCTCATTTGCTACATAAATCTACAACATTTTAAAAACATCAAATATTAGATCAAATTAGCACAAATAAAACTTTGCGCTGTTGCCCACAATCGCTTCAAAGATCAGACAAATTTCCACATGCATCTTGAAAAGTGGATGTTTTGGAAAGTGTCGCAACAAGTTTTTGTGCCAGTCTAGCCTTTTATTTAATATTTCTAATATTTTATGCAAACGACTAGATAATCACAGGGCCGATGTTTGAGCCTGGGGTGAAAAATTTCATAGGAATACATTGTTTCTATTTAAAATCTTTGTGCTCAACATTTGCATTTGGTGTGAAAGTGCCTTTCGGACACCCATTGATCATAAGATTGCAGTGAAGAAACAGTAAGAGAAGCCTAAAGAAGTGTAAAGAGTTTAGATTTGTGTTAAATTAGTTTGTGTTTTTCAGGCACAATGTTCTGTGGACCACTCTAGATGGGCATCTCATGTCTATGTGGAAAAAACGCACAGTGAGTCCTTTCATAATCAATACTGAATAAATCATTTATTGCCACATTTGTCAATATAACCACATTTTCAATGTGCTGCAGGACAAGTTCACAGAATATGTGTTTCCTGTAACAAGCATCACCAACATACGGAAGCTGGATCACGGGCACTTCTCCATCTCTTTACAGAAGAAGCACTTTGAATTCATGGCTCATAGTGAAGGTAAGCTGAATCAATGTCAATTCTTAAATCTGGGAGTCAGTGTGTTAAAATTAGCATCAAGTTTCTGAAGGTCATTACTTTCAGCTCTATCCTGTGAATGTGTTTTGCCATAGCTGTGCAGGAGGGCTGGTTAGTGTCTCTCTACGGCACGCGTGGAAGGGAACTGGTCACTGCACCCAAACAACACGGACCACTGCTCATGAAAGACCCCAAAAAAAAGGTGTACACTGCTATCTGTGGATACACCCTTTGGATTTACAGCAGCAAAGAGGTGAGGAAAATTGCTTACTAATGTGATCAGTTGAAAACTTGTTTTTTTGTGTGGTTTTGCTGTGTTTGTTTCTAGCTCAGAGCTTACAATCTGTATTGACCCTTTTATACCTGGCATTAACATACGCTCCATATCCGGATAGTATAATCCAGATATGAAAACAGATTTTGTTTAGCCGGATATCGTTTATACCTTCATTCCAATGCGTCTCCATTGCGGTGGTAAAGAGAGCCGATTACACTTAGTCTATCAAAGTGACGTTTATGATTGTAGCGTTAACCTCATTACATATTACTGTGTAGCTGAATCCGGATAACAAAAACCATTCATCATAAACTGATGAAATAACAATTGGAAATCATTTCAAATGAATTGAGTGAACTTGAACCTAAATTGTTTAATAGCATGAATCAACAACTGCCTGGTAAAAAGTGTGTTGAGACTATGAGCAAAGTAAAGACTTTATTAAAAGATTTTAAATGTTGTATACTGTATGTCAGACTTGAAGGGGTCCCTATTTTTTTACAAGATGTAAAATAAGTCTCTGATGTGCCTAGAGTGTGTGTGTGAAGTTTTAGCTCAAAATACCCCACAGATAATTTTTTATAGCATGTTAAAATGGTCACTTTTTGAGGGTGAGCCAAAACGTGTTTTTTTGTGTGTCCCTTTAAATGCAAATGAGCTGCTGCTCCCGGCCCCCTTTCAGGAAGAGGGCGGAGCTTCAAGAGCTCATGTTAGCAGCTCCGATTACCTCACGCAGACACACACTGAAAATGTCAGAAACTGTCTTTTATGTTCAAACCGGAGTCAGACAATGATGGAGAGACTCAAGAAGAAGAGACAACATGTAGAATGAGACAGGACGTTTCTGAATGGATAGTTGATTGATTTATGAGTTAACTATCTTCAAGTCATTGATTAGCATATTCTGTCATGATAATCTATAAACCGCTGGTGTGGGAACTGTTGTAAGATGAGCCAGAGAATATCTGCTGCATGAAGAGAGAACAGGTCTAGTTTAGTTTAATTACGGTTATAACTTATGTTGTCATCTTGCTTTTATGATATGCTATTGCATTTGTGTTCATACTGTATTACAATAAATGTGAAAGACGGATGACAGCTTGAGCGACTTCCAAATGTGCTCGACTACAACTCTTCCTCTTCTCAACATGGCCGTTGTTGCGTGTTCCCGGGGGCGGAGTTTATGTAAATTTTAGGGTTAATGATGTCACCAGCCCGTGAAGTTTGTTGTAGTCCCTACCAGCCTCTAAAAGATTTCTGTAAAAGAAATCTTATTTTCTGTAAAAGAAAATATCTCCCTTTCCATTGAACTTTGAGCATTGTAACTTTGCAGATGTTGTTTATGCGCAAACAGCAACACTACACACTAACTAAAGTTACAAAAGTGAAATCATAATCAATGACCCCTTTAAACAAATGACTGTTTTTGTTCAGCCAGACTAATATATATTTGTTGACAATGGGAGTTTGCAAATTGACCTTGTTTGAATTAACAGGACTTCAATATAGGTCTTGGCATGATGTTTGTGTCTATGAATATAGCCTCTGTGAAGTCGACAGGGCGTCACAGCTTCAGTCTCATCACTCCATACAGGACCTTTAAGTGAGTCTTCTATTCTCACCAAGTATTTTATTTTACCACTTTTCTGTGCTCTACGTGTTTTTTTTTTTGTTTACTGTTGGTTGGTTGTTCAGTTTCTCTGCAGACTCTGCTAAGGAGGCGACCATGTGGCTGGAGATTCTGAATGACGCGATTCGCAGCGCACTGTCCTACAGCGAGGTGGCCCATCGACTGTGGTTGAGTCCCTGTAATAAAGTTTGCGCTGACTGTGGTGCTGCCAACCCAGAGTGGGCATCAGTAAACCTGCTGGTGGTCATCTGTGAGGCCTGTGCTGGCGCACATCGATCCATGAGCAGTAACAGGTCCAAAGTGCGAGGTCTGAAACTAGATAATAAGGTTTGGACCGAGCCTTTAATACAGGTGAGTTTTGTCATGCTGCTATAATAAAATGTGTAATCCTGTCAGTATGTCTTTGATATCATGTGATCATTTTTAGTTTCTACTCATTTTACAGTGCTCTGAAAATTTGTGTTTTTTCCCATACCTCCATGCAGAAATCCTTTAAAGAGGACCTATTATGCAAAACAACTTTTGCATGGAGGTTGAACATAAATACACTATATTGCCAAAAGTTTTGGGACGCCTGCCTTTACATGCACATAAACTTTAATGACGTCCCATTCTTAATCCGTAGGGTTTAATATGGAGTTGGCCCACCCTTTGCAGCTATAACAGCTTCAACTCTTCTGGGAAGGATTTCCACAAAGTTTAGGAGTGTGTTTATGGGAATTTTTTACCATAATTCTAGAAGCGCATTTGTGAGGTCAGGCACTGATGTTGGACGAAAAGGCCTGGCTCACAGTCTCCGCTCTAATTCATCCCAAAGGTGTTTTATGAGGATGAGGTCAGGACTCTGTGCTGGCCAGTCCACTTCCTCCACACCAAACTCGCTCATCCATGTCTTTATGGACCTTGCTTTGTGTACTGGTGCGCAGTCATGTTGGAACAGGAAGGGGCCATGCCCAAACTGTTCCCACAAGGTTGGGAGCATGAAATTGTCCAAAATGTCTTGGTATGCTGAAGCATTAAGAGTTCCTTTCACTGGAACTAAGGGGCCAAGCCCAGCCCTTGAAAAACAACCCCACACCATAATTTCCCCTCCATTAAACTTGGCAAAATTCAGTCAGGCGAGTACCGTTCTCCTGGCAACCGCCAAACCCAGACTCGTCCATGGGATTGCCAGACAGAAAAGCGTGATTCGTCACTCCAGAAAACACGTGTCCACTGCTCTAGAGTCCAGTGGCGGCGTGCTTTACATCACTGCATCCGACGCTTTGCATTGCACTTGGTGATGTAAGGCTTGGATGAGCTGCTCGGCCATGGAAACCCACTTATTCTATGAAGCTCTCTACACATTGTTCTTGAGCTAATCTGAAGGCCACACGAAGTTTGGAGGTCTGTAGCTGTTGACTCTGCAGAAAATTGGTGGCTTCTGCGCACTGTGTGCCTCAGCATGCGCTGACCCCGCTTTTTTTTTTTCGTGGCCTATCACTTCGTGGCTGAGTTGCTGTTGTTCCCAATTTCTTCAATTTGTTATAATACCACTAACAGTTGACCGTAGAATATTTAGTAGTGAGGAAATTTCACAAATGGACTTATTGCACAGGTGGCAACCTATCACGGTACCAGGCTTGAATTCACTGGGGAGTACTCTGGGTTTGGGCCAAATTCCGAGCTCGAATCCCTCCCCCCGGGCAGCACGCCAAATACGCATTAAAACTTTACTCCCTCTAAATTATATGTAAGTGTGAACTCGTGAAGGAAGGAGGACTGGTCCAGGGCCAAGTTCTATGCCTTTCCACTGGTGCACCTGCTTCCTGAAGTTCTACAGAGTCCAGCAGGATGGAGTGCACCTCTTGCTGATGGCTCTATTTCGCCATCTCAATCTTGGTTCTCAGATCTCATGTCGCTTCTGGAGGATCCTCCTTGGGAAGTTCCGGTCAGAAAAGATCTGCTTTTTTTGGCTTGGTAAAGGATTTGGCATCCCTGGCTGGAAAAGTGAAAATTTTGGGTTTGGCCCCTTTGAGCAGAGCACTTTGTTAGATTCCGGCTTTCCGTCATCTTTTAAATTACTTACTTATGCCCATCACCCTTGCCAGGGTATGGGCCGCCAACCACAGATTTCCAGAGTCCTCTGTATTTTGCCAATTTCTCCAGCTGGTTCCAGGTGTAGCCCATCTTGGTGGTGATGTCCTCGAGGTCACGTCGCCAGGTGTTTCTTAGACGACCTCTTCTCCGCTTTCCTTGGGGGTTCCACTACAATGCCTGCCTGTTGATTTTGGTTGGTGGTGTATGAAGAGTGTTTCCTATCCAGTCCCATCTTCTCTTTCTGATTTCTTCTTCAGCAGGGAGTTGGTGAGTCCTTTCCCAAAGGTTGGTATTGCTGATGGTGTCAGGCCATCAGATCTGGATAATTTTTGCAATTGACTGGATTATGAAGGAATCCATGAGAGAGAGCGAAAGAACGGAATCCACTGAACCTCGTGGACCCAGCTTGGGGACCTGGACTTTGCTGATGGCCTTGTACTTCTCTCCCACAACAAGATGCAAGAGAAGACGGATGGAGTGTCTTATCTCAGATTGGCCTCAACATTAACAGAGATAAGACCAAGATTCTCAAGATAAAATCCACAAGCAAGGACCCAGCCATGCTGAATGGAAGTCCCCTGGAAGAAGTCCAGTTCTTCACCTACCTGGCAGCTTCATTGACCAACAGGGCGGCACAGACGCAGATGTCAAAGCAAGGATTGGCAAAGCAAGAGTGGCCTACATACAGCTCAAGAACATCTGGAGCCCCAGAGACCTGTCCTTGGCAACAAAAGATCCATCTTTTGAATTATCAGACACAATATAAATGCTATATTAGTAGCTGCAGTTTATATATTAGTATACTATAGTATATATATAGATTTTGGCATTATGGATGATTGAGGTTTACAGTTGTGCTCCAAAAATGTACATACCCTTTGCAGAATCTGTGAAAATGTGAATAATTGTAACAAAATAAGAGGGATCATACAAAATGCATGTTATTTTGTTATTTAGTGCTGTCCTGAATAAGATATTTTACACAGAAGATGTTTACATATAGTCCACAAGACAAAAAAAAAGCTGAATTTATAAAAATGACCCTGTTCAAAAGTTTACATACCCTTGATTCTTAATGCTGTGTGTCATTCCCTGGATGATCCACGGCTGTTTTTTTGTTTTGTGATGGTTGTTCTTGAGTCTCTTGTTTGTCATGAGCAGTTAAACAGCCCAATGTTCTTCAGTTTTCCAGCATCTTTTGCATATTTGAACCCTTTTAACAGTGACTGTATGATTTTGAGATCCATCTTTTCACACTGAGGACGATTGAGGGACTCAAACACAACTATTAAAAAAGGTTCAAACATTCACTGATGCTCCAGAAGGAGGTGTGAACTTTTTTGAATTTGAAGATCAAGGTAAATTGTACTTAATTTGTATTTCGGAAAACATGCAAGTATCTTCTGTTGCTTCCGAAGGTCAGTACTAATTGAAAAAAATATGATATTTAAACAAAATAAGAAAAATTTGGCCATCATCCCATTCAAAAGTGTTAACCCCCCGACTCTTAATGCATCGTGTTTCCTTCTGGAGTAACAGTGACTGTTTGAACCTCAATGGCAAAAAGTGTCCTAATCAACCTGAATTCACCCCTAAGTTAAAATGTATGTTTTTTTTTTTTACATTTATTTATCTAAAATAATTATTTTAGGTTGTCATAAGTGTTTAATATTGTTTATTAACAAAAGATGCAAATGTTTTGTTTCTCAGTTGTTTGTGCTGTATGGCAATAAAGCTGCCAACAGTGTGTGGGGTCACAACATCCCTCCAGCAGAGCAGATCGGACCTGATGTCTCACCAGATCAGAGGGCAGAATTTATTCTAGCCAAGTACCGCAAAGGACTTTACCGCAAAGCTCACCCGCTCGCCGCAAGCCAGAAACTGCTTGACCAGGTTAGGAAGTAATCAAGGCACCTTGCCATCTTATTAGTTTCAGACCCTATACTGATCACTGCATTATTTTCTGGTGCTCTTCAGAGGTTGCGTGAGGTGGTGTGTGGTCCTAATGTAGAAGAGACTCTGTCTCTGCTGTGCTCTGGGGCAAGAGTTTCGTTCAGCGCCACAGATCCAGAGCTTCACTCCGCCATCAGCGTGGCAGAGAGTTTTGGACAGGCACTGCAGACAGAACTACTGCGACATAATGAGTTTGTGGGTTAGTTGAGTCCTGATCAGGGCAAATCAAATTCCTAGTGTATCAGCAAGTGTTTATTTACCACCTAACAGTATTCCATGGCACATTTTAACCCCTTTTTGAAGACAAAGTCTATTTTAAAACCATTCAGATCATTTGCATTGTGACATTATTTCATGACAATTAAGTACAAAATCTAGGCACCCTTAATAAACATGAGCAAAATAGGCTGTGGAATTCAAAATTTCATCAAAAATGTACTGTTGGCATGATTTACCATTTGAATATACTTCAGTTAGATTGTTACTGATAAGAATCTCTAGGATGGCTAATGATTGTGCTGTTTCTTAAATAATATCACAATACAAAACTTCTCAATGATCCTTAGAATAACTGTCTTCGCAAAATATATATTTTTTCTTGATCTTGAAGTGTAACCTCACCTGGACATGTTTTAGTGAGACTCTTTTGTTTATTATCTAACATAAGTGTAATTTTCTCAGATTTTTTTCCTATGAATTGAGGATGTTTTAATTCATGTTGCTCTGTTTTAAAGAGGCACCTGACTTTGAGAAAACAAGACAGTCAGAAGAACAGATGGGTAAGAATCCAGTACACTTTTAGATTATTGTATTGAGTAAAATATATTTTACCAGTGCAGAATCTGCTTTATTAAGCTACTTTGATTAAAATAATGATGCTGCTACATATTTTTCTCTGATTTCCACGTGTAGAAGAACTCCACGGAAAGCTAGATGAGGAGCGTTTCTTGTTCTCGCAGGAGAATGAGTCTGCAGCCTGTGATGTGCTGGATTTAAAAGAGGTCATTTCAGTGTTTGACTGCTCTGCAGGGTAAGTTCCTGCCACAATATGTATTAGTGTGTGAAAGGATATATTCCATTTTTAGGACAGTTGGGACCGCATTAATCAGGTTTGCTTGATAGCCGTTCATTACAGATATTATTATATGAATAAACCTGTGTTTAGATGCATTGTGTATAATAGGGCTTTGAATTTATTGTGTAAATTTAATTAATTATAAAAAATGTGGACGTAACGTGTAGAAGAAGGAAATTACACATTAACATAAACAAGAATGAACAAAGAACCAAGAGGAACTAAGGGGTTAAATACACAGAGTGAGGTAATTTAACTGGAACAGAAACAGGTGTGTGATGAATTAGAAGCCATGGAAACCAATAACGACTAAGAACTCAGGGAAAATGAAACCAAAACACTATAAAACTATACATACTCCTGACAGTAGTCCCCCCTCCCGGAAGGTGCATCCCTCATGCCGTAACAAGTCCAACTAAAGAGGGAGGGAGGGGGCTTAGGAGGTGGAAGAGGCACTGGTGAAGGGTAGGACACAGGAGGACATAATGGTGGGAGAAAACCGAGGCAATGGCAGTAAACAGAGACAGGTGGGATCCCAGAGCACAGCCAGGATGAAGGCCTACGATGGAGTCGAGGGAAGATTGAGCCATAGTGGAGACTTGCCAGGCACAAGGAGTGGAAGCAGGGACGACCGACTGAGATGGAGCCAATGGAGGTGGAGACCCAGGGGCAGCCGATGAGACCAAGCGACACAGATGGATCTAGAGGCTGAGGAGCCCCAGTGATGAGCATCTGAGGAGGAGCCAGGGTGCCAGAAGACTGAGGCGAAGGCAGAACCCGGTGGAGCTGAAGGGGTGGAGTGATGAGGCGCAGCTGAAGGCCCCGAAGTCTGTGACGCAGGCAGAGTGACGACTGACCACGGAGGAGCCGGAGGAACGAGGGAGTCTGGTGAAGTCATAAGGACGACTGCTCCTGGTGGGGCAGAGGAAGGGAGGAGCCAAAGTGGAGCCAACTGTTTAACAAGTTGAGGTGGAGTGACAGGCTTGGCGGCTGGAGGCGGAGCCAGGAGATTCCCTTGCCAAGGTGGAGCTGGAGACCAGAAGACCCGAGGCAGATCCACACAGCAGAGTAAAGTCAAAAGATAGGGAGATGAGGGACTGAAGGGGACCAGTGGAGGTGGGGCCAAAGGACTGGCTGTCTTGGGTGGAGTAAAACACCAAATAATAAGTAAGGGATAATCCATGGCTAGCTGTGCATTAAATGATATGAATGCACTCCATGGAGGCTTCGCGTTGGGTGGTTCTTTGCCTCCTCTTCATGAATTAAAATCGTTTAATGCACGGCTAGCCATGGATTATCCCTTACTTATTATATTATCTGCAAGAAGTTTATTACAGTTTTAAGTACATTACAAGTGTGCATTCAATACAATAAAGCATGTTTCTTTTTCACAAGGGAATAGAATCTTGTGTAGCTTTCATATATTTATTACTAACTACAACACTCCTGCTGCTTTCAGCTGTGATTAACTACAGCCGAGTCACAGTTGTGCTGATATTCAGAACAACAGCCCACTTACTTTGATTATATTTTTTATATATACTGTTATATTTTGCTAATAATTAATTGTTAATAATCAAGAACCTTTCTTTGGAGATTCTCTTCGCAGAATAAAAAATAAAAAAAAAAGTGGAGAAGAGTAATTTGTGAAATTCAAATTTATTAAATCTTACCATGTCGTTTATAGGCAAACCCATGAGTTTGAGGTGCTAACTTTGACAGACAGACTGGTTTGCACCGCAGACGAACGAGACATCCTCCTTGGCCACATGTTGCATATCATGAAGGTAATGTGGGTAACAATCTCTTTCCTAGTGGATACAAATGAGCACTTTTTGCTAGTAAATGTGTAAATATCAGTACAGCGGTGACTGAAGAGAACATCCTGCATGTGTGTAGATTGTGCTTGCGGGTGCAGTGGTGGATGACGATCTGTTGGGAGTTTTTGCCGTGTCCAGAGCGTCTATACGTGTGGGTGCCGCTCTACAGTGTGCTGAAGTGTGGTGCACCCTTCAGGCAGGAGAGATGACCATACACACAAAGCAGCATGGCTCCAGAGACACAGTGTGTCTGGGCGCTCAAACACGTTGCCGTCAGTATCACACCTCCCATCAGTTTATCAAATACTGTCATAATAATGTCATTTAAAAAAAAATTCTTCTTTGTAGATCTGCAGCGCTCAGAGAAATGCATCTTGCTGGAGTTTGCTGAAAGGTCAGTGTTTCTGACAGGCATTTGTGCGTCTCAAGACGTTGTGAGCTGCCTACATAGACAGCATTGTAGGCACCAGTAGCACCCCTGCCTGTATATTAAGTATACACATTGCGTCATCACCAGCATTACGGCTAAAAAAGCACAATGGTCAAAATGACAGTCAAAAGAAGCAATTTAACACAAAAACAAAACAAAACTAAAGATATTATGCCCCGGTTTAACAGACAAGACTCACCTGTTCGGGTATCCCTGCATTTTGGACTTCTTATGATCATTGAGGATCTGTAAGTGAGGCCATTTTTAGAGAGCTTGGTGAAAGATGACAACATAAGTTATAACCGTAATTAAACTAAACTAGACCTGTTCTCTCTTCATGCAGCAGATATTCTCTGGCTCATCTTACAACAGTTCCCACACCAGCGGTTTATAGATTATCATGACAGAATATGCTAATCAATGACTTGAAGATAGTTAACTCATAAATCAATCAACTATCCATTCAGAAACGTCCGGTCTCATTCTACATGTCGTCACTTCTTCTTGAGTCTCTCCATCATTGTCCGACTCCGGTTTGGACATAAAAGACTGAAAATTTCTGACATTTTCAGTGCGTGTCTGCGTGAGGTAATCGGAGCTGCTAACATGAGCTCTTGAAGCTCCGCCCTCTTCTTGAAAGGGGATGGGGAGCAGCAGCTCATTTGCATTTAAAGGGACACACAAAAACGGCGCGTGTTTGCTCACCCTCAAAAAGTGACAATTTTAACATGCTATAAAAAAGGATTTGTGGGGTATTTTGAGCTAAAACTTCACATACACACTCTGGGGACATCAGAGACTTATTTTACATCTTGTAAAAAGGGGCATAATAGGACCCCTTTAAAAGTACACCTGTGACCATCATGACACCTGCTGTGTTTAATGCATAACAATTCTACAAGGTGATTTAAAACTAACAGCTGAACATTTGGCCATTATATTGTAAGTGCCTTTTTGGGTTTGATGTATATCCGTATATCTCACAAAACACTGAAGGCAGTCTGTCTCCTGCAGAACGTTACATATGCAGTTTGAGCTGGAGCACAGCTGTCTGAGGTGGCATGAGCTTGTGCAGAGGGCCGTGTGCTCGATGACAGACGGACCGCGGCGTGCAGGATCTGTGCCATGTTCTATAGACAGGTGCATATCTCACATCACACAGTACGGTGAGTTATACAGGTTATGAATTTCAAGTTAAAAAAGTGCAAATGTAAATGAAGGTACGAGAAGAGCATGGGAAGCATGCAGCTTCAGTTTGGCTAATTTAACAATATAGTAAAATCTCAGATGCCTTGTTGGTTGAATATGTACTTTGTGTACTTCAATTGTTATATATATATTTTTTAATCTGTACATATGCAGACAATATGAATGAAATAAAAGCCCACTTAAGTGCATTTAGAGTACACAATCAAGACTAAGAAACACCTTTAAAAAGTTTGCTTTGTTATAATGTCAAATTAAAAGTTTTAAAGTATATTTTAAATCATTGTTTTAGTAATCTTTTATCTGCTTAATGTTAATGTGTTGACTAACAACACTAAGCACATGTAAAATACTTGATTAGAATTTGAACTGTAGTTTACAGTTCAAAAAAAGTTACAAAAAGTTAGGACAAAAATCTCCATCAAAAAAAAATGTGAAGCTTTGGAGGACAGACTTAAATTCGGTCTCATTTTAAAAGAAGACCCTCGGCCGATTTTTGTTGGAGTAAAAATGCTAAATTTAAAAAAGTGGAACAAAAAGTTTTAAAGGTTTTATGAAAATGGTTTATGAACATTATTTATATAAAATATGTATTTAATAAAACATGTCAAAAACTGCTAGAAAATCAAAGCCATAAATCTAAACAAGAAAGTTTGGGCAAATATTACACGCACACAATTTTTTTTATTACACACATACAACTCTGGCACAAATATGACATCCATACTAACACACACACACACAGTTATAGTTGCATAATTTTTCCAATTGGCTCTATAATATGCAGAAGCAGAAAACGGGAATAAAGGGAACCTGAGAAAATGGCACCATCTGGTAAAAATAGTTAAAATTATATTTTTGAAGCCTTCACAGATTGAAAGCCTTTTAACATAGATTGCATAATTTTATAGTTAAATGGCCCTGGGATTAAAAATTGAATGGGTTTCAATTGGGACATTTTTGTCCTTAAGGTCCTGAGTGTCACTATTTTGTATGGAAGCCGTTTCCGCCACAGTTGAGTAAAAAAATGTTTTTGTAATAATGACAAACTTTTTCATAATTATGACTTCGTATCTCATTATATTGAGGTTTCTCATAATAATGATTTAGTATGTCATAATTATCAAAAACTTGCTCGTAATGACAGTTTTTGATTTATTGTGAGATGTCATTATTACGAGAAAGTTTCTGATTATTATGACATAGTATCTCATTATATTGAGAAAGTAAGTCATAATTATGATAAAGTTTCTTATGACTTACAGAATTATATTTTTTTATGTTTTTTAACTGTGGTGGAAACGGGCTTCCATAATTTAGTGTTTTGTGATTTATTAAAGAAAATGGGGGTGAAATAGTAAAATTCCAATAAATACACACTTGTGCCAAAATGTATGCGGTTTGCACAGGCAAAATGATCAAACAAAACTGAAAATGACAAAAATGTCCATAAGGACGCACAAATGACATACAAGTTTCAATATTAAAGTGTATTTTATTTTACCATAATGTTACTTGTCAGAACATTCAGCAGAACACTTATTTGAAAGACAATAGATTTATGAATTTACATATGAAAATGTACTAAAGTCCTACTTAATTAGGTCAAAAAGCACTCTTAAGTTCAATTAATTGTATTTAATATAAATTTAAACTATAGCACATTGTCATTTAAATGCAAAAAAAACATGCAATTAAGTCTCTGAAAACATTACATTTACTTAAAACTTTACAAAAAAATGTTTTTTTTACTACATTGTGTATTTTAGCATGGATGGATTGACCAATCAGCATCCAAGACCACATTTTAAAGCTTGAAATGTATCCTGAAAGCTTATATTTTGAGAACCATCAAATGAAAGGATCTTTCAAAGCCAGATTGTAAAAAGAGTTGTTTTGTTTGTTTCAGGGTTAAAGGTGGAGGGTTTGTATCGGCGCTGTGGCATCGTTCCTCAGATCAGTAAGCTGGTCGATGCCCTGCGTGTTTCTCCGAGAGGAACTGTTCTGGAAACAGACGAACTCTCCGTCCTAGATGTTTCAGGAGCCCTAAAACAGATCCTACGGGAGGAAGTTGAGCTCATACCGCACACACACAAACCGCACTGGCTGAAAGCTGCAGGTACGTCTGTTCTCAGCTGTCAGTATCCTATCAAACACCGCTTCCACATTGGACGCCAAGATCATCTTTTCACTGGTTCAGTCTAAAATCAGTTTAATGTTGAGTGTTATGTGGTGTTCAAACCAACAAGGCAATCTATTATCCAGCGTGCACTCTATTTTTCTGTTCATTAGCATTCTTGTAGTCTCTACTTGTATTTGTATTGAACTTTTCACAAAATATATGTGACCCTGGACCACAAAACCAGTCATAAGGTTAAATTTTTTCAAATTGAGATGTATACATACTCTGAAAGTTGAATAAATAAGCTTTCCATTGATGTATGGTTTGTTAGGATAGGACTATTTGATAATCTAGAATCTGAGAGTGTGCAAAAAAATCTATATAAAATCTATATAAATGCCTCATTCATTCAAAGTTGTCCAAATGAAGTCCTTAGCAACGCATATTACTACTAATACATTTTTGATATTTACGGTAGGAAATTTACAAAATATCTTCATGGAACATGATCTTTACTTGATATCCTAATGATTTTTGGCATGAAAAAAAATCTATCATTTTGACCCATGCAATGTATTGTTGGCTATTGCCACAAATATACCCGTGAGACGCAGGACTGGTTTTGTGCTCCAGGGTCACATGTAGCCTCAAAGCAGTTTTACACAGTATAGAAACCTCATTAAGATGTTTGATGGAACTAAGCAAACTCAACAGGGAGCATCTTCTGACATAGAAAGCTATATTTGCTGCCCCGCCCCACTGACTTCATTCACGAAAGTCGCAGCTCATGTGCATTATCTAAAAAGTTTTATTTTAATTTCTTTAAGTTCTTCAGACTTAAAGGGGTAGTTCACCCAAAAATGAAAAATTTGTCCTTTATTCACCCTCAAGTTGTTCCAAACCTGTATGAGCTTCTTTCTTCTGCTGAACACAAAAGTCAAGTCACCTTTATTTATATAACGCTTTTTACAATGCTGATTGTTTCAAAGCAGCTTCACAGTGTTAAACAGGAAAATAATGAACAGAATTTGATTCGGCTGTACAGCCGCTCTGGAGAAAACGGTGATGTCATCTAGCTAATTTCAATTATCATATAGTGACAATGTCGGCAGATTAGTAGTATAGTATAGTTACAGCACCCATATCACCCTGTAGCCTAAGACTGGTTTCCCACTGAAGCTAAGCAGGGCTGAGCCTGGTCAGTACCTGGGAAAACTAGGCTGCTGCTGGAAGAGGTGTTAGTGAGGCCAGCAGGGGGCGCTCACCCTGTGGTCTGTGTGGGTCCTAACGCCCCAGTATAGTGATGGGGACACTATACTGTAACAAGCACCGTCCTTCGGATGAGACGTTAAACCGAGGTCCTGACTCTCTGTGGTCATTAAAAATCCCAGGATGTCCTTCGGAAAAAGAATAGGGGTGTAACCCCGGCATCCTGGCCAAATTTGCCCATTGGCCCCTGTCCATCATGGCCTCCTAATAATCCCCATATACTGAGTGGCTTTATCACTGTCTCCTCTCCACCAATCAGCTGGTGTGTGGTGGGCGTTCTGGCGCAATATGGCTGCCGTCGCATCATCCTGGTGGAGGCTGCACATTGGTGGTGGTTGAGGAGATTTCCCCTCTTCTATATGTAAAAGCGCTTTGAGTGCCTAGAAAAGTGCTATATAAATGTAACTAATTATTATTATATTATTATTATTGAAAATTTAGTGTCCCCAACTGAGCAAGCCAAAAGCCAAAGGCGACAGAAGCAAGGAACCAAAACCCCTTCAGTGGCCAGAATGGAGAAAAAAACCTTGGGAGAAACCAGGCTCAGTCGGGGTGCCAGCTCTCCTCTGGCCAACGAACAAACAGTGTATGATTATGATTCTGGCAACATTACAGGTCAGAAGTCATATTAAATCGAAAGATATTCGTAAGATTATTCGAAAGATTATGCCGTTGTCACGCCGGAGACGGGTTTAATGAGGATGTCGTGTCGATGCGGCATTTACAGGGTGGAGTTTAATTGACACGGTCTCTGCAGACACTTCAGGGATGCGTTGTTCATGTCTGGGCGCAGGTCCACCATCTGATCTGGATACGGCCTGGATCCGGCTGACTGCAGTAAACCTCGGGATAAACAGAGAGACTAACATTAGCGTAGATGCCATTCTTCTTATGATGTAATGAGTACATCAGGTGTTATGGAAAGTGGTTCCGGCTGACTTAGTTAATGCAACCTAAAACAATCATTTAACTGATTTGAATTATATAAATTGGTAATATTCTATGTGTATGTCATAGTAAAGAGATGTGTTGTTAGTCTAGATTTAAACTGACAGAGTGTGTCTGCTTCCCGAACAATGCTAGGAAGGCTGTTCCAGAGTTTGGGTGCTAAATAGGAAAAGGATCGACCGCCTGCATTTGATTTTGATATTCTAGGTGTTATCAACTGGCCAGAGTTTTGAGACCGCAATAGACGTGATGGAGTATAATGCGTTAAGAGCTCACTCAAGTACTGGGGAGCTAAACCATTTAGTGATTTGTAAGTAATTAGCAAGATTTTAAAATGTATACAAAAGAAGATATTTTGAAGAATGTTGGTAACCAGACGATGGACGGCACCCATTGTATTTTCTTCCCCTACTATGGAAATCAATGGCTACCACCAACTGTTTGGTTGCCAACATTCTTAAAAATATCTTTTTGTGTTCAATAGAAGAAAGAAACTCATGACAATTTTTTTTATAAACAAAAAATGTATATTACAAAAAATATTTGACGTTTAAGGTTAGATATTTGTGCATACTTTGAATAAAATACTAAGACATTGAAAAAAAGAAAAAAAATCAGTCAGTTTTGCGCATATTTGTGAAGCCACAGTAAATATGAAGACTGTTATGTATTGATCCACAGCTCTGTCAGATGAAAAACACAGACTGCAGATGTACCGCAAACTGCTCAAACAGCTTCCTCCTGACAACCATGCAACACTGGCAGCTCTGTGCGGACACCTACACATGTATGATATCGATTTATCGTTATAAATACAAATAATAGTCATCAATACTGAATATATAGTTGTAAATGTAAACATACATTTAGAAATCTGAATATGTGTGAATGACTGCACTCAGCTCGGGTGTGTTGATTTTGTCGCATTATGCTAAAATGCTTTCAACTTTTTTTGTCAACGCAAAAACATGGTTCGTGATAACTACAAATTTATTAAAAAGAGAATAATTATACATTTGATGACAATGACACAATATCACATTGACCTAAGTATTCTTGGCGTGTATAGATGTGAAGAAAAACATGAAATGAAAGCATTTTAAAATGTTGTGATCTCTAATGTTTTTTGAGCTGCAAGAATTCACAGCTAAAGCGAAGAAAGACCTTAACATTTTTTAAAAAGCTTATTTATTATGATTAACTACACCTGTGTCCGCTTGAGGGACACTGATATCGTATGTTTCTAAATATCACGAGGTTGATGGAAAGGTTTAGCACTATTTGATTAGAGATGACCTTATGCTTCACATCAGATGAAGTATCAGTGACCTTCATACATTGCAAATGTACTTATTGGACAAGACCGTTGTTCTGAATCATGTCTCTGTGTGCTCTCAGTGTGCAGATGCACAGTCAGGTGAACCGCATGACGTCTTATAATCTGGCAGTGATATTTGTGGTCACACTGTTCCAGGAGCTCGCCATGAACACAGGCATGGTACAGCTTACCAGAGAGCTGATCATGCACCACACCAAGCTCTTCATGGTGAACACACACACACACACACACACACACACACACACTATAGAGCATCTCATTGTGTCATTAACGACTGTTATCTGACATTGTGTGCAGAATCACGTGGAGACAGATAGAGAAATCATCACGGTATTGTGAAGCGTCTCATGACGGAGTGAGTTCAACAGCAGTACGGGAGACAGATCCAGAGAGTGTATTATGGTTTATTGTAACTCAGATTTAAATGACAAAGCATTTGTATTAATGAATAAATGCGCTAAAAAAAGTGCATTTAAAGAGTCACATGGTGTGTGTTCCCAGAGAAGCAAAGCATTACATGGAGCTTCGTCCACATGAATGTTGGGAATAAAACGGTCAACATTTAAGTCTCATAAGATAAGGGCAAATATTTAGTTTCTAGAAGCTCTGACATAATTTTTAACACTGTATCTAGTTCTTAAACACTTCCTTGAAACTGACAAAACTACACTTGAGGATGAACAGTAAACATTAGAAATACTATAACATCCTTTCTCTACCAATGTATGTTCAATAAAAATAAACAAATGGACAATTCATGTACTGTTTATACATGTGCATCATATACATGCAGCGGGAAAGATTTCTTCACTCTGTTGAAGCTTTAATATTTGGGCCGTTTTATGTCCACCCTGAATGAGAGGAAACACAAAAAACAGATCATGAACATTGTATGACTACAGGCATTTCACTGCAAAATAACACATTTTGATCTAATCATAACATGGCTACTTCACTTCCTATGAAACTGGCACAAAATATCAGTAATAAACTGCAATTTGCTCAATCAGGCTCTTTTTCCTCCATCATAAAAGAGTGTCGTCTCAGAGCGTCAGGTGAAACTCAAACGCGGTCATGTTCTCTTGCGTTGGGATGCTGGTGTTTGGGAACAATCGCGTGAGACGCTTCTGAGGCCTATACCATGAAGCCGGTTTAGCTAGCTAGCCAGATATGTTTAAGCTTAGTTTGTGCCAATCCTGGGTACTATTAAAGTGGTTTGGCTTTTAGCAGTGTTCATCTCCATAGTAACTTGCGCTCCACGGCTAACCTGCTCCAGGACAGGTTACGTTCTGGATAAGAGATCGCAGACTGAAATTGGACCAATCAGCTGTGAGCAAAGTGACACCTCTGATGCAATAAAGTCACTCCCACTTTTTCTACTCCAAATTAAAAGGTCACTACATAGCAAATGGTTTTTAAAAGCGTCTGGCTTTTAACAATGCTTATTTATAATAATAATAATTTTGAATGATTTAGATATGTAATTATTATACCCTTAATAAATTACACATGTAAAATTTTAGTGAATCAATCTTCAATAGGCACTTATTTATTTCACTAATTCCATTCAAAAAGTGAAACTTTAATATTATATTCATTCATTACACACAGACTGATATATTTTAAATGTTTATTTCTTGTAATTTTGATGATTATAACTGACAACTAAGGAAAATCCCAAATTCAGTATCTCAGAAAATTAGAATATTACTTAAGACCAATACAAAGAAAGGATTTTTAGAAATCTTGGCCAACTGAAAAGTATGAGCATGTACAGCACTCAATACTTAGTTGGGGCTCCTTTTGCCTGAATTACTGCAGCAATGCGGCGTGGCATGGAGTCGATCAGTCTGTGGCACTGCTCAGGTGTTATGAGAGCCCAGGTTGCTCTGATAGTGGCCTTCAGCTCTTCTGCATTGTTGGGTCTGGCATGTCGCATCTTCCTCTTCACAATACCCCATAGATTTTCTATGAGGTTAAGGTCAGGCGAGTTTGCTGGCCAATTAAGAACAGGGATACCATGGTCCTTAAACCAGGTACTGCACTGTGTGCAGGTGCCAAGTCCTGTTGGAAAATGAAATCTGCATCTCCATAAAGTTGGTCAGCAGCAGGAAGCATGAAGTGCTCTAAAACTTCCTGGTATACGGCTGCGTTGACCTTGGACCTCAGAAAACACAGTGGACCAACACCAGCAGATGACATGGCACCCCAAACCATCACTGACTGTGGAAACTTTACACTGGACCTCAAGCAACGTGGATTGTGTGCCTCTCCTCTCTTCCTCCAGACTCTGGGACCCTGATTTCCAAAGGAAATGCGAAATTTACTTTCATCAGAGAACATAACTTTGGACCACTCAGCAGCAGTCCAGGCGAGACGCTTCTGACGCTGGCTTGACACAAGGAATGCAACAGCTGAAACCCATGTCTTGCATACGTCTGTGTGTAGTGGTTCTTAAAGCACTGACTCCAGCTGCAGTCCACTCTTTGTGAATCTCCCCCACATTTTTGAATGGGTTTTGTTTCACAATCCTCTCCAGGGTGCGGTTATCCCTATTGCTTGTACACTTTTTTTCTACCACATCTTTTCCTTCCCTTCGCCTCTCTATTAATGTGCTTGGACACAGAGCTCTGTGAACAGCCAGCCTCTTTTGCAATGACCTTTTGTGTCTTGCCCTCCTTGTGCAAGGTGTCAATGGTCGTCTTTTGGACAACCGTCAAGTCAGCAGTCTTCCCCATGATTGTGGGACCATTTAAAAGGCCTTTGCAGGTGTTTTGAGTTAATTAGCTGATTAGAGTGTGGCACCAGGTGTCTTCAATATTGAACCTTTTCACAATATTCTAATTTTCTGAGATACTGAATTTGGGATTTTCCTTAGTTGACATTTGAAATATATCAGTCTGTGTAATGAATGAATATAATATACAAGTTTCACTTTTTGAATGGAATTAGTGAAATAAATCAACTTTTTGATGATATTCTAATTATATGACCAGCACCTGTATATCAACTAAACTAACTTCATGACTTTTACTTGCATTGATGTATAAGATTTTTCTTAAAGTTGTCCTCTTTCATAGGCAGCTCTTTTCTTCTTGCTGTGTAAATCTGTTTAAATATTTTTCAATCATGTAATATTCTGCAGAAGAGAGAAGTGAATCTCAGTTTCACTGATCCAAGTTCACTACTGATGTCACAGCTAAACTCAGGATCAAAGCCTGAGTTGACAGAGAAAGCTGATGATCAGCATTATGGTACCAACAAAGCCTGAATCGATTGCTTTGGTTTTGTCAACTCGAAACTAATCCTGTAACCCTGAGTTTGTTAAACTACCATCATGGTACAGGTCCCTGGAGGGAATTAAACCAAATCATTCTGACCACAGACTTTGGCGTTTCAGAGCCACCAAACCAACATTTGAGATGCTGCGATGCCATTGGTCCGTTGGTTAGGCCAGTTATCCAATCACAGCCTCTACTGAGGTAAAGTCACATGAGCTTTTTTTTGCCCGTCAAGGGATTTATTCGGTAAATGTGTTTCCATCAGAATTTATGCGCATGTCTTATCAGATAACTTTTTTTTTATCCACCTCAATTTACCATACTTCCTGGTTTATAAGCCAGCTTGGGCATTTCCGGTGAACTGTTAGCTGTACATTGACTCAAAACCATCAGTGGTTGATTTTTTTTTTTATGTTGTATTTATATATTTTAATGCAGTTATCACACTTACCTAATTCGCCAATAAACCAGTTTTAATGACTGCAATAAAGATGAAGCTAATGGGATCGTTGGAATAAGAAACACTCTGTGTGTGTGTGTGTGATTGGACACACATGCAACATTTTTCCAGCACTTCAAATGTTATTTTTAATGTGATGACCAAAATTATTATTTGTTCTCCCTTCTGAGATTGTCCCCATTTGTAAACCGAATGTTTCAAGATGTAGGAAATTCGGAAATGCTGATGTAGATGGCAGCAGAGGAGCAGTCATTGGCTCATATTAGGCTCACTAGGTAAGTCTCATGAAAAACAATACATTTTCATGTGAATTAATTACACAGAAAGTTTTGAATTTTGTTAAATGAATCTAACTAAAGCCCACAATAAATCTTTAATTTACAGTATTGACACTTTTCACAAAAGTGTGAAAACATGATCAAATTTAATTTTGCTGAGGAGGAACACTGAAAGACGCGTCTTTATGTTGTCATGTTTGAATGACTAAATTAATGCTAGGCCTGACTATTTAAGTGACTGTATTCTGATTATAAACTAAGTATTACACTATTCATGCTGTTAAAGCTACCTCAGCACATTGAAGATACTGACAAACCAAAAAGTGACATTTCACCGCAAGTTTTCCAGCTGGCTTATATTGCAGAAGTTCTTAAGAACGTTTCGTGCATATGGTCAATTGAGCGCATACATTTCTTTAATCCGCACTTTTACAATTTATGTAAATTCACATAAAAATAGGTGGATGGAAACATGGCTTAAAAAAGAAATATATACATATCGGATTTAATTTCACATATGAGTGGGCCAGATATGCTGTTCACGTTGTTTTTAGGATTTTTTTAGACTTTAGAACTCAGGAGTAACTAAAAAAAGAGAAGAGAAAAACCAATGACTCACCCATCAGCCTCCATCTTCTTTCTCTTCTCAATGATCTGAGATAAAGAGAGACAGTATAAGAATGTGACACTCATCATCATCACTTAACATCACTAGTGTTCATTGCTAGCACAGCGTTTTATTCCAGACTCTTAAACATTACACAGAATGTAGTTGATGAGAGCCGCTAAACTCACAGCACTGATCTTCTTCCACTGTCGGTCTAACTCTGCCTTCTCGTTGGTTTCTTTGAAGCGACGAGTCTTTCGGCCCTCTGACATTTTGATACCATACTGGAAGGCAGCCCTACAAACACCAGCATTATCATCATTAGAGTGAACACACAACCTCACATTGCCAAACTCAGAAAACGGAGCCGGTGTTACTTTGGCAGCGCCTCCTTGTTGTTCATGTAGTCGCTGTACTCCTCTTGAGTGTCAAAGTCCCAGCGGCCCAAAGGACCCTTCTTATTACCCTGCAAACAGACACACTCATGAACAAGCCTGACCAGACACACTTGGAGACATTACAACTCAAACTCATTCTTGCCTGGTCCATCTTGCTGTAGTCCACTTCTTCATCGCTGTCCACAGCCAGATCATCCATTCTGCAAGATAAAGCAGCATCAGCATCAATATCTTTAACTGTACGTGACAGTGCTGAGAGAAGAGATGAACAGTAACTCACGTGGCAGGGTAGCATTCGGCGTAACTGTTTGACATCCCAAAGAAATCTCCTAGATGCTTCTTCTCTTCACGTCTGCTTCCAGTGCTCACAGTTAAAGAAACAAACTACAAACTCAACACTGCAGTGATGCATCACGTTACACGAGAACCCTTAAAAATCATACATAAATTAGACATGATTTTATATACACATACATATATATATATATATAATTCAGAAATTCTGGTATGACTGTTTTAATTCTTCTGGATTCTGTACTGATTTAATACAACTATAATGTCAAAAATGGTGGTAATGAAATTAATGCATAAAACAAACAATTTAAATAATGTTTTGTCAAATGAAAATAACTTTTATCCTTTTATGTTTTGGCTACACAACAGAGATTTACTAAATTAAAATATGGGGGAAATATATATTCCTTAAACAATGTTTAAATAAATTGTAGTAGCCTACTGTTGATGGTGATGATGATTATTTTGAGAAGTACATTCTATTGTACAATCGTAATTTCTGTCAATTTCTGAGTAGCATCTACCTGCAAACCCGGAGGCTGCATTTCTCGGACCGCAGATCTAGGACCCTAGCAATGATTTAGTTGTTTAATTGATATATTGTCCTAACCAACCCCTAGCCCTAAACCTACCCATTGGGAACCCTGTTAAAATATTTTAACAAATTTAAGTAATTAAGTTTTAAATGGCCGTGCCTGCTGTTTTGTTAAAAATAAGGTGGAAAAAGTTTGAATCAGGTCTCATCTGTTGGAGTACAGTTGGCTAGATGGCGCTGCAAAAAAAAAAAAAAAAAAAAACGAGGGTCCTAGAAATGTTAAATTCCCCAACACATCTAGTACTTATGCAAACGTTGATCACATTTGGAATAAAAAATAAATGATAAGCTAATGCAGCCAAGGCCAAACTTTAAGAAAGAAATGATTCATTAGTTGCTTAGCTGGGTCTTCAGGCTATGCAGTCTGTTAGTTCACCTCACCTCCGAATCCCAGTCGTTCTTTCTTTTGTCACTTCACATTTAATCATGTCTGTTCCCTGGAAAGATTAGTACACCTCTCCGGTCTTCGGGTTCGAGTCATTAGTTCCGTCATCAGTGTCTGATCCGGGCCGGGACAGCCCCATATGCAATGCATGCAGTCACGTTGTTCCCGAGTCATATTTAAGATTAGTTCAAAAAGAACGAATTGATTACGTTACTGTTGATCATCTGTCAATCATCGTATAAAGCCTGCCCTGACAATTTGATTGGTCCAAACAGCTCCTGTTCGAGCATTGTAATGGATCAAGTCCAGACCTAACTTCCCGCCCTCAAATGTTGTGGGCTGGGCTAAGTTCGGCTGGCATCCAGGCTATCAAATTGTGCATTTTAGGTGACATACTGTAAATTCCATTGTCATGACTGGATTCCGGGATTCACTATGCATCACGGAAATCATACGGCCTTAACCTTAAGTTATAAACGGGACATACCTGTATCTGCACGGAGGGATGTGTTCTCGAATATAGGTAAACATGTTTGATGCGTTTCCTCCTTTTTCAGCCGCTTTGCGCCCACAGTTTTTGCGAACTGGATATCTGTCCTCGAGACAACCACTCGTTTGTTTTTTTTTTCAATATCCAAAGCATCTGAAATCTGCAAAGCATCCCGTACTGCAAATTTTAACGTAACTTTTAAAACGTTAACTTAATTTTCGACGTGGGATAGAGATTAGAGATAACAGCCTCTGTCTCTGACTGAACGTGGAGCAAGTTGAGTCTAGTAAACTCCCCCCCAGTACCGTAGACAAGCAAATGTACACGGTACGATAATCGTGTATATAATCATGATAATCATACCATGGTATACCGTCATGGCGGTATATCGTTACAACCCTAGTTTGTAATTTAACACTCTTTATTCATGTTTGTAGTTCTAATCGAATCCTCATCCAAAGTGCAATGGGTTGTGGGCAATATTAGCTATAAGAGTGTGCACAGATCTGCACTTCAGATTCTTGACCGGAAATAGTAGACCATTTCAACAGTGTGATTTGGGACACACTAATTCTAATTTCGAATACTATTTAGATGCGAATTGGGACGCAGCAGTTTTGATGCAATGGGAGTAAATCTAAATAGAAAAATGTAACTGACACTGGCCATGCTTATAGCAATTGTGCAGTTGACTAATGTAAGCAATGTGTGATGTCCATAAGGTGTCCTATTTATGAAACAAGTTTTTTTTGGCTTTATGTCTCAAAACATCCTGTTAATTTTTAGACCGGATAGTAGCAGTTTCATAATTTGGGATCTAACTTGATAGTATCGCTCTATTCACAAAGTGCAACAGTGTCTAAAGCCGAGTCTGAATTCACTCTATTTTCATTCATTCTGTTGTGACATCAGCAGTCACGTGAAGGATATGATTCCTGAGCGATTCCAGCGAACTTCTCATTGATGAGCTTGATCTGGTCCTTCACAGAGGCAGGACCTGCAAGAGAACATCACAACTACAGCATTGAAGTACAGGCCTGGACTTTCTCATCCAAGTGCTTTATTTTCTTTAACTTTGGTAATTTTTCCAGTGAACTATTCCTTCAATGAGCTATTTTTATATGGAAACTCCATTCCATCAAGTGCAGAGGGTATGAGGAATATGTGAAAATTTACCTTTATCGATGTCTATGGCCTGAAGAGACAGAAAGATTAGACAATTATTACATGGATTGCTTACTTTCTGCACAAACATTCTGATGCAATGAGAATCATTTTCTTTAAAGGAACACATTGACTTTTTGGGACTTTAGCTTATTCACCGTATCCCCCAGAGTTAGATAAGTCCATACACACCGTTCTCATCTCCGTGCGTGCCATAACTCTGTCTGATGCACCCACCGCTAGCCTAGCTTAGCACAAAGACTGGAGGTAAACGGCTCCAGCTAGCCTACTGCTCAATAAGTGACAAAATAACGCCAACATTTTCCTATTTACATGTTGTGATGTGTATAGTTACATCGTGTACTAAGACCGACGGAAAATTAAAAGTTGCAATTTTCTAGACTGATATGGCTAGGGACTATACTCTCATTCCTGCGTAATAATCCAGGAACTTTGCTGCCGTACCATGGGTGCAGCGGCGCAATGATATTACGCAGTGCCTGAAAACAGGCTAACTTCCGTCAACATAACCAACGTGACAGCCTGCTTGCACAAAGACTATTTTCAGGCGCTGTGTAATATCATTGCGCCGCTGCACCCATGGTACGGCAGCAGTTCCTGGATTATTACGCAGGAATGAGAGTATAGTCCCTAGCCATATCGGTCTAGAAAATTGCAACTTTTCATTTTCCGTCGGTCTTAGTACACAATGTAACTATACACATCACAACATGTAAATAGGAAAATGGTGTTATTTTGTCACTTATTGAGCAGTAGGCTAGCTGGAGCCGTTTACCTCCAGTCTTTGTGCTAAGCTAGGCTAGCGGTGGGTGCGTCAGACAGAGTTATGGCACGCACGGAGATAAAAATGGTATGTATGGACTTATCTAACTCTGGGGGATACGGTGAATAAACTAAAGTCCCAAAAAGTCGGCGTGTTCCTTTAAGCAACAGTGATCAGCTGACCTCCTCATCAGCTCGAGGCTTCTCAAAGTAACTGTGTCGTCTTTTCTCCTCGTCCCGATCTCTCTCTCGCTCTCTCTCTCTCTCCCTCTCCCTCTCGCGCTCTCGATCTTTCTCCCTCTCCCGCTCTCTCTCACGGTAGCGCTCTTTCTCTTTGTCTCTGATGCTCTTGGAGGTGGAGGGTATGTAGTCACCGATGTCGTCAAAGATGCTGAACACACACACAGACAGACGGTTAAGAAGCTAACGATCAGATCAGAAACGTAAAACATTTAACTGCATATAAACTCACCTCAAGTCGGCCTCTGGTGCTTTCTTCTCATCCAGACGCACTGAAAACAGAGAAAACACTCATCTTTCACATATAGACAAGCACTATATATAAAGCACTAAAAAAATTTTTTCCAAAATAATAAGAGTGCATTTTCAATCAAAATGAATTTGGTTAACACTGTGCTGACTATCTCTGTTTTGCTCTGAACTATATGACGTCTGAAGACAAACCTTTATGGTGGAATTATTCAAGTGAATTTCTTTGTCTTGTCAAAGAGTTACATTATAGACCCTTTTCAAAGACTGTGGTGACCCGCTTCCACAGTTATTAAAGGGGACCTATTATTGCCAAAAGTACTTTTATATTGTTTTTGAACATATTTATGTGTCTGCAGTGTACACAAGCACCCTATTGTGGTACAAATCCATTCACTCCGTTTGTTATTCCCCCATAAATCTGAAACAGTGTCTCAAAATGAGCCGTTCAGGAATGTACTCAATGTGACGTCACATTGGAACAAGCCCCGCCCACGACTGCTGACGGACTCCGCCCTATTAGTTTAGCTCCTCCCCTCAGTGAGCTGTACACAGTGCGTCATGTTCATCTCCTCCAGAGCATTAACAGCAGCATTCAAGTAAGAAATGTATTCTTATTAAAGCTACTAAAGTTATTCAGTCAAGAGCAGGGAGTGATTTTCTTTTGTTGTTTGATTCATGTTATTCACGTGTGCTCAGAAAACCATATATCAGAAGTTTAGACTGATATGGTTTTAAAATGCATGCAGAACATAAACTTTCATGATGATGAAGAACTGCAATGTCACGTGAGCGCAATAGAGATGATAATCAAAATAGAGCCCTGCATTTCAGCCCGAGCCCGACGGGCCCCGACTTATTTACACCCCTAGGGCCAGGCTTCGGGCCAATTTTCACATCATACCTCACACGCGGGCCGGGCTTCAGGCCTGTTTTAGGCTTCAGGCCTGTTTTAGGCTTTTCATTCTTTTTATATTTTAGACATTAATTAATTTAAAGAAACTATGAGATGTGCTGCGCTGATGGAAACAACACGAGACCATGCTCCCGCGACACAGCGTTTAGAGTCTCCTTCAGCGCAGCTGCAAGAGTTATGGCCTTTTTACACCTGCTCACTTCATTCGTTTTCGCTGATCAGATATCTATCCGATTGTGAAAATACCAGGAGCGTCTCGGGCCATCTGTTTGGTTTTGATTTAGAGTATCCGAGGCACAAGATAAACAGGCTCCGCCCTCTTCTGGATATGGGGGCGGAGCAGCAGCTTATTTGCATTTAAAGATACACGCACGAAAACAGCATGTTTTTCCTTCCATTTACAACATGGTATAATAAATTATCTGTGGGGTATTTTGAGCTGAACTTCACAGATACATTCTGGAGACACATGAGACTTATATTACATCTAGTAAAAAGGGGCATAATAGGTTACCTTTAATATCATACAGAGCTTTTTTTTTTTAATGCAATTTTTTTTTTTTTTTTACATTTTAACACTGCTGCATAGTTTCTAATACAGCGGCTGAGGGGGTGATGGCAAATTTGAGGTCTTTCTCTCTTCTGACCACCGTAATCAATCTCTCGACACTTTTTCCCTTTTTTTGCCCCCATTTCTTTCAGTGATGTCTAGGGCTGCAGGAAATAATTTGCCAGTGATTGAGCTGCAGTCTGTACCTTTTTTGTGGTCAAAATTTACAAAATGTATAATGAGCGAGTACATCATGAATCCATTTTCCAAACCGAATTTTTTGTCTTATCCTGAATCACGACTGTACATATATAAGAAGCGTTTATATTGGGACTATTTTAGACCAGTTTGGGTCGCACCACTGCGGAGTAGCACAGTACATGTGTGACTCGTCATAGACAAACAGAGAAAAGTAGCTCCGGCTACAGTGTTCTTCCTCAAGATGCATGCAGTTCTGTTTATTAACCGCTAGAGCGCCAACAGTTATGGACTGCAGCTTTATTAAACTTTGAGAACCACTGTAACAGTAAACAGACTCAAAAAGCTGATTTCTAATGAACACAGCACTGGACATCAGCCGTGCAGGAAACTACCTTTGTCCTTCTTCTTGATTTTCTTGTTGCGTGTGCCTTGCCTCAGGTACGACAGGATTTGTGTCAGTTTGCTGATGACTATGTCATTGGTGGTGAGTGTCGTCTGAGCCTGAGGAATAAAAACAGCAGTTTGACTAGACTGAGCTGAAGAAAGTCTGCACGTGCAATCCTAACCGACTGCCACAATCTGAGTGTTTTTAGCCCATTGCTATAGTGCTCTGGGTGGTCAAAAAGGAGCCGATCTCCACCTCTCTTTGGAACTGACAACCATATTTACTAACAGGTGTGCTTCACAAATTGTCCTGCTCATACAACAGGTTCCAGGGGGGGGCATCTGCATCCCAAATGATGCACTACACATTCCCCCTAAAGGACATCGTGTCATTTTCATAGGCCTGGTTCCACAGACAGGGCTTAGATTAAGCCACGATTAGGCCTTAGTTCAATTAGGACATTTAAGTAGCTTTTATAAACATGCCTTAGAAAAAAACATTACTGGTGTGAATCCTGAGACAAAACAATGACACTGACATATTTTAAGATACGCTTTCAGTTAAAACAGCTTAAACATGCATTAGAGTTTGAGACTAGCTTAAGCCTTGTCTGTGAAACCAGGCGATAAGCCTTTCGTTCATCTTTGAAAGACAAAAGATGATATCTTTAAATATCCCTTCATCATTGAAAGAACATCCAATCAAAGTTGTCCACGCAGGCTTTTATTTAAATGTAACCCTAATCAAATATAAACTGATACACATAAACCTCATTGGCTCTTGCGTGTCTCTATGCATGTGTGTTGATCAGAGAAGGTAAATAACTTAAATTTTTTGGGTGAAGTATCCCTTTAATTAACAGAGGGCGGCTTCAAATAATAATTCACTAACACTTTTGAACGCAAGTTGAGTGAGTAAAACATGTTAGCATCTGCGTCCTTAAGTAACGTCAAAGTTTGTAATCTTGTGTTTGGGGTCTGTACCTCCATAGTGGGGCAGTCGGCTTTGCTGCGGATGAGTGTGGTCGGGATGTCTGTGTCTGCATACTCATCTTCCAGGTCCACCACATACGCCATACGGCCTGGCAGGAAAAGCTCGTTACGCTCCATCGGACGACCTTTGAACAGGATACGATAGATGTTTCGTCCTAAAGAGCAGAACAATACTCACATGAGAAACAGTACAGTCGTATTGCCTTCCAGAGACCATGAGATTAAACACAGACTGAACTCACCCAGGCGAGTCTTGAACTCAATCTTCTGCTCTGGATCTTCGTCTCTCCTGTCAAACACTTACATGTTAAAAGGCACTCGCAACCGAGTTAAGTGAACAAATGAGAAATTATAAAACATACTTGACTTCCTTCTGCACTTTCTCAATTATGTCCTCCTCTTCCCGCTCCTTACTAGTGATCTCAGCTCTGACCTGAAATTAAAATAAACACAAGCAAATATGTGAGAGTGGTATGATCAGGGCTTGACAATGCGGCCAAATGCGTGTGTATTTCAGCAGTGGCGTGTAACTCAGTCACTCCTACGAGCCACTTTGGTGACACACACACCCTCCTCCCCTCATCACTCGCTTCATTTGCTCCGGATGAATATTGCTGCTGTCACAGGGCTTGAATTTTGGCGTGGGATTGCACATAAGTTTACTCATTCCCGTAGATTTTGTTCTTACACCCAAAGTGCGGCACATAAAGCCGTCTCTCAGCACTAAATTGAGTCTTTATCGCTGCTTATTGCACTTAAACAGTCAGATACACACAAAATAATGTCAAAATGCAGATATTGGCGAGTATTCACGTAAACACAGTCAGTTCTGTTTTAAGTGAACGTAAACAGTTGAGAAAGAAAACGCATGTGTAACAGTGTAATGGATCCGTGCGTCAGGTCTTAAAGTGACAGCAGCCTAATAAACCTGCTGACAAATTATGAGATAATATTAAAAAGGCAGCGGCTTTTTACACCAAGTGTAAATTGCAACTAGATTCTATTTGCAGCAAGTAAAAACAGCCGTATTTTCTTTGCAATAAGTGTAAATAGTAGATTACTTAAATAGTACATTAAACGTTATGCAATAATAACAGAGTGTAAATTACTATATTTATTAAAATTATTAAATGAATGTCGCCTTGTTGGGTCAATAAAGTCCTCCCTACACATAACCCTAACCGATAAACACTTTATTATTAAACACACGTTAAGACTTTATTTCCACTTTTTGAATATTTTCTTAATTTTGTTTATAAATAAATGCCTTTCCGATCTGATATGTGATGGGAAAAGGGAGCAGAGTGATTTCGGCAAAAGGCGGATTCGAACACGGGTTTCACAAAAGTTTCTGCCACGCCCCTTATCCCTACACTATTGACACTGTTCATGATCCAGCGTCTTCCATAACAAGGCGGGCTATATGGCAGTTTTTCCCCATGGTATCGATGTCAAAATTGTGGCCAGTGAAAATGCTGAGTGGCTAGTAACTTTAGACAACCACTAGCCACAGTGACTGATGAGCAAAAAAGTTAATGTGAAGCCCCGTGTATGATTATTATATAGTTGTCTACGTGGTTGTACCTTCTGTAGCAGGGCGAAATCCAAACCCTTCACCAAGTGAGTGTGCTCCATATCACCACCCAAGAACTTGGACTCCTGGATCAGCTGACGCCTTTTCTCTGCTGCTGATTTGTCCCTGTTCATCCACAGTGCAGGAAAAGACAAAAACAAAAATGCACATTCAGATCCAAACAAACGAAATGCATTTCGAGCAATGGTCTACAAACATTTACCATATTTCAAAAGATCTTGTTCCTTTAGAGAATTTGTCATTGTACTAAAATGGCCAGCATTTTTAGTCTCTGGCAGCCACGTGAAATACAAACTTCAAAATGATGATTATTGACAAATGCATTTCAACCTACATTCAAACTTTGGTAGAAAATAGGCAAAAAAGCCCCTACAACTAGTTAGTTCTAATAAAAAAAGAACCCCTAATAACAAAACCAACAGAAACAACAGTTGTCTACACATCTTTAGAAGAAGGCCCTATAACAAAACACAGCTAGAGAAATATAATTCTGATTATTATAACATGCACAAACGGCAGAGGACACTCACGCCTCTGCGGTGGGTCCCACGGCTCGATAGTTGGCCGTGGTGCTGATGAGCTCAGTCTCCTCGTAGTCTTTATTAACACCATCACGTCGTTCTCGAGCGCGGTCACGGTACTTCTCCGCCAGCTCGCGCTCTCTCTCCATCTCCTGCTGCCGCAGCTTAGCGTAGTAACTTCAAACAGAAGCGTGAAGCGTAAGAACAGAGAAAAATTCTCTCATAACTATTGAAATTATTTTGACCTTTTATTTGCATTATTACCTTTATAAGGGCAACTTAATGTAGCCTATGCATCATTTATTATGTCAAACTACTAAATTTAATAAATAAATTCAATTCTAATAATAGTTAGTTATGAGAATTTTTACAAGACACATTTCAGCACTTAAGCAATAATGAATGGGGGAAAATATATATAAAATAGGACATATTCACTGTTGAAAAACTCTGCCTGGTGTGTTCACACATGAACTTTACATTCGCTAGCACAAGTGGGCGTCTGAGGTGATTACTGTATAAATACTGTATTCTGTGTTGCATGCAAGTAATAGCTAAAAAACTAACAAAATTATTTATGAAATAAAATTATGTGCATTTATTGAGGGGTTTAGTGTGGATTTTAAAGTTAACACAATTTTCATACTGTCAGGACTAGGGGTGTGCGATATTGACAAAATAATAATATCTCAATATTTTCTGGGATTTTGTTGATAACGATGATCAGACAATATTTTATATATTAGTTACAGTATATTAGTGTTTATTGTGTTGGTACTTTGGCAGGTTTAGGACTGCCGTGGACAGCTCTTTTGGATCATCTTCATATTTTGTGCAGTGGTCGGATCACAAAAGTGACAGAAATGAAACTTTCCAATAAGTTTTAAATTATTTTTACCTTTTATCTGCATTTTCACCTTTATAAGGGCATTATTTCTTCCATAATTTAATGTAGCCTATGCATCATTTATTATGTCAAACTACTACATTTAATAAATAAATTCAATTCTAATAAGACACAATAGGGCTGTTACCAATCAGATGAAATCAATATCAACAAAATTCATCTTTGCACTACAGAAGTGGCATTTAGATCATTTACACAGCTCAGAGGGACATGAATGAGTTTAACCTGCCGTTACACATGCAGAAATAATGTGCTGATGTTTTAAAATATATTAAATTATTTTAAAATTGAAAAGATACTTTAAATATGGAACTAAGTCACTGCTAATGATTGAATCATTGAGTTCCAATGTTTTGAACTATTTTCTTCTGCAAAATATTGTGTCTAAAATGTAAGTTACTTAATTGTTTATTAAACTGTTGTATAAAATCAACTTTGCATTTGTAATTGTGCTGATATTTGAAAAACGGCACTCTTTATCTAATTGCTTAAATATATCATGACATAAAAATAGAATAATAGATAAATACTCATACAGGGGCATTTTTACTGCAGAGTCATTGGTGCAGATTGAAACAAGCTCAGTCTTTGAAGCAGTAGTAATGTATAATAATTAATTCACTGTTCCTCAACTCACCTTTTTTTCTTACGCCTGCGAGCCGCAGGATCCTCATCCTCATTATATTCCCGTGGCATCCTGGGAAATTCATCGAAACAAAAATGTATTTAACGGGAGCGTTATAATGGAGACATGCAGTGCACATACGATCACAGAAAGATCTTCAACAAGTGTGTTCAAAAGCGACGTACTCATGGTGGCGTGTTTTGGAGGGTGGAGCTGAGGACGGGGTCGATCTCGGGGTCATCAGAAGCTTCCTGAAGTCATCATTGGTCAGCTTGGATCTGAGGATCACAAACAAAAAAACAGGGCTTAAGAATGAAGATAGTAATGTCACCATAATAACCATGATAAAAACTATTAATATTATAGTTAGAGAAACAAGATTCTATGCATTTGATAAGGAATTTTAAGGTCAGGTGTAATTGCAGCTTGTCTTAGATCACATGAGATCACACTCATTTAATCACATGAGAGGAAGTTATTTAAAAAATAACTTAGGATTGAACAAAACAGTGTTCACTGCAGAAATCGAGCCCACGTCACTGTATTTACCCATCAATCACACTGATCACAAGGGATGGTGAGGAGCACTTACTGTAGCGCTGACCGATGATCTTCGACCTCATGGCCATCGGGAGCCAGAGGATTGGAGTACACGTCAGCTGAAACAGACAGACACGTGAGGATTAGCACAAAAACCAATTACAACGAGTGAAATCAAAAAGACAAAAAGGCTTGCCATACAACACACCTCATGTCATCATGACACTGTAGTGAGTATTAGATGTGACGGGACATTTATCAATGGCCGGGTAGAAAATACTGATTTCTCATCTTGATGAAGCAATATTGATTCTTAACCCCTTAACTGTCACCCCCCCTTTTTGAGAATAGACATGAAAATGCACTATCCAAACTTAAATCGCTGTAATTTAAGAATGCTTTGGATTATAGACCTATGTTTGGTCTTGCTTTAAAGAAGACACTCTGCATTATAGCTGAAGTGAAAGCAATTCAAAAGATGAAAGTATGAAAAAAGTTATGGAAGTTTAAATTTACTGTAAATGAAAAATACTGTAGTAAAAATGTTTTATTTTATATAAAATGTACATTTTACAAAAAAAATGTTACTATAAAATTACTATAAAATCAAAGCCATATGTCTAACCAAGTTTTGTTCCAAATTTGAAGTTGATATCACAAAAATTGAAGTTCCCATGAGATTTTGTTTAGGTGCTGTACCAAAAATAGCCACCGGGTGTCATCCACATTCCATTGGGTTTTTTTTAATGCATTTTATTCTGTAACAAATTACTACATTTCTGTCCAAATATCACTTCCATCAGAAAACCTTGAGACTCATCAACCTTTCCGACAATATGTGTTTTGTCAAGATTAGAAAAGATTTTGATTATAAAGTAGTTAAAATAAATTTTGTAATATGAAACATGACACCGCCCACTAGGGGAGGAGCCCGCTAGAAGAATTTAGAGTACCGTTTCCATGGTAACGCAACGTCCGATTTCAAAACGATTTTGAGTTTGTAAGCTTTCCAATGATACCTAATTTATGGTGATTCCTAAAATATATGATATGAAAAAAAGGTGATCAAAAAAAGAGCGCCAAGAGTCCCACAGGTGGGACGGTGACAGTTAGTTCACACAAACATGAAAATTACCCCATGATTTACCCTCAAGCCATCCTAGGCGTAGGCCGTACACGAGTCTAGTTCTGGCGGAAGAGTGACCTTTGACCCGACACATGACATAGGGGTAGCGTAAACCAAGGACACATCAAGCCAACGTCAGGCCATTTTTGATCATCGGCCAACTTAGTTTTTCCGGTGTGTTCCGCACAGTTGGCTCTAGTTGGACGCCGTCTGATTGGCTGACTGGCTCCTCCCACATTTCTCTTTAAAAATTCTCGTTTTAGACTCTAATTCATGACCGGTGTTTTGTTTTGCTCTATCCGTCAATACGTCATGCGTCAGGTCAGAGGTCACTCTTCCGCCGGAACTAGACTCGCATACGGCCATTACCAGAAGCCAGTGATTATAGTTTATAAAGTTATAAATATGGATATATATTTTTGGGCTTCAGAAGGCCATTATTAACCCCTGGAGCCGTTTGGATTACTTTTATGATGGAGGGTTGCACTTTTTTGGGCTTCAAAATCTCGACCCCCCTTCACTACCATTATAAATCTTGGAAAAGCCAGGATATTTTTTTTAATATAACTCTGATATAACGTTGAATTTACCTCAGAAAAAACACTTAATGACCAGCTCGCATTATCTAGAAAAATAATTTTGCTAAATATATGCATTGTATTTTTACTTAAAGGCACAATATGTAATTTTTCACCGCTAGAGCACACTTATTCAAAACAAAGGCGTGTCTTGACTCCTTGATTTGGCGGAGCTTTTATTCTTCCGCACATGAGCGCTTCCGCTTCTTCTGCTCATGTGTATGTGGGGGAACGCAGCACTATTTTATCATAATACACACATTTGAGTGTGTTAAAGTGATGTTATAATGCTACTCTGTGCGTTCGCTCGCCACTACTATGAGACACTTGTTCACACTGCAGTGAGCTAGATCATATTAGGTATGGTAAAACATGGTACTCGCGGTAAATCAAGAAAACCAGATTAAAACAATAAGTGTTTCCATGGTTCCTACAAAATAAAACCAGAAATCGAGGGTAATGCGGGTATGATGTCATTGATAGGCGACGCACGGTCCGTGTTCTGGTTAAAATAGCTTATTTCTCTGGATTTAAACTTACTTGGAAACATTTTTGATAATGTAAGTACACAAGTCAACAAAATATATAACACTGTTCTGGTGGTTTCTGGATATTTTAATCCAAAAATCGTACATATTGTGCCTTTAATCTGTTTTTCAATGTATTTAATGTTTGAATAATTCCGTCATGAAAACAAATTATTACGGCCACCATTTAACGTTTAATCTAATTGTAAGTACATAATTATGCCATTAAAACTTTGTTATTATTATAAAACTGCTTTATGTGCTATTTAAATGTTTGTATACAAATCAGTTGTTAATTTAACCTTTAATTTTATAGTAAATGCACCAACTGACAGGTTGTATAATTTACAGCATCACCTGGGAGGTTTTGTTGATAAACTAGCATGTACTGTACCAGATATGATCCAAATGAATCAATACTGAATCAAACCTAAAGCTTGTGAATCGATTCAAATCAGGACATTTGTGTCAATGCCACCCTAATGTGAACCAAAGTTGCTGTAAATGAAAATTACCCCATAATTTTTCTCACCCTCAAGTCATCCTAGGTGTAGATGACATTCTTCTTTCAGACGAGTACAATCAAAGTTATATAAAAAAATGTCCTGGCTCTTCCAAGCTTTATAATGGCAGTGAATGGCTGTTTCTGTTTTGTCCATAAAAGTGCATCCCTCCATCATAAAAGTGCTCCACACGGCTCCGGGGGTTAACAAAGGCCTTCTGAAGCGAAGCCATGCATTTGTGTGAGAAAGATATCCATATTTAACACACGTTATAAAGTAAAATATCTAGCTTCCGTATTCAACTTGCACGGAAAGTGTAACGCCTCTCGCAGTTCAAAATGCTTACGATACATCCATTGTCGTGTCAGTTACGCTTTAATAGTAAGTTGAACACAGAAGGCGGTCCGCCAGAAGCTATCTACCTTACTTTATAATGTGTTAAATATGGTTATTTTTCTTACAAATAACCCATCGATTTGCTTCAGAAGGCCTTTATTAACCCCCAGAGCCGTGTGGAGCACTTTTATAATGGATGGATGCACTTTTTGGGGCTTCAAAACAGAAACAGCCATTATAAAGCTTGGAAGAGCCAGGACTTTTTTAATATAACTCTGATTGTATTCATCTGAAAGAAGAAAGTCACATACACATAGGATGGCTTGAGGGGGGAGTAAATCATGGGGTAATTTTCATTTTTGGGTGAACTATCCCTTTAAGATTGTATATAAAGCCCTCAAACATGAAGCAGTTTTCCCATCCATCCCTCGACTTGTAAACAACGACGGTTTGGCTGCAGGAGCTTTGCTGTATTTGTGTAAATGCGGTTTTTATTTGCACACAGACAATCGTTATGTATACATCTCCTACATATTTCTTTAACTTATAAAATCTGCACATTATCTTTGAGGTCTACACAGACGTCGCGTTATACAAACGGCACAGGCGCGTTCGCAGAATATGACAAACAGCGTAAATATTTCCATACGATGAGAACATATATGATGTGATTTTTCATCCGCACACAACATACAGTTATTAATACTTACATTCGCGTTCAGGCATGGTAAAATTAAACGAGTCGCTCTGAAACGCGACTTAATGTTGATAGTAGGTCTGCTGACGTCACACTTCCGCTTGTTTGTGTCCCGTGGCGTGAGCGCCGCCTGTTGACCCGGAGGAGAGCCATGTCATGTTAAAGGGATAGTTCAACCAAAAAAAATTTAAATTCTGTCAACATTTACTCGATATATAGTTGTTCCAAACCTGTATGAGTTTCTTTCTTCTGATGAACACAGAAGAAGATATTTCGAAGAATGTTGGTAATCTGACAGTTGACCGCACCCATTGACTTCAATAGTAGGAAAAAAATACTACGGGTGCCACTATTTGATTACCCGCTGACATTCTTCAAAATATCTTCTTTTTGGATACAAGGATCCAAATTATGGAGAACGAAACCTACAAAAACAATAAATAAATAAGCAAATAAATAAATAAATCCACAAAATTCACCATTTATATACACTCACCTAAAGGATTATTAGGAACACCTGTTCAATTTCTCATTAATGCAATTATCTAATCAACCAATCACATGGCAGTTGCTTTAATGCATTTAGGGGTGTGGTCCTGGTCAAGACAATCTCCTGAACTCCAAGCTGAATGTCAGAATGGGAAAGAAAGGTGATTTAAGCAATTTTGAGCGTGGCATGGTTGTTGGTGCCAGACGGGCCGGTCTGAGTATTTCACAATCTGCTCAGTTACTGGGATTTTCACGCACAACCATTTCTAGAGTTCACAAAGAATGGTGTGAAAAGGGAAAAACATCCAGTATGTGGCAGTCCTGTGGGCGAAAATGCCTTGTTGATGCTAGAGGTCAGAGGAGAATGGGCCGACTGATTCAAGCTGATAGAAGAGCAACTTTGACTGAAATAACCACTCGTTACAACCGAGGTATGCAGCAAAGCATTTGTGAAGCCACAACACGCACAACCTTGAGGCGGATGGGCTACAACAGCAGAAGACCCCACCGGGTACCACTCATCTCCACTACAAATAGGAAAGAGAGGCTACAATTTGCATGAGCTCACCAAAATTGGACAGTTGAAGCCTGGCAAAATGTTGCCTGGTCTGATGAGTCTTGATTTCTGTTGAGACATTCAGATGGTAGAGTCAGAATTTGGCGTAAACAGAATGAGAACATGGATCCATCATGCCTTGTTACCACTGTGCAGGCTGGTGGTGGTGATGTAATGCTGTGGGGGATGTTTTCTTGGCACACTTTAGGCCCCTTAGTGCCAATTGGGCATCGTTTAAATGCCACGGCCTACCTGAGCATTGTTTCTGACCATGTCCATCCCTTTATGACCACCATGTACCCATCCTCTGATGGCTACTTCCAGCAGGATAATGCACCATGTCACAAAGCTCGAATCATTTCAAATTGGTTTCTTGAACATGACAATGAGTTCACTGTACTAAAATGGCCCCCACAGTCACCAGATCTCAACCCAATAGAGCATCTTTGGGATGTGGTGGAACGGGAGCTTCGTGCCCTGGATGTGCATCCCACAAATCTCCATCAACTGCAAGATGCTATCCTATCAATATGGGCCAACATTTCTAAAGAATGCTTTCAGCACCTTGTTGAATCAATGCCACGTAGAATTAAGGCAGTTCTGAAGGCGAAAGGGGGTCAAACACAGTATTAGTATGGTGTTACTAATAATCCTTTAGGTGAGTGTATATAAATGTGCAAATAAATACATAAATCCACATATTCCTGCATAAATAAATATATAGATAATTAAATCCGCAAAATTCTATATTATATATATATATATGAATTAATTAATATAAATGCATAAATACATAAATCCACAACTTCAGTTTAGCATTTCCTTTAGAATCCCCCCCCCCCCCCACCAACATTCGTTTTATTTATTTAAAGGTGCAGTGAGTGAATTTTAGCGGCATCCAGGGGCGTACATCTAACAGTTAGGGGGACAATAAGCATAACATTTCTCAAGAGCAATTTTTGAAGGGGACACACATAATACAGCCAAAATCATACGTAAGGATATCTTTTCTCTGTCATTTTATCTGACCAACAACACAAAGCGATAGTTGTTTAAATATGAGTAAGGTTCACCACGCATAATAATTAAAATTATAATTATTAAATAATCTTGCATCCTCCACATAGTATTTTATAATATGATATTCAGATTTTTAGATATTCAACTGCAGCAAGCCCTCTGCTCTGCCACTTATCATATTGAGCAAAACCAAACGCAACGGTAGATCTACAATATTAACCTACAATATTCAGATCTACATTCAGATGTACAATAATACAAAGATTTACAATATTCAGTTCATGCTTCCATAGGCATGAACGTGCCAGATGACAGCATGGCCGAGCGCATATACTTCCGGTTTAGAATTAAAGTGAATAAAATAGCCTTGACAGCTATAGTCTACTTACTGGAGTTTCACAACTGCTGTCTGAAGAGCTTTGCTCTCTCCCCAAACTTGTGTGGTAGTTGAGGTGCGCGGTGGATCAAACCCCTGTGAGGCAAGGGGGGGACTCAAAATGTTTCTAAACTTAAAACGCATTTTTTGTATTGTTTTACTACTTACACAATTATTTTAAGTATATACCATTATATTATTTACAATACTCAGCATGGTTTTTAGGGGGGGACAGCCCTCAGATGGGGGGGTCCTGACGATTTACGCCCCTGGCGGCATCTAGTGGTGAGGTTGTGAATTACAATCAGCCACCGCTCACCCCTCCCTTTTGAAGCACACAGAGAAGCTACGGTGGCCGACACAGGACAAAAATGTTATCTTCGGAGACAATAGACCCTTTTCGCATTTCCGGGTTTCTCAGAAGCGGAAGTGGTCATAGTTGGGTTAACTGTTATAGCGGCGAATGAGAGTATACATTAAATATATTTTTTGTGTGTCCCCATTTGCTCAAACAGCAAAAGAAAAACTCCACAATAGTGATTTCACAACTTTCAAAAAGAGGGAAAAAATAAAGTGAGATTGATAACGGCAGTGAAAACAGAGAAAGATGTTAATTTTACCATAGGCGCTGTGTTAGAAACACCCTCACAGCAGCGGTAACTTGTTTTTTTTGTAATTTGATGCAAAAGTAATATAATACAAAGTATTAGTGTTTACATAGATTTAAAAAAAAATACTTGGCATGATTTACAATATTGATGACCGTTAAAGGGAAAAGGGTCAATAGAGAGTAGCCAGCGCTCTGGAGAGCAGTTTGTCCCTTTAGGGCTACTGAAAAAACATGACAGCGCAAAATGGCGACTTCAATGTAAGGGGACCCGCGGTGTGTGTAGATTGAAATGGCTCATTCTAAGGTAATAACAACATAACGGTACATTATGTACGGTCTTTATACTCCACTGAAAACATAGTTATGTATATTATATTACATTTCTCTCAATAGATCCTCATAAATACTACACACTGCACTTTTAATTATTTATCTCCACGCACATGTACTTATGTATTAATTTATGCAGGAATATGTGGGTTTATTTATGTATTTATTTGCATATTTATTTATGTATTGTTTTTGCAGGTTTATTGTTTTTCCATACATATATAACAGGCTAACATAAGTTAAAAATAGACCTTTTTTAAAAAAAAAAGTACGTACACCACCCAGTTCGGTAGGTGTCGGTAATGCAGCTGAGGCTGGTGGTGTTACACAGCAGAAGAAGAAGACTTCCGGTCGTTGAAGGTGACAGTCATGGCGGCGGCAGCAGTGGTTCGTGGACTCGGCTCAAATCTGTCGAAGAATCTGCGTGAGGTCCGCCTGCAGTTGTGCCAGATATCAGCTGCCAGTCAGGGAACCAGGTGCAGTCCTGCCGGCTTTTACTGCTTGATGCTTTTGTTAGAGAGTGACTGTCCTTTTAAAAGCGGTGCGGGTCGCTTACACGGTACAACTCATGTACATTACAAATACTGTCTGAAATCCTGAAGTGAGCTATATGACAAACCGATCAGCTTTTACAGTGAGTAGTCGCTATATATATATAACATTAAGGTTTTTAAATGTTTTTGAAAGAAGTCTCTTTTGCTCAACAAGGCTGTATTTATTAGCTCAAAAATATTGTGAAATATTATTACACTTTAAAATAGCTGTTTTCTGTTTTAATATACTTTAAAGTGTCATTTATTCCTGTGATCAAAGCTGAGTTTTCAGCATCATTACTCCAGTCTTTAGTGTCCTTCAGAAATCATTCTCATATGAGGATTTGATGCTCAGTTATTAATAGTGGTTATTATTTTTATCAATGTTGAAAACCCTTTTTGCATGCTTAATATTTTTGTGGATACGTTTTTGTCTGGATTCTTTGATGAATAGAAAGGTAACAAGAACAGCATTTGTTTAAAATAGAACTGTATAAATGTCTCTGTCACTTTTGGTCAATTTAATGCTTCCTTGTGGAATAAAAGTATATATATATATATATATTACTGTAGTGTACACTCACCTGAAGGATTATTAGGAACACCATACTAATACTGTGTTTGACCCCCTTTCGCCTTCAGAACTGCCTTAATTCTACGTGGCATTGATTCAACAAGGTGCTGAAAGCATTCTTTAGAAATGTTGGCCCATATTGATAGGATAGCATCTTGCAGTTGATGGAGATTTGTGGGATGCACATCCAGGGCACGAAGCTCCCGTTCCACCACATCCCAAAGATGCTCTATTGGGTTGAGATCTGGTGACTGTGGGGGCCATTTTAGTACAGTGAACTCATTGTCATGTTCAAGAAACCAATTTGAAATGATTGGAGCTTTGTGACATGGTGCATTATCCTGCTGGAAGTAGCCATCAGAGGATGGGTACATGGTGGTCATAAAGGGATGGACATGGTCAGAAACAATGCTCAGGTAGGCCGTGGCATTTAAACGATGCCTAATTGGCACTAAGGGGCCTAAAGTGTGCCAAGAAAACATCCCCCACACCATTACACCACCACCACCAGCCTGCACAGTGGTAACAAGGCATGATGGATCCATGTTCTCATTCTGTTTACGCCAAATTCTGACTCTACCATCTGAATGTCTCAACAGAAATCGAGACTCATCAGACCAGGCAACATTTTTCCAGTCTTCAACTGTCCAATTTTGGTGAGCTCGTGCAAATTGTAGCCTCTTTTTCCTATTTGTAGTGGAGATGAGTGGTACCCGGTGGGGTCTTCTGCTGTTGTAGCCCATCCGCCTCAAGGTTGTGCATGTTGTGGCTTCACAAATGCTTTGCTGCATACCTCGGTTGTAACGAGTGGTTATTTCAGTCAAAGTTGCTCTTCTATCAGCTTGAATCAGTCGGCCCATTCTCCTCTGACCTCTAGCATCAACAAGGCATTTTCGCCCACAGGACTGCCGCATACTGGATGTTTTTCCCTTTTCACACCATTCTTTGTAAACTCTAGAAATGGTTGTGCGTGAAAATCCCAGTAACTGAGCAGATTGTGAAATACTCAGACCGGCCCGTCTGGCACCAACAACCATGCCATGCTCAAAATTGCTTAAATCACCTTTCTTTCCCATTCTGACATTCAGTTTGGAGTTCAGGAGATTGTCTTGACCAGGACCACACCCCTAAATGCATTGAAGCAACTGCCATGTGATTGGTTGATTAGATAATTGCATTAATGAGAAGTTGAACAGGTGTTCCTAATAATCCTTTAGGTGAGTGTATATCTGGGGTTTTCAAACATTATGATGCCAAGGACCCCCAAATATGATTATGATTGAAATATTGTATGATTATGAAATATGATTGAAATATGAAAACTTTTATGGGGGACCCCCTTCCTAAAATCCATCTATTTATTTTTATGTATGAAAAAACATTTAAACTGTTAGATAAATAGTAAGTGTGACATTATAAATACAACATATTGTTTCTAAACTTAAATTGGCTATACTTAAATGTTGGATGTATAAACCTTTTTCAGTTAAAAATGATTTGTATGAGCAACTTTCACAATAAATGTATGTAATCAGCTTACGTACTGCGTTAAGAATACTGCCTTACAACCCCAGTGAGCGAGATAAAGGGGACTATAGTGAGGAAAAACTCACTAGAAAGATTCAAAGCAAACATATACAATTCTGGATATGGCAAGAAAGGAGAGAAACATTTAGAAATGAAACAGTATGAATGTTTGGTAGACTTTATCCATTTTTGCTTTGTCTTTTTCATCTCTGAAATTTTCTGGGGACCCATTAGAACCTCCTGGAAGACCCCTGGGGGTCCCCGGACCCCAGTTTGAAAACCCCTTGTGTTTATTAATAATTGTAGTGTTTCATAGTTTCCCCCCCCACACACACACACAAAATAATCAAGTTTCTTGAGCATCAAATCATCATGTTAGAATGATTTCTGAAGGGTCATGTGACACAGAAGCCTGGAGTAATGATGCTGAAAATTCAGCTTTGCCATCATAAAAATATATAACATTTAAAACATATTAAACTTTGGAAGATTTAAAAAGTTAAAGACAACAAGTGTATAAATTGTAAAATATTTAGAACAAAAAATAATAGACATAGGCTTACATTTGTATTCCACAAATAACACCTAATTTGTATTAGTTCATAAAAATATTCTCTTAACTCAGATTCTTCGTCTCTGATATTCTGAGGACAAACAAAAAAATGAACAAATTAAAAAGAACAGATTTTACACACAAGGAAAACTGATAGCTTGGCCCATAATTTGCAAAGATCCAATCAGTTCTACTTTTTCAAATGAAGTGTCTACTCTCTGCTGCCGGAGGGAAGCATCTCCTGATTTCTAGAGCCGATCAATTCCGTTTACAGTCTCAGGGATTTTATCATTGTGTTTAAAATTAGGGCTGTTGTAATGGGGAATTCAGGCACTTCTCACTGGAACCTGCAGCTCTGTGTAAAGGGCCCCTGTTATGCTGCTCATTTACAGGGTTCAGGGGGTCAAAATCCATTTTTGAGCAAGTACATTGTTCAATTGCAAGCCAGTGTTCAAAACAATCTGCTTACCTTAGCTCGATTCACAACAGTAAACTTGAAATAATGTGTTATAATTTGAGTGGTACTGGTGGATTTACGCGGGAAATTCGAGCATGTCTTTGTGTCATTACTTCACGTCTGTATACATGGAGTCCTGCTAGTAGTATCGCATGTGAGGATGCTGCAGGTGGTGGATCATTTATAGCCTTTTCTCACAGCAGCCCCGCTGAGGAACCGCCGATGCACAACCCACGTAAATTTGATAATTCTGAGGAAAAAAACTGCAATTGCAGTTTCAAACAGAGATGGCGACAAAGAGGCAAAACTTTCGGACTGCAGCTTTAAATGATTTTAAAAATGAAAAGATACTTTTAATATTAGATTAAAACCACCAGTAGGTGGCAGCAGGTCACTGTTAATGAGTGAGTCAATGAGATTCAACCGAACGGCTGATTCATTCAGGAATTAAGCATTTGACTGTTTTAATGAGTTTCACTGAATCATTCCTCCAACTGATTCATTTGAAAAGTTGATTCCTTCAGTAAAGAAACACCGGCATGTTGCTCAGAGTAGTGTTGTCAAAAGTACCGACCATGATACCAAGACGGTACTGAAATTGTAAAAATGTGACGCTTTGAGCGCTGTTGAGCGAAACGCCTCTGATTGCCCATCTTGCTCACACGTTCATCGGATATGTCTGTGATTGGCTTCAATGATCAGTGCTTCAAAAACATGTTGTAAATATTAGGGCAAAAGATTAATCGCGATTAATCGCATCCAAAATTAAAGTTTGTTTACATAATATATCTGTGTGTACTGTGTATAATTATTATTTATATATAAATACACACACAAGCATGTATATATTTAAGAAAAATGTATTATATTTATATATAATACAAATTATATAAATGTATATACATGCAAATATTTCTTAAATATATACATAATAATTATACACAGTACACACAGATATATTATGTAAACACAAACTTTTATTTTGGATGCGATTAATCACGATTAATCTTTTGACAGCCCTAGTAAATATACATCAATGACGCTTTTCACTGAAACACTTTTCATACACCGATACACTCGGGAGCGTTTGAAAACAGGCGTCTATAAGTTGACCCGGCCCGCTGATCGACGCCTGCTTGTGCTTTCAAACGCTCCCACTTTCAAAACACTTCCGTGCGCTTTCAAATGCTCCCGTGCATTGATCATTGTAGCCAATCACAGACATATCTGATGAGCGTGTGAGCACAATGGCCAATCAGAGGTGTTTAAGATTCCGCTCAAAGCGTCACATTTTTTACATTTCAGTACCGACTTGGTATCGCGGTTAGTACTTTTGACAACACTAGCTCAGAGACGCAAAACGGGGCTTTGGCTTGTTTGGAACTATTTACGTTGGCGAAAATAGAGAAAGAACTGGCAATATTGTGTCTAAAATGTAAGTCACTTAAAATTAAATTCTTGTTTATTGAACTGTTGTATAAAATCAATATCACATTTGTAATTGTGCTGATATTTGAAGAAAAAATGGCACTCTTCGTGTGATATTAACTGTATTAGGCTAAATTATATAAATGATATGTGGGTGCATTTTAATAGAGTAAATCACGCGGTAAATCAAGTGTGCACTCCAAGCGCACTACACTAACATACTAAACTACATCACGTAGTGTGTGTGCACTCTCTAGGCGTGTTTCTATAAAGAGAGAGATGTACTTAAAAATGTCAGATTGCATATTGTTAAAACAACAATCACGATATTATCGTAGACGATATATATCGCACGCTCCTACGTGTAAACCAGCCTGACGATTTTTAAGTTCAACATGGACCTAGTCCCAGTCTCATTCTAATGTTTTGCTAATTGTGATTTGTGTTGTTTTAGGGATTTTATTGAGCAGCATTATGTGACATTAAAGAAGGCAAACCCTGAGTTTCCCATCCTGATCCGAGAGTGCTCTGGAGTTCAGCCCATGCTATGGGGACGATATGGTAAGAAAACACTTGAGAAAACATAACTAAAGCATATTCATACATATGACCATATATACGTAATGAAACATCTCTCTCTGCCTTAGGTTTGGGTAAAGAACACAGTGTTTCACTGGACAACATGAATGCCGACCAAGTGGCCAAAGCACTTGAAACAGTAGTAAATGCAAAAGCCTAAGTAAGCCTCCTAATGTAAAATGTTGTAAATGATATTTGTGTCACAAATGGAAAATAAATGTATATTCTAAAGTCCTTGAATTTTTTTTTCTGATGGACACCCGTATGGATGCTTCCGCCATATGCCTCTGCAGATAAGTGTGTGGATTTCTCATATACCCAATATAGATATTTCCAATAATCTATAAATGAGAATTCATTGTTCATGCTAGCCTTAAGATGTGTTTTGGTGGATCGGATCACAAGTAGACGAGGGAGACAAATTCCCGTTTACACCTGGTGTTTTAATCTGTCTCTTTTGTCCACTTTCAACCACTTCTGTCCTGATTTCTTTAAGGGAAGGGTCTATGGGCGGGTAAATGTATGGGCTTTTTCAGATCTTTAGGTCTAATGGATGAAATAAGCTCATGTAGTTTATGAACACGCCCCGAGACGACGGAGAAACACACGGAGAGCATCAGCTTTAGTTTCTGCTCTGACAGACACAAGACCAGCCGAACGCTGTGAGTGTGTGTTTGAAATCAGGAATGGAGAGAGAACATTGAGCTTGGGACTTTTCTCATCTTCAAACCAAACTTGTGTCTCCAGTCTGGCTAGCGCGCGTCCCATAATGTTTAGTATTAGGTCAGTAGGAGGAGAGTAGGGCGTCTTTTAGAGGCTGTTCCAGTGCATTTGACCACATGAGCGTCTACACTACGAAAGCAATCCAGACTAATGTGTTTTCAACTACCTCTGGAAGTGGACAAAGTGGACAAGCTCAAAACGTTTTAGACCCGTTTACACCCGTATTTAGCATCGCCCACTTAAGATCCGATCGACCAAAACGCATCTTAAAGGGATAGTTCACCCAAAAATTATCCCATGATTTACTCACCCTCAAGCCATCCTAGGTGTATATGACTTTCTTCTTTCAGCCAAACACAATCTGAGTTATATTAATAATGTCCTGGCTCTTTCAAACTTTATAAATGGCAGTGAATCGAGGATTAGGTTTTGAAGCCCAAAAAAGTGCATCCATCCATTATAAAAGTAATCCACACGACTCCAGGGGTTAATAAAGGCCTTCTGATGCGAAGCGTTTGTGTGAGAAAATATTTAAAACTTTATAAACTAAAATAAATAGCTTCCGGCGGACCGCCTTGATACACATTGATTTACGGCGAAAGAGTAACCCTTGACCTGACGCGTGATGCATTGACGAACGCGGAAGCGCAAAGGATTAAGCAAAACAAAACGCCGGTCACGAATTAGAGTCTAAAAACAAGACATTTTAAAGAGAAATGTGGGAGGATTTCGATATAAGAGGAGCTTGAGTTTGTTGCCCAGCCCTATTTGTTTGAACCGCGAGAGGCGCAAAGTGTACACTACTCCTACATCTGATGTCATGCATCGCGTCAGGGGTTACTCTTTTGGCACAAGTCGACTTGTGTAGGCGGTCTGCCGGAAGCTAGTTACTTTAGTTTTTAAAGTTTTCTAAATCTAATCCTCTATTCACTCCCATTATAAAGCTTGGAAGAGCTAGGATATTATGAATATATCTCTGATTGTGTTCGGCTGAAAGAAGAAAGTCATCTACACCTAGGATGGCTTGAGGGTGAGTAAATCATGGGGTAATTTTTGGGTGAACTAACAAGCAGAGTGTGTGCTTGTTGTGCACCGCCTATAGGCACATATTACTAACACACATATCTTGCTTGAATACCACCAAGAAAACTGCGCTATTGACTTTAGAGCAGGTTTTTGTCGGTCAATGGCGCAGTCGTCAAAATAGCAACAATGCTCCTGAACACACCTGGTTTACAGACCAGGGGTGAACAGATGGCGGCAGTGTGTTTGATATTTAAACATGCCGCTGGACGTGAAAATGATAACTGCGTCGGGCTGAAACTAGCATTGCGCCAGGTGTATGATAGAGCCCTAAATGACGATGATGTAATGAATCATGTCATGATTCGAAACGTATCGCGATACGATATTATTGCGATACTCAAAGACGGTAAACAAAAATGTACTGATGATTAAAATACTAAATGTGGTATTACATTGGGGGTGGAAATGAATAGGCTTGGACTTGGTGCCGGTAATGCACAGGACAATGGTCACACCAGAATAAAATATTCATGATTCTGAAGCTGAAAATACAGGATTATTTTAGATGAATATGCTCTCTGATTACTGTTACTGGTAAAACAGGACCCACAAATATCCCCCCATTGCAATATTATACATATTCAACATTATGTAGTACTGACAAAATGTAAAATGTGTATCTTGAAGCATTAATGTAAATGTAGTAGTTTAATGTAGCACTGACACTAATCCTCACATAGTAATTTCCATTACACAATACATATTGTCCCAATCCACCATTCATATTGTTGCAATTTTGTATTGCGTTATGTTGTTGCACCCGTATAATGTAGGTATGAAAAGGCATAAGCTAACCCAAAAATGAAATCTCAGTCTGAGCTGTTTTACAACCCTAACAGATCATGTCGACTATTTAGTTCTTCCCGCCTTCGTCATGGTGGGGTTGGACTGTGGAAGAAAAAGGAGGGGTTGGTTTTTATTGTCACAGAAAACTCTCTTTTTTAGCCCGCTTTAAACCGCGGCGTGCGTATTATGGTATACGCAGTGAACAACTTTGATTGAATAAAAAAAGCGTGCGGTAAACAGCACAATATGAGTCATTTGGCGTCCCATAGGTGAGACGGTCGGTCTGTTTGTTGGTCAGTCGGTCGCCTGGGCTTTGGCACGCGCTTTATGGAGGAATCCCAACGCCACGTCGCGCTAACATCATCCAGACTCTAAGCAAAGCCCGAAGGCTTATCTCGCCTTCTGATGAGCGCGCTGCTCGGGTTGCTCTTTCTGAGGTGGATGGCATTGTTCGTGCTCTTCGGACTCTTCCTCAATCTACAAACTTCTGCGTCTTGCAGTGGCTTGAGATCGAGCCGAGAGGACGTCGCTCCAGCTTTCAGACCTAAGCAACCTCCGCATATCATCTTCATACTGACGGATGACCAGGGCTTCAATGACATCGGTTACCACAGTCGGGACGTCCGCAGCCCGACGCTGGATAAGCTGGCGTCGGAGGGAGTGCGGCTGGAGAATTATTACGTGCAGCCGCTGTGCACCCCGTCCCGCAGCCAGCTCATCACAGGCAGGTCATTCACCTCATATTCACACTATATTAATAACGTCAATAAAATGAAACAGGATCACTGAAATCAGAGCATAAAAAGAAATATGCACAATCAAAATATGCATTACTGATCTTTATTGGAAAGGGTCTGTTTTAATGCTTATGAACCATAAACAATCATTGCACATGCACCTGTGGACCAGTCCTTAAAGGGATAGTTCACCCAAAAATCTAAATTATCCCATAATTTACTCGCACTCAAGCCATAGGTGTATATGACTTTCTTCTTTCAGACAAACACAATTGGAGATATAGTAATAATATCCTGGCTCTTCCAAGCATTATAATGGCAGCCCAAAATTTCAAAAAAGTGCATCCATCCATTATAAAAGTGCTCCACACAGCTCCGGGGGGTTAATAAAGGCCTTCTGAAGTGAAGCGAAATAACACGTTATCAAGTACAATATCTAGCTTCCGGCGGACCACCTTCCGTATTCAAGGGAAAAAACGCAACTGGTCAGATGTAACGTAAGCATTTTGAGCTGCGAGAGGCGTTACTACACTAAGTTGAAAACAGAAGGCGGACCGCCGGAAGCTAGATGTTTTACTTGATAACGTGTTAAATATGGATATTTTTCTTACACAAACCCATCGATTCGCTTCGCGAGGCCTTTATTAACCCCCCGGAGCCGTGTGGAGCACTTTTATAATGGATGGATGCACTTTTTTTTTTTTTTTTCTTCAAATTTTTGGGCTGCCATTCACTGCCATAATAAAGCTTGGAAGAGCCAGGACTCGTCTGAATTTGTCTGGAAGAAGAATGTCATATACACCTAGGATGACTTGAGGGTGAGTAAATCATAGGGTAATTTTCATTTTTGGGTAAACTATCCCTTTAACACAGAGTTTACAGCCGGTAGACAATTAAAGGAATATTTTACCCAAAAATTGAAACTATCCCATCATTTACTCACCCTCAAGCCATCCTAGGCGTAAATTACTTCTTTCCGCCAAAACACAATCTGAGTTATAAAAAATATCTTGGTTCTTCCAAGCTTTATAATGGGAGTGAATGGGGGTTGAGATTTTGAAGTCCAAAAAAGCGCATCCCTCCATCATAAAAGTGCTCCACAAGGCCTTCTGAAGCGAAGCCATGCGTTTGTGAGAGAAAAATATCCATATTTATAACTTTATAAACTATAATCACTGGCTTCCAAGTTCCGGTAACAGCCGCATGCGAGTCTAGTTCCCCATGAGATGCACTTTATGCTGCCTTCACGTGCTCTCGAAATTATCATAGTTTCCTAGGTAAACTTTAAACATGGTGGCGGGGAGAACTACTGCTGTGACAGGTATGATTTATTAGTTTTTTTCCCCAAAACAGCTAGATCGTCTTGTCATTAATGTAGTGCATATTTACATATACGAGTAATCATTTGAAGCGTATTGTATGTTTTATACACAAAAAGTAATGATTATAATTAAAAATTGTGTGTGTGTGAACAGTATACATGCCAGACAAATTCAAGCTATAATCATAATTATTATTCAAATAATTTCTTTGGTCTAATTGTGTTTAAAGTGCATGGGTCAATAGCCGTATTTCCACTGTCGGGCCGAAAGCGAGCGTGCTAGTGCATGCCAGGGCCAGTCGTTTTTCCACTGTCACTTTCAGGGCTTGATCAATAGCCGCTTTTCCACTGTTGGGCCAGTGTGAGCCAGTGCTAACAGCGCGCTGCCCTAAAACTGGCCCTTATGTTTACCTAAAAATTAAAATTCTGTCATTTACTCACCCTCAAGTAGTTCCAAGCCTGTATGAATTTCATTACTCTGCTGAACACAAACAAAGATATTTATATGGAAGTCAATGAGGCTCATCAACTGTCTGGTTACCAACATTCTTCAAAATATCATCATTTGTGTTCAGCAGAGTAATGAAATGTGTTTTTGACTACCCTTGAATGTGGTATGAGTGATCTGATCACAAAGCATCTACCCTGTTTACAATTATATTTAGTGAAGTCCACAAGTTTGCTATCATTGCCCTAGTTAGTCAACATGACACAGTGTTCACAACCAGGGTTTGAAATTAACACCCGCCAAATGTGAGTAAAAATCAACTGTGGCTGAGGCCTGTACACACCGGGACGATTATCGCGTGCGCTTATCGCCAGCGTTTTTCGAGACGTTTTTCGGCACGTCTTTTGTGTTCACACCCAAGCGATGCACGGAGTAAACATGCAAATTCACTCCCTGACAATAGATGCCGCTTATTGAAAAAACAGAAATAGCCCGGTACACAAGGTGGCGCTGCACAACTTGCTTCTGACACTCGCTTGTCACACAGATGAAGAAGAGAGACCGTATTTACAATATTTGCGATTCCTCTCCATAACAGCTCTCTCTTATCAAGATTTTTGTAGTCACTGTGGCGTTTGTCATACAACTCTCTGTGTTCAGACACCAACGAGACTAGCAGCTCTACATTCATCTTTCTCGTTGCATCTTCTTCTTCGCTAATGTGTGCTCAGCAAGACCGTTTTGTGCTTGAGCGCCACCAAGTTGTGTTTTACTGTAACTTCAGCAGCTCCAGGCACGTGAACAAAAGCGCGATCTCATTGGCCGGGCAATTTTTAATGCGTTTTAACCCAAGGCATTTTTTAAACAGCATACAACTTTTTTTATTTAATTACACTGCCGTTTTGTGCGTCGGTATGCACACTCACATTGGCGCCCTTTGTTTAGTCTCGAGGCGTTAAACGTCGGCGATAAACACGCGTAAAAATTGCCCCGGTGTGAACAGGCCTTAACGCTGTCAAATCACTAGCCAATTTGGCGGCTTACTTAGGCTACGTTCAGACTGTCAGTCCAAATCCGATTTTTGTGCATATCCGATTGAAATCTGAGTAGATTTTTTAAGTCTGAATGGCATAAAATCACATGAAATATGATTTTTGCAAATCTGTAGCCTATAAAAGGCTATAATTTCTTGTTTTAAAACCGGCGGAGATGACAGTGCGAAGTAAATCCGCTCATACCAGCCTCCTACGGTTCTGCCGCTGCCTCATCGTAACGCAGTAGTTCAGCGTGCGGCGGCTACACAATGTCATGTTGTAAATAAGACAACATCTGTATTGCAAACCCCTTCCCGGGCATTTGTGTTGTGTTGTGTTCAGTTGTGATACACAATGTGGACGTCGATACTTTTAGATACACAAATAATCGGATTTGGACTGACAGTGTGAACATAGCCTTATTATCACTTTGCTGGGGAAGGTCGTGTAAGCCAAATCTGCACAGATTTAGCGCAAATACTCAACTCGTGAGTCACCATGATATATTAAATAAAGCGTATTGCGCAGAATCTGCGCATATCTGGCTTACTTGAACGTACGCATCACAATGCAGCAAATGACAGCACGCTTATCATTTGCATTAAAGCAATAGCAAAGATTTAAAAAAAAACATAATAATGTGGCGATACTTGCCTGGGGTAACTAACACCAGTGCAAAAGAAAAGACCCGCCAAGCAACGAAGGAAACCAAGACAAGAAAATTTGAAGTTTTAATACCAAATGGCAAGCTGATACAGAGGACTCTGAAAATGAGAGCTCTGAGGACATTTGATTAACAGAAAAGACATTGTTATTTTCCAACATCCTAGAATTTTAGCAGACCCTGGATAATCCTGAGACCACAGGTTTGTTTTGTATGAGGTGTTTGATGTTCTTTGTACTGTATTGATCTGTCCATCTAAAATACATTTTTGGTGAAAAGAATGAGGATGAAAGAGGAAGGGATGACAGGATTTTGTTTGAATAAGAAATGAATGTATGAAATCCAAATTTTATTATATAATTACACACTGATCAGGCATAACATGACCGGTGAAGAGAATAACACTGATTATTTCTTCATCACGGCACCTGTTAGTGGGTGGGATATATTAGGCAGCAAGTGAACATTTTGTCCTTAAAGTTGATGTGTTAGAAGCAGGAAAAATGGGGGACAGGAGTCAGCATGGGCACCCTGACTGGTCTGCTCTGTGTATTCTGACACCTTTCTATCAGAACCAGCATTAACTTCTTGAGCAATTTGAACTACAGTAGCTCGTCTGTTTGATCGGACCACACGGGCCAGCCTTCGCTCCCCACGTGCATCAATGAGCCTTGGCCGCCCATGACCCTGCCGCCGGTTCTCCACTGTTCCTTCCTTGGAGCACTTTTGATAGGTACTGACCACTGCAGACCGGGAACACCCCACAAGAGCTGCAGTTTTGGAGATGCTCTGACCCAGTCGCCTAGCCATCACAATTTGGCCCTTGTCAAACTCGCTCAAATCCTTACGCTTGCCCATTTTTCCTGCTTCTAACATATCAACTTTGAGGACAAAATGTTCACTTGCTCCCTAATATATCCCACACACTAACAAGAGCCGTGATGAAGAGATAATCAGTGTTATTCATTTCACCTGACTGTAGTCATAATGTTATGCCTGATCGGTGTGTAATATAAAAAAAAAAAATATATATATATATATATATGTATATGTATATATATATATATATATATATATATATATATATATATATATATATATATATATATATATGTATATGTATATATATATAAAAAGAGTAATAAACCAGATGGCCTACATCACAGCTTTATATATATATATGTATATGTATATGTATATGTATATATATATAAAAAGAGTAATAAACCAGATGACCTACATCATAGCTTTATATATATAAAGCTGTGATGTAGGTCATCTGGTTAATTACACTTTTTTTTTTTTTGGCTAGTAGAAGTTCTAAATTGGCCGGTGTGTGAAAAAGTTAATTTCAAACCCTGTTCACAACCCATTTAACTTCCTTTATTTGACATTGTAAAATTTAAGGGGGATTGGTCAAAAAGGGAGGATTCTGAAAGTAAATAGGATCAGTTTTGAGTTCATGTTGACTTTCATACCAGCTTATTGTTTCAATTTTGTTTTTTTTCTCTGTCTGAGCATTAGGAATGTATTTATGCTTTCTTTTAGATATCAAATTCACACTGGCCTCCAGCATTCCATCATCAGACCACGGCAACCCAACTGCCTCCCTCTGGATGTGGTCACACTCCCTCAACGCTTGCAGGAAGCTGGCTACTCCACTCATATGGTGGGGAAGTGGCATTTGGGCTTCTATCGGAAAGACTGTTTGCCCACACGTCGTGGATTTCACACCTACTTCGGTTCATTGACTGGCAGTGTGGACTATTATACATATGGCTCATGTGATGGCAAGTCCTTGTGTGGCTTTGACCTCCACGAAGGTGAGTCAGTGGCATGGGGGAGAGGGGGGAAGTACTCGACTCACCTCTACACCCAGAGAGTGCGCAAAATCTTAGCAACGCACGACTCAAGCAGTCAGCCTCTTTTTATCTTCCTTTCCCTTCAGGCAGTGCATACACCTTTAAACCCACCCAAAGAGTACATCTATCCATTCCGCCGCATGGGCAACGTTCCCCGCAGGAAATACGCAGCCATGGTTTCTATCGTTGACGAGGCGGTCCGGAACATAACTTACGCGCTGCGCAAATATGGCTTCTACCGCAATAGCGTTGTCATCTTCTCCACTGACAATGGAGCCCAGCCACTTACAGGTGGTAGTAACTGGCCCTTACGAGGGTGCAAGGGAACATATTGGGAAGGTGGTATTAGAGGAGTGGGATTTGTGCACAGTCCCTTGATACGCAATCGAAGAAGGGTCAGCAGAGCCCTTATACACATTACTGACTGGTATCCAACCCTTGTTGGACTTGCTGGGGGGAATGTGTCACAGCATCAGGGATTAGATGGCTTTGATGTTTGGCCTACCATTAGCGAAGGGAAAGAATCCCCACGACTGGAAATTCTTCACAACATCGACCCTCTCCAACGGCGCAGTCGGGGCTCAGTTAAGGAGGGCCATGGACTGTGGGACACGACCGTGCAAGCGGCCATTAGAGTGGGTGACTGGAAGCTCTTGACGGGCGACCCTGGCCATGGGGATTGGGTGCCGCCCCAGGTTCTCACAAACTTCCCTAGCAGCTGGTGGAACCTGGAGCGACAGACTGGAGAAAAAAGGAAATCAGTTTGGCTCTTCAATGTTACAGGCGACCCTTGTGAACGTCATGACCTAGCAGTGCACAGGCCTGATGTTGTCAAGGAGCTACTGACACGTCTAGCATTGTACAATCGCACAGCAATACCTGTTCGCTACCCGCCAGACGATACCCGTGCTGACCCTAGTTTGAATGGAGGTGCATGGAGACCTTGGGTGGGTGAAGGTGAAGAGGAGGAAAACTGGGATGGAATTTATTACAAGAGAGGAAAGAATCGCAAAAGGAAATGTAGGCTCTGCAAGTCACAATCTTTCTTCAAGAAGTTTAATTTAAAGATCATGTCAAAACAGATATAGGTTTCTTCTGTTATTTAAAGGGGACCTATTATGCCTCTTTTTACAAGATGTAATATAATTCTCAGGTGTCCCCAGAATGTGTTTGTGAAGTTTCAGCTCAAAATACTCCACAGATCATTTATTATTCAGTGTTTTAAAAGCCCATTTTTGAGTGGAAGGAAAACATGCTGTCTTTGTGCATGTATCTTTAAATGCAAATGAGCTGCTGCTCCGCCCCCTCTATCCAAAAGAGGGCGTGGCCTGTACTGCTCATTCCTCAGACACTCAATCAAAACCAAACAGATGTTTTAGTTTTTGGCAATCATCTCTATCAAGGTCACGAGACATTGCAGTTCTTCATCATCATGAACGTTTATTATCTGCATGTGTTTTAAAGCCATATCAGTCTAAACTTCTGATATATGGTTTTCTGAGCGCACACACCCGAAGCATGTGCATAGCAGTGGTGTAAAGTATTTGAGTATATGTAATTAGTTACTGTACTTAAGTATCTTTTTGGCTTCTTTGTAGTTGTACTGAGTATCAAAGATATTAGCAGCTTTGGACCCACTTTATATTAGGTGGCCTTAACTACTATGTACTAACATTTAAATGAATCATTTGATACAATGCACTTACCACACCACCACACCTGCCCCTAACCCTACTCTTAAACTTACCCATACCACCACACCTGTCCCTAACTTTACCCTTAAACTTACCCATACCATCACACCTGTCCCTAACTTTACCCTTAAACTTACCCATACCATCAAACCTGTCCTTAACTTTACCCTTAAACTTACCCATACCACCACACCTGCCCCTAACCCTACCCTTAAACTTACCCATACCACCACACCTGTCTCTAACCCTACCCTTAAACTTACCCATACCACCACACCTGTCCCTAACTTTACCCTAAACTTACCCACACCACCACACCTGTCTCTTACCCTACCCTTAAACTTACCCATACCACCACACCTGTCCCTAACTTTACCCTTAAACTTACCCATACCACCACACCTGTCCCTAATTTTACCCTTAAACTTACCCATACCACCACACCTGTCCCTAACTTTACCCTTAAACTTACCCATACCACCACACCTCTCTCTAACCCTACTCTTAAACTTACCCGTACCACCACACCTGTCCCTAACTTTACCCTTAAACTTACCCACACCACCACACCTGTCTCTTACCCTACCCTTAAACTTACCCGTACCACCACACCTGTCCCTAACTTTACCCTTAAACTTACCCATACCACCACACCTGTTCCTAACTTTACCCTTAAACTTACCCATACCACCACACCTGTCCCTAACTTTACCCTTAAACTTACCCACACCACCACACCTGTCCCTAACTTTACCCTTAAACTTACCCATACCACCACACCTCTCTCTAACCCTACTCTTAAACTTACCCGTACCACCACACCTGTCCCTAACTTTACCCTTAAACTTACCCGTACCACCACACCTGTCCCTAACTTTACCCTTAAACTTACCCATACCACCACACCTGTCCCTAACTTTACCCTTAAACTTACCCACACCACCACACCTGTCCCTAACTTTACCCGTATCCCACCACAATATCAGCAAAAGTGTTTTGCAATACAATATGAACACAATAAGTACATTGTACTTATTTTTTTATGGAAGTATGTAGTAGTTATGGCCACCTAATATAAAGTGGGACCGCAAATTTTACTCTCTACTTGACTACAATTTAAGTAAATGTACTTTTTACTCCAATACATTTGTGATGAGTAATGCAATTACACATTACATTTTGCATGGCACCTAACTTTTCCTGCAGTAGTTTGTTTCCGGTGTTGCCAGATTGGGTCGACAAAAGCTCACCAAAACCTGCCCACTCCAAGAAAAAAACGGCCAAAACTTTAACTGCCAAAATAATGTGATATAATTTTATTGCCATACCAATCAATGTTGATGAGTACCATTTTTTTATCTCCTTAAAACATAATGTTGGTGAAAAAAAATCACATTTCTAGGAAAACGGATCAAATATGATTTAAATGTCCAGGTGTAAACTGTCAAAACGGCAATCCCTCAGAAAAACACGTGCATCATTTTCAATGTCAACAGTAAGAAGGCAATTTAAGTGCAAAAAGTGCCCAATATAAGAGACTGGAAAAAGCAACGTAATTAACAGGCATTTCACACACGTTAATGCACACACCACTGCCAAAATGTGTCATTCATTGATACTGTATGATAATCCACCAACAAAAAAATAACAACAATGCACTTACCTTTGTGTTGTGCTTTGTTTTGACAAAACTACAGTATGTCTTTCATGAAGTACACAGTCAAAACTGATTAATTGTTGGTTCAAACCTCTTTCAGCAGCTCTCGTGGTTGCTAGTTGCAGATGTCCTAAGTGTGTATATGACGATGGACAGGAGTCATGGTTATGTTTATAAAGAGTCTTCGAGTCACAGGTGTAATCCACATTTGAGAGTTGGATCACTCTCCCACTCATTACTGTAGATACAACTTACTGTATATTTATGCCACTGGCATAGCGATCACTTGAATATACAGCTCCGAGTTATCGTGCTAAAAACCTGGCCGTCTGCCTGCTGATTGGCTGAAAGTGCGTGCTCGTCGGCGACGTCAACACCTACGCCAACTGACTCTTCGTGGGCCTGTGTGTGTCATGATGACTGATTTTATGGAGTACATGCACACTTGAGTTTTTTGTTTATTAAGCAATTAGACTATACAATTTTTAGATTTTTGAAAACCGCCAAACTGACCCCAAACCAGCCCAAATTTTGTCCACCCGCCCAAACCCATTTTTACCCGCACAATCAATTTCAAAACCGCCCCAATCTGGCAACACTGTTTGTTTCTGCTATAAAGAAGCGATATCGTCATCTAAGAGCATTGAAGGTACTATATCTTGAGCGTTTTGCCTTTACTCACCCAAACATGTCAACAAGGCTAATTTACATGAATGCGAGTGCATTATGAATTAGCATGGTAGTTGATGAATTGCAAGTGTTTGATTTTATAAGACGAGTTCATGACTGCAGCCGGTGATGAGGCTGAAACCAGCACATCCAGTGCAAGAAGGCTTTGACTATTTAATTTTACTTAACATTATTTTATTTATCCGCTATATTGACGAGACCTTTTTAAACGATATTGGCCTTTTTGTGCATTTGCGCTTAACTGAAACTTGTGAGTTTGTAGACATTTAAGAGGCTGTTGTGGCAACCCTGATTTATTGCAATATTGAGGTGTTCAGTTTTATTTTGATTTTAGAAAATAAACATGATTTTTCATCTTACAAATCAATTGTTTCTTATTTTCACTGGGATGTCTCTCAGGTGTCGAGGACTAGTGCATCGTTGAGCCTATATTTAGTAAAATAATGAAGTACTGTTAAAATCAGATACTTTAAGACTTTTACTCAAGTTGTACTGGAATTGGTGACTTGTAATTGTAATGGAGTCATTTTCACTGTACAATGTATTGTTCTCAGGTACTCTTTACACCTCTGGTGCACAGAAAGCTGGATGTCAGACGGAGCGTCCCGTGAGTATTAAACTAAGTTTAAGCGCAATAAGACATGAAAGAGAACTATCAAATACACACACGGTTATGTCCAAAACACACACAGTTCACATAAACACAGGCGGTTATATCTGTGAACGTAAACAGCAGGGAAAGTCCGTCAGCAGTCGTGGGCGGGGCTTTTGTTACCATTATAGGCTGTTTGTTTAAACACTCTGGACACACAAACCTTATAAAAGTGAATTTTGCATAATAGGTCCCCTTTAACATCACTTAAAATAATTTAACTTACATGTTTAAAACCCAAAATATCTTAAACGAGATGTCTAGATTTTTTAGGACATAAGTTAAGCTCATTAGCAAACTTATGTCGTCAAGACGAGTGTTGTGTCTGCCTGACAAATCTTTTTTTTAATGGTTGATCAGCAATATGTCAACTTTGTATGGAAGAACAAAGGCAAATAGCTAAATTTCATGCTAAGATAATAGATTCAGCTGTGTAGCTTTGAGAGTCTCGCTCGTCTCCTTCCCACAGTGTTATTCTCTCACAAACACAATGGGTCTCTTTTGCAAGTTTCGTGCAGTTTCAGTCACAATATCGGTTTCTCCTTCTGCTCTCTCTCTCTCTCTTTCTCAACCCATGCACAGAAACACCCAGTCTTATTCATACCCAACAAATGCACAGATGATCGCTCTCACACTTAGGCATACGCCTATTTTTATTGTAAATTTTTTAACATTTGTTCGCCATATTACTCAGATAATCGATAATGACAGCCCTACACACTACAAAACAGAAGCTTGTTGTCCTTTCATGGACTGAGTATAGTTTCAGATGTTATGATAAATGTAATAATACATCTAGCCAACCAGTTGTCGGTGTGACGAACACGAGAACAGCAGTGAGCAACAGCACTCCTGGAAGTTGGTATTATGATTTTTATTATGGCTTTGCTCTTAGATGTGTATATATTACTGTTGAGGCAGAGCAGTTGTCAGTGCCCGGGCAGCAATACTCAGCAGTTCCTACAGATGTTTTTTATTCACAATAGACAGCTCAACAGATGCATTTACTTTGTCATGCCATTTCTTGTTTCCCCCCAAGTTGGTTTCAATAGTTCTGTGGTAAAGCAAGTCTTGAGAAAATAAGAGCTCAAATAAATGCAATGTTGAATGCTTTGTATGAACAGCCCACATTATTTTTATTGATGATGCATTGGACTTTTTTCCATCAAACCAAACAGTCGTTAAAATATGTTACTTCTGTAATGCAAGGGCTTGCAAAATCTTTGGAGCAAGTCACTTTATACAATACAGATTGTTTCAAAGCAGCTTCACAAAATAAACAGGAAAATAAGTTGTCAGACCAGTTCGAAAACCTAGGCCTCAAGTTATCTCTGGAGTAGTGTCAGCTTTTTTATGTCATCCTCTTTGTGTCATACTTTAATGCAAAATCCCAATGAAGAGACCATGGCAAGACATGTCCCTAAGGACTTGTTCTCCTTCTTGTCAGTGGTGATCTACATGGATTTTTCTTATACGCTGTGAAGACAAATCCTCTGTAGCACAGATGCAACAAAACAATGGATGTAGCTACAAAGGTCTGGACCCAATACCATTTGGGAACCCCCTTGAGTAGAACATCTGGGACTGTGGGACCATTTGAAGCTTTCAACAAACTGCCCAGAAATGCACCCTGTGGAAGCACGAAACGAATCAGAGACAACCAACTTCTCTTTGGTGAATGGAAAAACAAAAGAGTGCTGATGTGATCCTTCTTCCATTCAGCAAATGGAGATCAAGGACTGTACCAATTCCTGCTTCAGTGTGAGACTACAAAAAGTAAGTAGAATTTATTCTGTGGCGTTGTTCAGATTTGATCTATTGACCTGAGACATGTTTTGCATTTGAATTTATGATTTTGAAATATGTCCCATCATTTTCCACACAGAAACATGGAGGAGTGGATGTATCCGATGGCCTCAGTGGGTATTATTCAGTGAACAAAAATTAAAAGTGGTACTGCCCTTTGTGGAAAAACAAGTACACTTTAGCATACTTAATAATAATATACTTTAAAAGAATATATTGTACTTAACTGAATGTAATGTTTTAAGACACTTATCTGTATGTTATTTACAATTAAATGAAAATGTATTATAGTTTACATTTATATTAAAGACAATTAGTTGAAATAAGAGTGCTTTTTTGACCCACTTAAGAAGGAGTTGAGTACATCTTTATGTGTGACCACAAAACCAGTCATACGGGTACATTTTTTGAAATTGAGATGTATGCATACTCTGAAAGTTGAATAAATGAGCTTTCCATTGATGTATGGTTTGTTAGGATAGGACTATTTGAAAATCTGGAATCTGAGGGTGCAAAGAAAATCACCTTTAAAGTTGTCAAAATTAAGTCCTTAGCAATGCAGATTACTACTAATAATACATTTTTTGTGGTCCAGGGTCACATATGTAATTTCACACAAAGCCCTTAAGGGGACATGGTGGTGGAAAAAAATATGAGATGGGAGGAAAAATAATAAGTCAATGGTTTTGCGTTCTCTTGCAAATGTTTTGCGTTCACCCGAGAAACGTTTGCGTTCACTCAAACTTAATAAATATTTTACGCAAAGTTTCTCAAGGGAACGCAAACATATAAAGTTTCTCGGGGGAACAAAAATTTTATGCAAAAGTTTCTCGGGGGAACAAAAATGTTATACAAAGTTTCTCGGGGAAATGCAAACATTTTACGCAAAGTTTCTCTGGGAAATTCAAACATTTTATGCGAAGTTTCTTGGGGAAATTCAAACATTTCATGCAAAAGTTTCTCGGGGGAACAGACATTTTGTAACAAATGTAACGTTTCTTTGGGGAACACAAACATTTTACGCAAAAAAGTTTCTTGGGGGAACAAACAATTTACGCTAATTTTCACATTTTGCGTCAAATGCAAAGTTTTTGTAAATATTTTGTGACGTAAGCAACGTTTCTCGAAGGAATGCAAACATTTTACATGAAAATTTCTCGGAGGAACGCAAACATTTTATGCAAAAGTTTCTCATTTTGCAACAAACGCAAAGTTTTTGTGAACATTTTGCGATGAATGCAAAGTTTCTCGGAGGAACGCAAACAATTTACGCTAAGTTTCTCATTTTGCGTCAAATGCAAAGTTTTTGTAAATATTTTGTGACGTAAGCAACGTTTCTCGGAGGAACGCAAACATTTTACACGAAAATTTCTCGGAGGAACGCAAACATTTTATGCAAAAGTTTCTCATTTTGCAACGAACGCAAAGTTTTTGTGAACATTTTGCGATGAATGCAAAGTTTCTCGGAAGAACGCAAACTATTTACGCTAAGTTTCTCATTTTGCGTCAAATGCAAAGTTTTTGTGAACATTTTGTGACGTAAGCAACGTTTCTCGGAGGAACGCAAACATTTTACGCGAAAATTTCTCGGAGGAACGCAAACATTTTATGCAAAAGTTTCTCATTTTGCAACAAACGCAAAGTTTTTGTGAACATTTTGCGATGAATGCAAAGTTTCTCGGAAGAACGCAAACTATTTACGCTAAGTTTCTCATTTTGCGTCAAATGCAAAGTTTTTGTAAATATTTTGTGACGTAAGCAACGTTTCTCGGAGGAATGCAAACATTTTACGTGAAAATTTCTCGGAGGAATGCAAACATTTTATGCAAAAGTCTCATTTTGCAACAAACGCAGTTTTTGTGAACATTTTGCGATTAATGCAAAGTTTCTCGGAGGAACGCAAACAATTTACGCTAAGTTTCTCATTTTGCGTCAAATGCAAAGTTTTTGTAAATATTTTGTGACGTAAGCAACGTTTCTCGGAGGAACGCAAACATTTTACGCGAAAATTTCTCGGAGGAATGCAAACATTTTATGCAAAAGTTTCTCATTTTGCGTCAAATGCAAAGTTTTTGTGAACATTTTGTGACGTAAGCAACGTTTCTCGGAGGAATGCAAACATTTTACACGAAAATTTCTTGGAGGAACGCAAACATTTTATGCAAAAGTTTCTCATTTTGCAACAAACGCAAAGTTTTTGTGAACATTTTGCGATGAATGCAAAGTTTCTCGGAAGAACGCAAACTATTTACGCTAAGTTTCTCATTTTGCGTCAAATGCAAAGTTTTTGTAAATATTTTGTGACGTAAGCAACGTTTCTCGGAGGAATGCAAACATTTTACGTGAAAATTTCTCGGAGGAATGCAAACATTTTATGCAAAAGTCTCATTTTGCAACAAACGCAGTTTTTGTGAACATTTTGCGATTAATGCAAAGTTTCTCGGAGGAACGCAAACAATTTACGCTAAGTTTCTCATTTTGCGTCAAATGCAAAGTTTTTGTAAATATTTTGTGACGTAAGCAACGTTTCTCGGAGGAACGCAAACATTTTACACGAAAATTTCTCGGAGGAACGCAAACATTTTATGCAAAAGTTTCTCATTTTGCAACGAACGCAAAGTTTTTGTGAACATTTTGCGATGAATGCAAAGTTTCTCGGAAGAACGCAAACTATTTACGCTAAGTTTCTCATTTTGCGTCAAATGCAACGTTTTTGTAAATATTTTGTGACGTAAGCAACGTTTCTCGGAGGAACGCAAACATTTTACGCGAAAATTTCTCGGAGGAACGCAAACATTTTATGCAAAAGTTTCTCATTTTGCAACAAACGCAAAGTTTTTGTGAACATTTTGCGATGAATGCAAAGTTTCTCGGAAGAACGCAAACTATTTACGCTAAGTTTCTCATTTTGCGTCAAATGCAAAGTTTTTGTAAATATTTTGTGACGTAAGCAACGTTTCTCGGAGGAATGCAAACATTTTACGTGAAAATTTCTCGGAGGAACGCAAACATTTTATGCAAAAGTTTCTCATTTTGCGTCAAATGCAACGTTTTTGTAAATATTTTGTGACGTAAGCAACGTTTCTCGGAGGAATGCAAACATTTTACGTGAAAATTTCTCGGAGGAACGCAAACATTTTATGCAAAAGTTTCTCATTTTGCGTCAAATGCAAAGTTTTTGTAAATATTTTGTGACGTAAGCAACGTTTCTCGAAGGAATGCAAACATTTTACACGAAAATTTCTCGGAGGAACGCAAACATTTTATGCAAAAGTTTCTCATTTTGCAACAAACGCAAAGTTTTTGTGAACATTTTGCGATGAATGCAAAGTTTCTCGGAGGAACGCAAACAATTTACGCTAAGTTTCTCATTTTGCGTCAAATGCAAAGTTTTTGTAAATATTTTGTGACGTAAGCAACGTTTCTCGGAGGAATGCAAACATTTTACGCGAAAATTTCTCGGAGGAATGCAAACATTTTATGCAAAAGTTTCTCATTTTGCAACAAACGCAGTTTTTGTGAACATTTTGCGATTAATGCAAAGTTTCTCGGAGGAACGCAAACAATTTACGCTAAGTTTCTCATTTTGCGTCAAATGCAAAGTTTTTGTAAATATTTTGTGACGTAAGCAACGTTTCTCGGAGGAATGCAAACATTTTACGTGAAAATTTCTCGGAGGAACGCAAACATTTTATGCAAAAGTTTCTCATTTTGCGTCAAATGCAAAGTTTTTGTAAATATTTTGTGATGTAAGCAACGTTTCTCGAAGGAATGCAAACATTTTACACGAAAATTTCTCGGAGGAACGCAAACATTTTATGCAAAAGTTTCTCATTTTGCAACAAACGCAACGTTTTTGTGAACATTTTGCGATGAATGCAAAGTTTCTCGGAGGAACGCAAACAATTTACGCTAAGTTTCTCATTTTGCGTCAAATGCAAAGTTTTTGTAAATATTTTGTGACGTAAGCAACGTTTCTCGGAGGAATGCAAACATTTTACGCAAAAATTTCTCGGAGGAATGCAAACATTTTATGCAAAAGTTTCTCATTTTGCAACAAACGCAGTTTTTGTGAACATTTTGCGATTAATGCAAAGTTTCTCGGAGAAACGCAAACAATTTACGCTAAGTTTCTCATTTTGCGTCAATGCAAAGTTTTTGTAAATATTTTGTGACGTAAGCAACGTTTCTCGGAGGAACGCAAACATTTTACGCGAAAATTTCTCGGAGGAACGCAAACATTTTATTTAAAAGTTTCTCATTTTGCGTCAAATGCAAAGTTTTTGTGAACATTTTGTGACGTAAGCAACGTTTCTCGAAGGAATGCAAACATTTTACACGAAAATTTCTCAGAGGAACGCAAACATTTTATGCAAAAGTTTCTCATTTTGCAACAAACGCAAAGTTTTTGTGAACATTTTGCGATGAATGCAAAGTTTCTCGGAGGAACGCAAACAATTTACGCTAAGTTTCTCATTTTGCGTCATATGCAAAGTTTTTGTAAATATTTTGTGATGTAAGCAACGTTTCTCGGAGGAATGCAAACATTTTACGCGAAAATTTCTCGGAGGAATGCAAACATTTTATGCAAAAGTTTCTCATTTTGCAACAAACTCAGTTTTTGTGAACATTTTGCGATTAATGCAAAGTTTCTCGGAGGAACGCAAACAATTTACGCTAAGTTTCTCATTTTGCGTCAAATGCAAAGTTTTTGTAAATATTTTGTGACGTAAGCAACGTTTCTCGGAGGAACGCAAACATTTTACACGAAAATTTCTCGGAGGAACGCAAACATTTTATGCAAAAGTTTCTCATTTTGCGTCAAATGCAACGTTTTTGTAAATATTTTATGACGTAAGCAACGTTTCTCGGAGGAATGCAAACATTTTACGCGAAAATTTCTCGGAGGAATGCAAACATTTTATGCAAAAGTTTCTCATTTTGCAACAAACTCAGTTTTTGTGAACATTTTGCGATTAATGCAAAGTTTCTCGGAGGAACGCAAACAATTTACGCTAAGTTTCTCATTTTGCGTCAAATGCAAAGTTTTTGTAAATATTTTGTGACGTAAGCAACGTTTCTCGAAGGAATGCAAACATTTTACGCGAAAATTTCTCGGAGGAACGCAAACATTTAATGCAAAAGTTTCTCATTTTGCGTCAAATGCAACGTTTTTGTAAATATTTTATGACGTAAGCAACGTTTCTCGGAGGAATGCAAACATTTTACGCGAAAATTTCTCGGAGGAACGCAAACATTTTATGCAAAAGTTTCTCATTTTGCGTCAAATGCAAAGTTTTTGTAAATATTTTGTGACGTAAGCAACGTTTCTCGAAGGAATGCAAACATTTTACGCGAAAATTTCTCGGAGGAACGCAAACATTTTATGCAAAAGTTTCTCATTTTGCAACAAACGCAAAGTTTTTGTGAACATTTTGCGATGAATGCAAAGTTTCTCGGAGGAACGCAAACAATTTACGCTAAGTTTCTCATTTTGCGTCAAATGCAAAGTTTTTGTAAATATTTTGTGATGTAAGCAACGTTTCTCGGAGGAATGCAAACATTTTACGCAAAAATTTCTCGGAGGAATGCAAACATTTTATGCAAAAGTTTCTCATTTTGCAACAAACGCAGTTTTTGTGAACATTTTGCGATTAATGCAAAGTTTCTCGGAGGAATGCAAACATTTTACGCGAAAATTTCTCGGAGGAACGCAAACATTTTATGCAAAAGTTTCTCATTTTGCGTCAAATGCAAAGTTTTTGTAAATATTTTGTGACGTAAGCAACGTTTCTCGAAGGAATGCAAACATTTTACACGAAAATTTCTCGGAGGAACGCAAACATTTTATGCAAAAGTTTCTCATTTTGCAACAAACGCAAAGTTTTTGTGAACATTTTGCGATGAATGCAAAGTTTCTCGGAGGAACGCAAACAATTTACGCTAAGTTTCTCATTTTGCGTCAAATGCAAAGTTTTTGTAAATATTTTGTGATGTAAGCAACGTTTCTCGGAGGAATGCAAACATTTTACGCGAAAATTTCTCGGAGGAATGCAAACATTTTATGCAAAAGTTTCTCATTTTGCAACAAACGCAGTTTTTGTGAACATTTTGCGATTAATGCAAAGTTTCTCGGAGGAACGCAAACAATTTACGCTAAGTTTCTCATTTTGCGTCAAATGCAAAGTTTTTGTAAATATTTTGTGACGTAAGCAACGTTTCTCGGAGGAACGCAAACATTTTACGCGAAAATTTCTCGGAGGAACGCAAACATTTTATTTAAAAGTTTCTCATTTTGCGTCAAATGCAAAGTTTTTGTGAACATTTTGTGACGTAAGCAACGTTTCTCGAAGGAATGCAAACATTTTACACGAAAATTTCTCAGAGGAACGCAAACATTTTATGCAAAAGTTTCTCATTTTGCAACAAACGCAAAGTTTTTGTGAACATTTTGCGATGAATGCAAAGTTTCTCGGAGGAACGCAAACAATTTACGCTAAGTTTCTCATTTTGCGTCAAATGCAAAGTTTTTGTAAATATTTTGTGATGTAAGCAACGTTTCTCGGAGGAATGCAAACATTTTACGCGAAAATTTCTCGGAGGAATGCAAACATTTTATGCAAAAGTTTCTCATTTTGCAACAAACTCAGTTTTTGTGAACATTTTGCGATTAATGCAAAGTTTCTCGGAGGAACGCAAACAATTTACGCTAAGTTTCTCATTTTGCGTCAAATGCAAAGTTTTTGTAAATATTTTGTGACGTAAGCAACGTTTCTCGGAGGAACGCAAACATTTTACACGAAAATTTCTCGGAGGAACGCAAACATTTTATGCAAAAGTTTCTCATTTTGCGTCAAATGCAACGTTTTTGTAAATATTTTATGACGTAAGCAACGTTTCTCGGAGGAATGCAAACATTTTACGCGAAAATTTCTCGGAGGAATGCAAACATTTTATGCAAAAGTTTCTCATTTTGCAACAAACTCAGTTTTTGTGAACATTTTGCGATTAATGCAAAGTTTCTCGGAGGAACGCAAACAATTTACGCTAAGTTTCTCATTTTGCGTCAAATGCAAAGTTTTTGTAAATATTTTGTGACGTAAGCAACGTTTCTCGAAGGAATGCAAACATTTTACGCGAAAATTTCTCGGAGGAACGCAAACATTTAATGCAAAAGTTTCTCATTTTGCGTCAAATGCAACGTTTTTGTAAATATTTTATGACGTAAGCAACGTTTCTCGGAGGAATGCAAACATTTTACGCGAAAATTTCTCGGAGGAACGCAAACATTTTATGCAAAAGTTTCTCATTTTGCGTCAAATGCAAAGTTTTTGTAAATATTTTGTGACGTAAGCAACGTTTCTCGAAGGAATGCAAACATTTTACGCGAAAATTTCTCGGAGGAACGCAAACATTTTATGCAAAAGTTTCTCATTTTGCAACAAACGCAAAGTTTTTGTGAACATTTTGCGATGAATGCAAAGTTTCTCGGAGGAACGCAAACAATTTACGCTAAGTTTCTCATTTTGCGTCAAATGCAAAGTTTTTGTAAATATTTTGTGATGTAAGCAACGTTTCTCGAAGGAACGCAAACATTTTACGCAAAAATTTCTCGGAGGAATGCAAACATTTTATGCAAAAGTTTCTCATTTTGCAACAAACGCAGTTTTTGTGAACATTTTGCGATTAATGCAAAGTTTCTCGGAGGAATGCAAACATTTTACGCGAAAATTTCTCGGAGGAACGCAAACATTTTATGCAAAAGTTTCTCATTTTGCGTCAAATGCAAAGTTTTTGTAAATATTTTGTGACGTAAGCAACGTTTCTCGAAGGAATGCAAACATTTTACACGAAAATTTCTCGGAGGAACGCAAACATTTTATGCAAAAGTTTCTCATTTTGCAACAAACGCAAAGTTTTTGTGAACATTTTGCGATGAATGCAAAGTTTCTCGGAGGAACGCAAACAATTTACGCTAAGTTTCTCATTTTGCGTCAAATGCAAAGTTTTTGTAAATATTTTGTGATGTAAGCAACGTTTCTCGGAGGAATGCAAACATTTTACGCGAAAATTTCTCGGAGGAATGCAAACATTTTATGCAAAAGTTTCTCATTTTGCAACAAACGCAGTTTTTGTGAACATTTTGCGATTAATGCAAAGTTTCTCGGAGGAACGCAAACAATTTACGCTAAGTTTCTCATTTTGCGTCAAATGCAAAGTTTTTGTAAATATTTTGTGACGTAAGCAACGTTTCTCGGAGGAACGCAAACATTTTACGCGAAAATTTCTCAGAGGAACGCAAACATTTTATGCAAAAGTTTCTCATTTTGCGTCAAATGCAAAGTTTTTGTGAACATTTTGTGACGTAAGCAACGTTTCTCGAAGAAATGCAAACATTTTACACGAAAATTTCTTGGAGGAACGCAAACATTTTATGCAAAAGTTTCTCATTTTGCAACAAACGCAAAGTTTTTGTGAACATTTTGCGATGAATGCAAAGTTTCTCGGAGGAACGCAAACAATTTACGCTAAGTTTCTCATTTTGCGTCAAATGCAAAGTTTTTGTACATATTTTGTGATGTAAGCAACGTTTCTCGGAGGAATGCAAACATTTTACGCGAAAATTTCTCGGAGGAATGCAAACATTTTATGCAAAAGTTTCTCATTTTGCAACAAACTCAGTTTTTGTGAACATTTTGCGATTAATGCAAAGTTTCTCGGAGGAACGCAAACAATTTACGCTAAGTTTCTCATTTTGCGTCAATGCAAAGTTTTTGTAAATATTTTGTGACGTAAGCAACGTTTCTCGGAGGAACGCAAACATTTTACGCGAAAATTTCTCGGAGGAACGCAAACATTTTATTTAAAAGTTTCTCATTTTGCGTCAAATGCAAAGTTTTTGTGAACATTTTGTGACGTAAGCAACGTTTCTCGAAGGAATGCAAACATTTTACACGAAAATTTCTCAGAGGAACGCAAACATTTTATGCAAAAGTTTCTCATTTTGCAACAAACGCAAAGTTTTTGTGAACATTTTGCGATGAATGCAAAGTTTCTCGGAGGAACGCAAACAATTTACGCTAAGTTTCTCATTTTGCGTCAAATGCAAAGTTTTTGTAAATATTTTGTGATGTAAGCAACGTTTCTCGGAGGAATGCAAACATTTTACGCGAAAATTTCTCGGAGGAATGCAAACATTTTATGCAAAAGTTTCTCATTTTGCAACAAACTCAGTTTTTGTGAACATTTTGCGATTAATGCAAAGTTTCTCGGAGGAACGCAAACAATTTACGCTAAGTTTCTCATTTTGCGTCAAATGCAAAGTTTTTGTAAATATTTTGTGACGTAAGCAACGTTTCTCGGAGGAACGCAAACATTTTACACGAAAATTTCTCGGAGGAACGCAAACATTTTATGCAAAAGTTTCTCATTTTGCGTCAAATGCAACGTTTTTGTAAATATTTTATGACGTAAGCAACGTTTCTCGGAGGAATGCAAACATTTTACGCGAAAATTTCTCGGAGGAATGCAAACATTTTATGCAAAAGTTTCTCATTTTGCAACAAACTCAGTTTTTGTGAACATTTTGCGATTAATGCAAAGTTTCTCGGAGGAACGCAAACAATTTACGCTAAGTTTCTCATTTTGCGTCAAATGCAAAGTTTTTGTAAATATTTTGTGACGTAAGCAACGTTTCTCGAAGGAATGCAAACATTTTACGCGAAAATTTCTCGGAGGAACGCAAACATTTAATGCAAAAGTTTCTCATTTTGCGTCAAATGCAACGTTTTTGTAAATATTTTATGACGTAAGCAACGTTTCTCGGAGGAATGCAAACATTTTACGCGAAAATTTCTCGGAGGAACGCAAACATTTTATGCAAAAGTTTCTCATTTTGCGTCAAATGCAAAGTTTTTGTAAATATTTTGTGACGTAAGCAACGTTTCTCGAAGGAATGCAAACATTTTACGCGAAAATTTCTCGGAGGAACGCAAACATTTTATGCAAAAGTTTCTCATTTTGCAACAAACGCAAAGTTTTTGTGAACATTTTGCGATGAATGCAAAGTTTCTCGGAGGAACGCAAACAATTTACGCTAAGTTTCTCATTTTGCGTCAAATGCAAAGTTTTTGTAAATATTTTGTGATGTAAGCAACGTTTCTCGAAGGAACGCAAACATTTTACGCAAAAATTTCTCGGAGGAATGCAAACATTTTATGCAAAAGTTTCTCATTTTGCAACAAACGCAGTTTTTGTGAACATTTTGCGATTAATGCAAAGTTTCTCGGAGGAATGCAAACATTTTACGCGAAAATTTCTCGGAGGAACGCAAACATTTTATGCAAAAGTTTCTCATTTTGCGTCAAATGCAAAGTTTTTGTAAATATTTTGTGACGTAAGCAACGTTTCTCGAAGGAATGCAAACATTTTACACGAAAATTTCTCGGAGGAACGCAAACATTTTATGCAAAAGTTTCTCATTTTGCAACAAACGCAAAGTTTTTGTGAACATTTTGCGATGAATGCAAAGTTTCTCGGAGGAACGCAAACAATTTACGCTAAGTTTCTCATTTTGCGTCAAATGCAAAGTTTTTGTAAATATTTTGTGATGTAAGCAACGTTTCTCGGAGGAATGCAAACATTTTACACGAAAATTTCTCGGAGGAACGCAAACATTTTATGCAAAAGTTTCTCATTTTGCAACAAACGCAAAGTTTTTGTGAACATTTTGCGATGAATGCAAAGTTTCTCGGAGGAACGCAAACAATTTACGCTAAGTTTCTCATTTTGCGTCAAATGCAAAGTTTTTGTAAATATTTTGTGATGTAAGCAACGTTTCTCGGAGGAATGCAAACATTTTACGCGAAAATTTCTCGGAGGAATGCAAACATTTTATGCAAAAGTTTCTCATTTTGCAACAAACTCAGTTTTTGTGAACATTTTGCGATTAATGCAGTTTCTCGGAGGAACGCAAACAATTTACGCTAAGTTTCTCATTTTGCGTCAAATGCAAAGTTTTTGTAAATATTTTGTGACGTAAGCAACGTTTCTTGGAGGAACGCAAACATTTTACGCGAAAATTTCTCGGAGGAACGCAAACATTTTATGCAAAAGTGTCTCATTTTGCAACAAACGCAAAGTTTTTGTGAACATTTTGCGATGAATGCAAAGTTTCTGTAAATATTTTGTGACGTAAGCAACGTTTCTCGGAGGAACGCAAACATTTTACGCGAAAATTTCTCGGAGGAACGCAAACATTTTATGCAAAAGTGTCTCATTTTGCAACAAACGCAAAGTTTTTGTGAACATTTTGCGATGAATGCAAAGTTTCTCGGAGGAACGCAAACAATTTACGCTAAGTTTCTCATTTTGCGTCAAATGCAAAGTTTTTGTACATATTTTGTGATGTAAGCAACGTTTCTCGGAGGAATGCAAACATTTTACGCGAAAATTTCTCGGAGGAATGCAAACATTTTATGCAAAAGTTTCTCATTTTGCAACAAACTCAGTTTTTGTGAACATTTTGCGATTAATGCAAAGTTTCTCGGAGGAACGCAAACAATTTACGCTAAGTTTCTCATTTTGCGTCAATGCAAAGTTTTTGTAAATATTTTGTGACGTAAGCAACGTTTCTCGGAGGAACGCAAACATTTTACGCGAAAATTTCTCGGAGGAACGCAAACATTTTATTTAAAAGTTTCTCATTTTGCGTCAAATGCAAAGTTTTTGTGAACATTTTGTGACGTAAGCAACGTTTCTCGAAGGAATGCAAACATTTTACACGAAAATTTCTCAGAGGAACGCAAACATTTTATGCAAAAGTTTCTCATTTTGCAACAAACGCAAAGTTTTTGTGAACATTTTGCGATGAATGCAAAGTTTCTCGGAGGAACGCAAACAATTTACGCTAAGTTTCTCATTTTGCGTCAAATGCAAAGTTTTTGTAAATATTTTGTGATGTAAGCAACGTTTCTCGGAGGAATGCAAACATTTTACGCGAAAATTTCTCGGAGGAATGCAAACATTTTATGCAAAAGTTTCTCATTTTGCAACAAACTCAGTTTTTGTGAACATTTTGCGATTAATGCAAAGTTTCTCGGAGGAACGCAAACAATTTACGCTAAGTTTCTCATTTTGCGTCAAATGCCAAGTTTTTGTAAATATTTTGTGACGTAAGCAACGTTTCTCGGAGGAACGCAAACATTTTACACGAAAATTTCTCGGAGGAACGCAAACATTTTATGCAAAAGTTTCTCATTTTGCGTCAAATGCAACGTTTTTGTAAATATTTTATGACGTAAGCAACGTTTCTCGGAGGAATGCAAACATTTTACGCGAAAATTTCTCGGAGGAATGCAAACATTTTATGCAAAAGTTTCTCATTTTGCAACAAACTCAGTTTTTGTGAACATTTTGCGATTAATGCAAAGTTTCTCGGAGGAACGCAAACAATTTACGCTAAGTTTCTCATTTTGCGTCAAATGCAAAGTTTTTGTAAATATTTTGTGACGTAAGCAACGTTTCTCGAAGGAATGCAAACATTTTACGCGAAAATTTCTCGGAGGAACGCAAACATTTAATGCAAAAGTTTCTCATTTTGCGTCAAATGCAACGTTTTTGTAAATATTTTATGACGTAAGCAACGTTTCTCGGAGGAATGCAAACATTTTACGCGAAAATTTCTCGGAGGAACGCAAACATTTTATGCAAAAGTTTCTCATTTTGCGTCAAATGCAAAGTTTTTGTAAATATTTTGTGACGTAAGCAACGTTTCTCGAAGGAATGCAAACATTTTACGCGAAAATTTCTCGGAGGAACGCAAACATTTTATGCAAAAGTTTCTCATTTTGCAACAAACGCAAAGTTTTTGTGAACATTTTGCGATGAATGCAAAGTTTCTCGGAGGAACGCAAACAATTTACGCTAAGTTTCTCATTTGGCGTCTAATGCAAAGTTTTTGTAAATATTTTGTGATGTAAGCAACGTTTCTCGAAGGAACGCAAACATTTTACGCAAAAATTTCTCGGAGGAATGCAAACATTTTATGCAAAAGTTTCTCATTTTGCAACAAACGCAGTTTTTGTGAACATTTTGCGATTAATGCAAAGTTTCTCGGAGGAATGCAAACATTTTACGCGAAAATTTCTCGGAGGAACGCAAACATTTTATGCAAAAGTTTCTCATTTTGCGTCAAATGCAAAGTTTTTGTAAATATTTTGTGACGTAAGCAACGTTTCTCGAAGGAATGCAAACATTTTACACGAAAATTTCTCGGAGGAACGCAAACATTTTATGCAAAAGTTTCTCATTTTGCAACAAACGCAAAGTTTTTGTGAACATTTTGCGATGAATGCAAAGTTTCTCGGAGGAACGCAAACAATTTACGCTAAGTTTCTCATTTTGCGTCAAATGCAAAGTTTTTGTAAATATTTTGTGATGTAAGCAACGTTTCTCGGAGGAATGCAAACATTTTACACGAAAATTTCTCGGAGGAACGCAAACATTTTATGCAAAAGTTTCTCATTTTGCAACAAACGCAAAGTTTTTGTGAACATTTTGCGATGAATGCAAAGTTTCTCGGAGGAACGCAAACAATTTACGCTAAGTTTCTCATTTTGCGTCAAATGCAAAGTTTTTGTAAATATTTTGTGATGTAAGCAACGTTTCTCGGAGGAATGCAAACATTTTACGCGAAAATTTCTCGGAGGAATGCAAACATTTTATGCAAAAGTTTCTCATTTTGCAACAAACTCAGTTTTTGTGAACATTTTGCGATTAATGCAGTTTCTCGGAGGAACGCAAACAATTTACGCTAAGTTTCTCATTTTGCGTCAAATGCAAAGTTTTTGTACATATTTTGTGATGTAAGCAACGTTTCTCGGAGGAATGCAAACATTTTACGCGAAAATTTCTCGGAGGAATGCAAACATTTTATGCAAAAGTTTCTCATTTTGCAACAAACTCAGTTTTTGTGAACATTTTGCGATTAATGCAGTTTCTCGGAGGAACGCAAACAATTTACGCTAAGTTTCTCATTTTGCGTCAAATGCAAAGTTTTTGTAAATATTTTGTGACGTAAGCAACGTTTCTTGGAGGAACGCAAACATTTTACGCGAAAATTTCTCGGAGGAACGCAAACATTTTATGCAAAAGTGTCTCATTTTGCAACAAACGCAAAGTTTTTGTGAACATTTTGCGATGAATGCAAAGTTTCTGTAAATATTTTGTGACGTAAGCAACGTTTCTCGGAGGAACGCAAACATTTTACGCGAAAATTTCTCGGAGGAACGCAAACATTTTATGCAAAAGTGTCTCATTTTGCAACAAACGCAAAGTTTTTGTGAACATTTTGCGATGAATGCAAAGTTTCTCGGAGGAACGCAAACAATTTACGCTAAGTTTCTCATTTTGCGTCAAATGCAAAGTTTTTGTAAATATTTTGTGACGTAAGCAACGTTTCTCGGAGGAATGCAAACATTTTACGCAAAAATTTCTCGGAGGAATGCAAACATTTTATGCAAAAGTTTCTCATTTTGCAACAAACGCAGTTTTTGTGAACATTTTGCGATTAATGCAAAGTTTCTCGGAGGAACGCAAACAATTTACGCTAAGTTTCTCATTTTGCGTCAAATGCAAAGTTTTTGTAAATATTTTGTGACGTAAGCAGCGTTTCTCGGAGGAACGCAAACATTTTACACGAAAATTTCTCGGAGGAACGCAAACATTTTATGCAAAAGTTTCTCATTTTGCAACAAACGCAAAGTTTTTGTGAACATTTTGCGATGAATGCAAAGTTTCTCGGAGGAACGCAAACAATATACGCTAAGTTTCTCATTTTGCGTCAAATGCAAAGTTTTTGTAAATATTTTGTGACGTAAGCAACGTTTCTCGGAGGAACGCAAACATTTTACACGAAAATTTCTCGGAGGAACGCAAACATTTTATGCAAAAGTTTCTCATTTTGCAACAAACGCAAAGTTTTTGTGAACATTTTGCGATGAATGCAAAGTTTCTCGGAGGAACGCAAACAATATACGCTAAGTTTCTCATTTTGCGATGAATGCAAAGTTTCTCGGAGGAACGCAAACTATTTACGCTAAGTTTCTCATTTTGCGTCAAATGCAAAGTTTTTGTAAATATTTTGTGATGTAAGCAACGTTTCTCGGAGGAATGCAAACATTTTACGCGAAAATTTCTCGGAGGAATGCAAACATTTTATGCAAAAGTTTCTCATTTTGCAACAAACGCAGTTTTTGTGAACATTTTGCGATTAATGCAAAGTTTCTCGAAGGAACGCAAACAATTTACGCTAAGTTTCTCATTTTGCGTCAAATGCAAAGTTTTTGTAAATATTTTGTGACGTAAGCACCGTTTCTCGGAGGAACGCAAACATTTTACACGAAAATTTCTCGGAGGAACGCAAACATTTTATGCAAAAGTTTCTCATTTTGCGTCAAATGCAACGTTTTTGTAAATATTTTGTGACGTAAGCAACGTTTCTCGGAGGAACGCAAACATTTTACACGAAAATTTCTCGGAGGAACGCAAACATTTTATGCAAAAGTTTCTCATTTTGCGTCAAATGCAAAGTTTTTGTAAATATTTTGTGACGTAAGCAACGTTTCTCGAAGGAATGCAAACATTTTACACTAAAATTTCTCGGAGGAACGCAAACATTTTATGCAAAAGTTTCTCATTTTGCAACAAACGCAGTTTTTGTGAACATTTTGCGATTAATGCAAAGTTTCTCGGAGGAACACAAACAATTTACGCTAAGTTTCTCATTTTGCGTCAAATGCAAAGTTTTTGTAAATATTTTGTGACGTAAGCAACGTTTCTCGGAGGAACGCAAACATTTTACACGAAAATTTCTCGGAGGAACGCAAACATTTTATGCAAAAGTTTCTCATTTTGCAACAAACGCAAAGTTTTTGTGAACATTTTGCGATGAATGCAAAGTTTCTCGGAGGAACGCAAACAATATACGCTAAGTTTCTCATTTTGCGATGAATGCAAAGTTTCTCGGAGGAACGCAAACTATTTACGCTAAGTTTCTCATTTTGCGTCAAATGCAAAGTTTTTGTAAATATTTTGTGATGTAAGCAACGTTTCTCGGAGGAATGCAAACATTTTACGCGAAAATTTCTCGGAGGAATGCAAACATTTTATGCAAAAGTTTCTCATTTTGCAACAAACGCAGTTTTTGTGAACATTTTGCGATTAATGCAAAGTTTCTCGAAGGAACGCAAACAATTTACGCTAAGTTTCTCATTTTGCGTCAAATGCAAAGTTTTTGTAAATATTTTGTGACGTAAGCACCGTTTCTCGGAGGAACGCAAACATTTTACACGAAAATTTCTCGGAGGAACGCAAACATTTTATGCAAAAGTTTCTCATTTTGCGTCAAATGCAACGTTTTTGTAAATATTTTGTGACGTAAGCAACGTTTCTCGGAGGAATGCAAACATTTTACGCGAAAATTTCTCGGAGGAACGCAAACATTTTATGCAAAAGTTTCTCATTTTGCGTCAAATGCAAAGTTTTTGTAAATATTTTGTGACGTAAGCAACGTTTCTCGAAGGAATGCAAACATTTTACACTAAAATTTCTCGGAGGAACGCAAACATTTTATGCAAAAGTTTCTCATTTTGCAACAAACGCAAAGTTTTTGTGAACATTTTGCGATGAATGCAAAGTTTCTCGGAGGAACGCAAACAATTTACGCTAAGTTTCTCATTTTGCGTCAAATGCAAAGTTTTTGTAAATATTTTGTGATGTAAGCAACGTTTCTCGGAGGAATGCAAACATTTTACGCGAAAATTTCTCGGAGGAATGCAAACATTTTATGCAAAAGTTTCTCATTTTGCAACAAACGCAGTTTTTGTGAACATTTTGCGATTAATGCAAAGTTTCTCGGAGGAACGCAAACAATTTACGCTAAGTTTCTCATTTTGCGTCAAATGCAAAGTTTTTGTAAATATTTTGTGACGTAAGCAACGTTTCTCGGAGGAACGCAAACATTTTACACGAAAATTTCTCGGAGGAACGCAAACATTTTATGCAAAAGTTTCTCATTTTGCAACAAACGCAAAGTTTTTGTGAACATTTTGCGATGAATGCAAAGTTTCTCGGAGGAACGCAAACAATATACGCTAAGTTTCTCATTTTGCGATGAATGCAAAGTTTCTCGGAGGAACGCAAACTATTTACGCTAAGTTTCTCATTTTGCGTCAAATGCAAAGTTTTTGTAAATATTTTGTGATGTAAGCAACGTTTCTCGGAGGAATGCAAACATTTTACGCGAAAATTTCTCGGAGGAATGCAAACATTTAATGCAAAAGTTTCTCATTTTGCAACAAACGCAGTTTTTGTGAACATTTTGCGATTAATGCAAAGTTTCTCGGAGGAATGCAAACATTTTACGCAAAGTTTCTCAGGGGAATGAAAACACCTGCGAGAGAATGCAAGAACATTGCCAAATAATTTCCCCTTCCATCTCATTTTTGAAATATTGTCTTTGAAGTATTATTGTAATTGTTTTTGAAATATGGCTACTAGTAAGTGTACTGCTGAATGTACAAGCATATGGTAAACTAAATTATAGCCTACTTTATTTATTGAAATGTGCATGTCATGTATTTAAATATATTTGTAATTACAAATTTGTAATGACTAAGTTACAATTTAGTAGCCAATAAATTGGCTTATAATATATAAATATATATTAATATATTTACACACTACAATTACATCAATTCAATTGATTTTATTTTCAATCAATTTAATATCAATTACTTTATGTATTTAGTGTGTTAGTCAACTCATCAAAATAAATGTATCAAAGCAAACACAAAAGATTAAAACAAAATTATTTAAAATATACTTTAAAGAAAAACACTAATTTGACATTACAAAGTATACTTTTTACTCTAAGTACACTAAAGTGGTCTTTTATTTCATAATATTACATTACCTGCAATGGTTAAGCACACTTCTTCCCAAGAGCCTCTCTCTCTTTTTTTCATGGGGCTGGAGCATCCTGGACAGGCCAGTCCATCAGTCTTTAATCGCTAGCATGATGAAAATAATTACACCTGGACTGTACTATAATTGTGTTTTAGTCATATGTTCATGTCAAAAATTATGTATACCTTGTTTATAATGTTTTAAACCATGTGTGTGTATAATATTTTTAATAAAAACAGATGTGTTCTGGTGTCAGATCAAGTGGTATCCACTTCCTGTTCGTGAGTATCACATAGTGGCCTTTGTTGGTGCAGCAACTAGTCTTTAATTTCCAAACATTTGAAACCATATAAAATGCGTGTTTCTACATTACAATTTAGGGTAATCTGTTATCAGAGGTGACTGTGTCCATAATGTCCATATTTCAGAATGTACAGTTCTTAGATAATACAAATCATGCAGTTAGCTAACATTTAAGCAGAAACAATGAGCTCATTAAAGTAGTTATTACAAGGTGTGATCATAATGATTACAATATATAGAATATTTAACAGTGGTGCAAGTTGATTCAGAGTTTGCGTCATCTTAAGTCCTTGCAGGAGTTGGCGCTGTCTCTTCACAGGTATTGAGGCGTCTGAAGTCTTCATAAGAGGCTGTATCCAAACTGGAGCTGGCGTAAGCTCTCGTTACATCAGGATGGGCATCCCGAGATAAAACAAAAAAGCATAAAACAGGAGTACAAGGTGTAGATGCATTGTGTAAATGCTTGGCTAAAGAGATGTGTCTTTAATCTAGATCTAAAATTGGAGAGAGAGTCTGAGCCCCGAACATTATCAGGAAGGCTATTCCAGAGTTTAGGAGCCAAATGTGAAAACGCTCTCCCTCCTTTAGTTGACTTAGATATCCTAGGTACTACCAGAAGCCCAGAGTTCTGTGACCTTAAAGAGCGTGATGGATTGTAGGGTAAGGTCGGTTAAATACACAGGCGCTAAACTGGGCTTTATAGGCCAGTAGCAATGCTTTATAATTGATACGGAACTCAATAGGTAACCAGATGATAAAATTGGTGTTATATGATCATATTTTCTTGACCAAGTAAGAACTCTAGTAGCTGCATTTTGGACTAATTGTAGCTGTTTTATTGAGGAAGTAGGACAACCAGCAAGTAATTCATTACAGTAATCCAGTCTAGAGGTCATGAATGCATGAACTAACTTTTCTGCATCAGAGACAGATAACATGTTCCGTAGCTTAGCGATGTTTCTGAGGTGGAAGAAGGCTGTTTTTGTAACATATAAAATATGATTTTCGAAGATTTTAGAGTTGCTGTCTAATATAACACCCGGATCCTTTAACTACAGTAACAGTACATCATTCTAGATGTGAATTGTATTCTAAGAGATTCTGTGTACAGGTTTTTGGTTTAATAAGTAATACCTTATTATCTGTCTTATCTGAATTTAATAGAACAAAATTACTAGTCATACAATATTTTATATCTTTAACACACACTGTCAACTTAGATAATTTAGAGATTTCATCTGGTCATGATGAAATATAACTGCATCATCAGAATAACAGTGGAAACTAATTCAGTGTTTTCTAATAATATTACCAATGGGCAGCATGAATTTTGAAAATAGGAAAGGGCCTAACACAGAGCTTTGGGGCACTCCATAATTTATTGACATTAACTTGGATATTTCCCATTTAAATAAAAAAAATGGTAATGGTCAGATTGCTCCAATCAAACCCACCTTTAATGCCTGTCCCTGTATACCAGTGTAATTGTGCAGTCATTCTAAGAGTATGTCATTAACTATAGCGTCGAACGCACTAAGATCATGTAAAATTAGTATTGAGATACAGCCTTGGTCAGAAGCTAGAAGTAAGTAAGTGTAATTTTACCAAGCGTAGTTTCTGTGCTATGATGGGGCATGTATCCTGACTGAAATTTTTCATAGACAACCAAATTTTGCCTATATTTTCCAAAGCTTTCTGGAATTCCAATGTAGAATGAATAGTGGTAGATTTATTTATTTTTTCTCTAAATATCTGTCTTAATTAGATAAAGAGCATGTGCGTTTGACCCCTCTGAGAGGGAATACAAGAAAAGCCATTCTTTGTGTATCATTGATAGGCTTAATTGTTTTATATCTTCAAGTAATGTTGTTTACCTCTGCAATGCATTGGCCAAATGGACAACTCTATACGCAGATTAATAAACACTGTTTGACTTTTTCTACAGCGAAGGGGAAAGGTAGCAGGCAATAACAAACTCAATAAACTCGCCAGGATTATAGATAATTCTTACTGTGTAAAAAAAAAATTCCAGGAATTTACAGTATTAAAGAGTATTATTTTTCAATAAATTGCTGTAGTGTAGAAATGTACAGTGAAATTAATGCATGCTGGGTAATTTTCTTACGAATTACTGTTAATTAACAGCAAAATTATGCTGAAATCACAGTAATTTACTGCTCTTATTTATTTTTTTATTTTTTTACTGTGAATTCACATGATAAAGTTGTCTTGAATCATGCCACTGTGAGAAATTATATTGTTTAGTACTGTAATTGTTTTGAAGTCACCATGATGGTGATCAGTGTTCCATTTGTTTGGGATCTTGGACCTTGTATATTCATATTCAAATTTCTGATCTAGCCAAGTCAGAAGTGTGCCAAATGAAAACATTTGTTAAAACGATGAGAAGCTAGAATATAAAATAAGCTAATTGGCTGATTTTAAGTTAGTCAAACTATACTATTATCAGCGTTATTTCAGCATATAGATTTACCAATATCTTATTTCAAATTCATAATTGTTTGTAGATGGATAGTTCACAATAGTAAAGCAGTTGCTGAGATTTATATTTGAAAGGTGTGACATCTTGCAACACAAGATTTTTTTCCCCATCATGCACAGATGTCAACAAAACACAACAATGGTGACACTCAACAAATAATAATAATAATAAAGATAAATTCTGAACAATACAAAATAAACAAACAACACAAACTGCTAAAAGCAAAAATAAGATAAGCAGCACAGATAAAATCAACAAGAATCAAGAAACTTCACAGCATAATCTATTTATGCCACACTGCATGCTGGGTACCTTAATAGTACATATGCAGTGTAGAAATACAGTATAATATTTCAAGAATGCAGATAGATACAAGAGAAGTCCTACTGTTTAATTACTGTGAAAGTCATGCAATTATTAACCTGGAATATACTGTAATTTCACACTAAAAAGTTTGACAGTGTATCAACACTTGCCATAGTCACATATTGAGTCACAGATTACAGCTGTACAACAGACAGGGTTTAGATTAAGCCAGGATTAGGCCTTAGTTCAATTAGGACATTTGAGTAGCTTTTCTAAACTTGCCTTAGAAAAAAACATTACTAATGTGCATCTTGGGACAAAAGAATGGCACTGACATAGCTAATTATTTCATTAGTTATTTTCATTAGTTTTAATGGACTACCAAAAGTAAATCATTAAATGTAAATAAATTAAGTAAAATTAAGAGTTAAACCATGATGTTAAAGCCACACTGTGAGTATAACCATCAAAACTGTATTAACCTCCTAAGACCCAGGAAGAAAGTTTTTTTGAATTTAGTATTTTTTCATGTTCTTACATTGTTTAGAGCATATGAAACAAATGGGGGAGAATTTTTTTTTTGAAAAATTATATTTTATTCATATGTAGAGACACCAGGACATGTAAAAACAAGGGGATTTTTTTTTCATTCACCAATCAATTTTTAGGTTTCAGGATTTTCTTTAACCAAACTTTGTTTAAATATCATTTATTATTTACTTTTTGCAATATGTGGGTAAAATGGCCATAAATGGGTTTTCCCATTTAATGCAATGTATACACTGTATCTAATTTGCATATTATTGTTTTCTTGGAGCAAGGTGTATTGAAAAAGGAAGTGTAATGATGGGGAGTTGGCAACATTTTCAAAATATCTAATATTTCATAGGAATATTGATATGTAATTTCATTCCCTATTCACTTGTTGTGTCTCCTAAAACGCCTGATATGCTTTAAGTCCTGGTGTCTCCACAGTGGACATGTATGAAATCAATGCCCTGTTTTGTAACAGAAAGCCATATTTTGATTAGAAATTTTCCTGAGATGTTGATGCATGAAAAACAATTTTAAAGAGTCAGATTTAAATGATAATGATAATAAATAGTATCATATTTCCATAAGATAATTCAGTCATTTTTAAAGACCAAGCAGAAGTTGTTGTCATGGTGACAGTTGCGTTCTCACACCAGTTATATGAATGAAAATTATTTATAACTTGAAAATGACTATGAAATGTTTCTTGCCTTGACAGTACTGTTCTAAACGTTTAAAAATCACTAAACACTTGTTATCCTGTTTACCAAAACTATCTATTTGAGGTAGGCCTAATACAGCTTAAAAAAAAAACAAGCTTGAAACTACTTACATTTAAACACCACATCTTCGCTTGCACGTATATCTGCCGGCGCCGCGCCATTTTTTCAAATAATATATACAAAAATATGACGGTTGGTAAAGAATTTTGCGTTATCTGCAGCAGCGAAGCACCCTCCGAATCCCTGCGAAAGAAGGGCGCATTCGGAGTGTCCTACTTACAGCATTGATGACGCACGCAGCCCTAGAACGCGACCTCTGGGGGTCATTTTGCGGTTGTCCTGCAGGTGCCTGCACGAGACCGTTTCTTTGGCACTGGATTCACACGGCGCTCGAAAGAGCACGAGTTCGCTTCGATGATTTTGTGAAACAGTCCGTAATTCTAAAATGAGTACGATCGTTTCTATAGTACGCTATGTTTTAAGGAAACACGGCCCTGTTTAGTGTGTATATTACTCAACCGAAAATAAAATAAAAATATAGCCATGAATTATAGCCCAACTCTTAAATACATTAACACAATTAAATTGTCGCGTCACATTTAAATTAAGTCATTACGTATATTTACAAAAATCACCTGTTACATGCTTTATTGTACCTATTTTTTTTTTGGTTATAAAAACAAATAATCTGCTACTGTATTTGTTATCTGCTAAATTAGGCTACTAAATATAGGCTAAATGTAATAAAAGCAAGTCTAACATATACATTTATTTAGACTATTAAAAGCATTTAATTTGCTTTATATATATATATTTCTCCTGGTGAGGAAAAAACAATAGGATGTTGTTCTCATACCCATTTAAAAAAAGCTTTTCCCTTTTTTTATTGAGTTATTGCTCAAATATACGGAGGTGCGCGCGCAATATCGAAGGAAAAGAGTGTAATGCCTTGTAAAGGCAAGTACAAATTAATATATATATATATATATTTTTTTTTTTTTACAAAGCTCAGTGTTAACAAGTGCGAAAAACTCTCTGCCAAGAGACATTTGCTTTCCCCCCGGACTATTATCAACCTTCAGTGTTCGGTACACTCATTTCGATCTAAAGGTCCACAGGTGTAGCTAGTCTACATCTTAAAAAGACATAATTTACAGCGTAGCTACAAGAACAGCATATTTTTTAATATTTTCATCAACACTGGAATACATATTTATATATTATATAGTAGGCTATGAGTATCCTCAACTAGCTCCTCACACTTAGCCTAGATGTTCTGTTAAACTAAAAAGAGAAAAAGACATGATTGGTAGAAAACCATTTTTAAAGTTATTATTTATAGACATTTTAAGAAATAAATAATTTACCTGTTGAGAGTGTGTTGACAGTCTGTGTAGTTGTATAGCTGAGCTCCAGAAAATCAGTTATTAGGTGGCTTTGACAGTTACAGATTTGAAAAACAAAAAGGCGGGAATAAAGAACCCTAAACTCTAGCACAAAGAATCGGCGATCTTCAGGGCGATTCGGTTCTAAATAGACCTTAATAAGACAAAAATACAAAAAAAGTGTGCACAATCCTCAAACCCAAACAGGGCTCAGGTGCAGGACAAAGGAGACAAATTAACACACTATTATATAATTTACTGCAACGTTTATATATTGATATGTAATTCACATCAACCATTGAAAATCATGACAGTCTTTCACAGAGTTTCCATCAGTTGCTTTCTCAGAGTCAGCAAGTCGATGAAGACGACACCCTTTTTGTCGAAAGCTCTTCCAATTTCAATCACAAGGAAGTCACACTTGGTTGTGAAATGTTTCCCACACATCTAAATCCTCTCAGATCCATCCGAAACCCTTTTCTCCTGCTGAACTGACGAAAATCGTTTGCATTATTATTTCCTCAAAGTCTTTTTATGGATGGGAGAAAACATGTTTATTAGACTGGTGTGCTTATGGATTGTAAATATTATGGTTTCTGTTTGTACTCTTTCAGACCTTAACCTACCTACAGTAGGCCTATCTTAGAGTTGAGTGATGGTGTTGAACGTGAAGTCGAGCGTTTCTCCTCAATGGGAAATGACTACATTTTGAAGAAATAGCTGTTGTCTTATGATGAGGGATATTCTGATAATGTGTGTGCATAGTAACTAATTAAGTCTACGATATAGGCCTATGGGTTGAATACAAAAAGTTCTAATCGAACTTTTAAAATAAAGCTACCACGATTATACAATTATTTGTCAATGTTTGTCATTACAACATGAACTGTAGGCTATTATCTGCAGACAATCAGAAATATTACATTGATTTGCAGCACTTATAACTGTAATCTAAAACCCTGTGCCCCTATAAAACATGAAACCGTTTTCACTCAGAAATCGCTAGGCTAGTAAATGCCACAATTAGCCTGATTAGGAAACTGCTGAATTAAACGTGAAATTCTGAAGTAGAAAGACCGACCCAGCCTAGTGTTTTCTTGTAAAACGTGGCTATACTCCAATATGCTCATTTTTATACAGCATGTATAAATCACACGCATATTTGCAGATGTTTCTCTCAAAAGGTTCCCATCACTTTTGGTGTCTTAAAGTCAACATGACATCAAAAGTTACTCTTTTAATAAATATTTGATCTCACTGCGAACGATTCATGAAGACATTATTATAAAGCTCTCACGTATTATTTTATAGGCCTATCTTTATAAATCGTTTGATATCTTTCTTATAACATGGATTTTATATCTTTATGATGGTTTCATTCGCCTCCATTTTTTTCATATTTTATGGCCTTATGTTTTAGATGATAGGAGACTTGATAGAAGACATCCTCAAATATAATTTGCTATAGTAGTTTTATCTCTTAAAAACATCGACGCTACCCTTTTTTTTCTTTCTTTTTTTTTCTTACAGCGATATTTAAACACGCTTTGAAAATGCACAACATGGCAATGCGGTATAGAAATAGGCTTATTCATTATACACTGTCACATATTACATAGGCTAAATTAAAAGTAGTTTTCGATAGTAGGCTTGATGATTTCCCGGTAAAAAAAGAAACGTAGGCGCACTACATCTTCTGTTGAAAATCAGACATTTGCCATTACCAGAACTATACTCAGCATTAGCCCATAGTGTTTTAATGTAGCTACTATCGTAATTAAGCCTGTCTGTTAATTGTTCATAAAAGCATTAATTTTTCTATAAGAATTTATAATATGTGACTGCGTATAATCAGTGCGGTCTAAAAATGTAGGCCTGCATTTTAATGCACATCCCATAAAATCTAAAATGACATAAATGTAAATGATTATATTATGGCCATGATCTTTGACTGTTCCTTGTTTTAAATCACATGATAATCGAATGTCGTGTTTGCCTATTGTATATATTGTATATAACCTACTTTATATAATGTTTTGTAAGAAATATGGTATAAACCGGTAGTGGCCAAATCGTATTATTAAAACAAAGTTGTATTACCGCATGTCGTTAAATCATAAAATGTTGATATACCAATATTTATTATAATGGAATGGTTAATTATGACTTAAAGTTATGATACATATTTTGTTGCCAATGAAAATAAAGACAAGCAACACTACATAAAATAAAAAAAACATAAATGAACCACAAACAATGTTAATCGGATGGTGGTGCGCACAGGACATGTTGTGGATGCTTCTTCCCTAGGCCTATATAGTGACACTTTTACTTATAATTTTTTTAAACAATAATGTACCTTACAAACCCAGGTGAAAAAGACTTGTTTTTCACCTGGGAATAGCCATACTTTCTTGTTAAATACGATGTTATAGGATAAATCATATTGTAGGCTACTTTAAAAATATAGGGTTATAGTAAATTTAAGCACCATGTAGGCCTTTATATGCAATAACATATTTTTTCACACAGTAGCATTTTTACATTTTCCTAATTACCAACATGTTTGCAGTGGATAATAATTCTTTCATGGGCAGAGTTGGAGCATCAGTTTCGATACCGTGGGAGGGTGATGATCGTGATCATAAAAGTGACGTCAGCTTCGCAACCTTTAGCATTCACCGAGGCTGGAGGGTTCAGAGAATCTGGCCAGGTAGACGAACCGTCAGGTTATAGGGAAACCTGGGTCTGAGGAGCCGAGATCAATTGTTCGGGTGCATATTATGCACTGGAGTCATCAGGCGGGAAAATGTATGTGAGTTACCTCCTAGAGAAGGACACCAGCATGTACCCAAATTCCGTGAGACACCCAAGCCTGAACCTGAACCCTCCGAACTTTGTGTCCGCACCTCCACAGTATCCGGACTTCACAGGATACCATCACGTGCCTGGGATTACCAACGAGCCTCACCACAGCCAAGCCGGAGCGTGGAACCCTGCCTACCCTCCTCCGAGAGAGGAATGGACATCTTATGGGCCAGGACCTGGAGCTTCGGCCTCGAGCACTGCTCAGTTGGGTTTCAGTCCTCCAGAGTTCTCCTCTGTCCAAGCGCCCGGCCTTCTTCCGTCGTCCATAAGCGCGTCAGTCGGTCAGCTGTCGCCGAACTCTCAGAGACGGAACCCGTACGACTGGATGCGTCGGAGCGCGCCCCCGTCAAACTCAGGTGCATTTCGAATCTGAATGCAATTATTGCACTTTGAAAAGTATCGGTCAATGGTTATTATTATCACATCGGGTTCGCAAAAAGCCACTTTAAATAAGTTCGAAACTGCTCAGCTTTACGGCTTCTGCATTCACGCGTTTGTCATGCTAATGGGGATTTGTGTGAGTCTCTATGCTTTGATGTCACTCTTTGTTCTTTTTTATGTCTGGATGCCGAGAAGTCTGTTGAAAACACGGATGCGCACGTGTACTTAACATAAAACAGGTTTACACTTTATTTGGTAACACTTTATTTCACACGGTACATGCAGTTACTAACAACTATAAATGATGCGTAATTGCAAGCAACTAACCCTAAAGCAACCCCTATAGTTAGTACATATTTAAGTATTTAATTCTAGTGTAACAGACACCTTAAAATAAAGGGTTACACTTTATTTTAAGGTGTTCATGTTACAGTGTAATTATATATTTAAGTAGGCCAACTGAGTAATATTAATTACCTACATGTACTTACTGTAGGGTTAGGGTTTGTTGCATGTAATTATGCATAATTTACTGTTAAGTACATGTAACATATATAACAAGGACACTGTAAAATAAAGTGTAACCCTATTATTTTAAGGTGTCCGTGTTTATACATTTAAGTACTGAGTAATATTAAGTAACTACATGTACTTACTATAGGATTAGGGTTTGGTTTAGGGTTAGATGTAATTATGCATAATTTATAGTTATTACTACAGTAACTGCATGCAACATATATGACAAGGACAGTGTTAACTAAAATAGCAGTACGAGTATTTTTTAGATAAACTGAAAAAAGCAATATATAAAAATAAATAAAAATGTAGTCATGTAATAATTAATGGGATTATGCAGTTAATTAGATAAAGCAATTGTATTCCAGCTCACAGCGGCTTAAACTTCAATTCGGCGGGACACGCTGATTATGAAAAATTGAAAATGGAATAAAAATTGAGAACATTTAAAATGTTTGCATGTACAGTTGGACCTAATATTTCCATCAGATAATGGAAACAATGGAATTATCTCAGTATTGCAAAAAGAACTTTGATATTTCAGCATATTGTTAAAGAAAATATCCCTGTCAGCGCAGGGAGCAACAAAGAAATCGGAAAAGCTGGAAAAAAGTTGTCCATTTACTCAGATGGGTGATAATGTCTGTGTGAACACTCATAGTCTATAATAAAAATAATAAAAAAAATTATAATGAAAAAATGGATATGCCATAAAATTAGAATCTTCAATGTACATTTTTAAGTACAATCACCTTGGATGTTTAAGTCATTTCAACTTAAATTACATTAAACTTGCTTAAAATAGATGAATCTTGTATAACTTGTTAAAAAGAAAATTGCTTAACTTATTTTGATGAGTTAAAGCAATGTAAAAACATATGTCGTCATAACTTATTGATCATATCGTTTTTTACAGTGTTGAGGCAAAGACAGTATTTTTAATGACTATACTTTAACATACATCTCAGTAACCAAGTCAAAACCCAAATTAAGTCTTATTAGCTCACAATCAGTATTACATTAAAGTTCTCAATGCTTAGAAGTAATAATGAAATAACTGGCTTTCAAAATGGAGGATTGAAAGTGTTGCCTGGCTGAGTTAATGATAACTGGAGATTATGGTCTCTAGTGAGATTTTCGATGAAGATGCTATATGGTTGAGAAGCCTAATTATCTGAGTTCCTCCCTCTGGGGCTGTTGCCCTAGACAGGCGGTGTCCTTCCCTTTCGCTGTGTATGTTTTAATATTTAACCTGCTGGCCACTTAAGTCCCCTCTTGCCATTGACAGGGTAAACTAAGTTTGAAATATAGAGACACAATTCCAAAGACCTTTATAACATGGACATCTTGGTGTTTTATATATGTGTGCTCTTAACGATTGGCTTGATTAAGGGAGCAAACACTAGGTTCCCATAGTTACTTTTTAATAGAGAAGATAAACACACAACTCAAAAAGACCCTTTATTTTTTTTTTATCACATTATCATTAATTATAGTCAATTTGATTTGTTTAGCATTTCTCACAAAACATGTTGTTCTGAAATCGTCCCTTAGCCCAGAAGATGTTTAGGATGTATAGGATAAAAAGGGACCAGATTTACATAGATTATTTTTTTAACTTGATTATTAATTAATAATGAATTTGTTGTGGTGTTTTTGTTTTAGGAGGAAAGACCAGAACAAAAGACAAATACCGGGTAGTGTACACGGACCATCAGCGTCTGGAGTTGGAGAAAGAATTTCATTACAGTCGTTACATCACAATAAGAAGAAAAGCAGAGCTGGCGACAGCACTCAGTCTGTCAGAGAGACAGGTTAGCTGCTTTAATACAGTCTACAGAAATATGACGACATATGAGCCTTATCATGCATACCTAACTAGATTATGCATATGCAGTGTTGGGGGGGACGCATTTCAAACAACGCGAGTAACGTAATCAGAGTACAAGTAACACATTACTTTTTAATTTACAACAAAATATCTGAATTACTTTTACACATAAGTAATGCAAGTTACTTTGTTTTCCCATGTATTGATTGACAGCTCTTCTGTCCCAATGTATTTACTAATCCCACTCAGTATTGAATCTGAATATTACGTGAATCTGGAATAATTAAATGTTAAATAATACAAATATACTTTATGTATTTAATCTCACTTTATTGACTAAATGTGAGCAGGCATTTACTAATTTCACTTGCACAAAAACAGATTCAGAATTCCACAAAATTAATAAAAGCAGTGAAATGCAAACTCAGAATATTCAATATTAATTGTTAACACAAATATACTTTATGTATTTAATATCACTTTATTAACCAATGTCTTTGCTGCTGACCTTCGATTATCCAATTCAACCATACCAATAAACAAAGATTTCTTTAGATGAACATCACATTTGTGTTTCATTTTTGATTGCTGAAGTAAGAGTGTTGAACTTTCTTCTCTTGCGACCTATTCTTCTGTAATCCAGAATGGCCAACACAATCTCACAGCTTTTCGTAACTATTTAACGTTTTGGTGAATTGGTGGCAACGCCGTATGAATTTGTACAATCTCATTCATACGTTTTCGTACGATCTGTTTAGACCCCAGTGACGGGTAGGTTTAGGGGCGGGGTTAGAGGTGGTCCCTCATAATGACTTTTTTTTTTTTTAAACTCGTAAGTTTTTGTATGATTCACATCATAGATAGAAGCACAGGTCCTTGATACCTGCATTGCCAATGGGCCAGCCACAAGGTTGTAAACTGGGAGCCCCCATCACAGATGTTTGGCCCCATTAATCTCAGAACATCTCTGGGTGGTGGGGCAGCGAAAGGGACGTCTCCCTACTGCTCCATGTGGCTGGCCCTATGATCCTTAGTTTCCCCACCTGGGGTCTTTCCTTCTCAGCCATAACCAGAAGCTCCCTTTCTCTGCCTTTTGCTTCGATCCAGTAATTCCAAACCTCTTCAACAGCCATTAGGTGGATTTACCAACAAACCTTCAACAGGGAAGATACATGATTTCAGTACACGCTGCCACTAGGTCACTATATTTCTCCTTTTTTCTCTCAAATGCTAACTCTGTCATCTCTTCAGTGAGTTCTGCCATGATTACTGTCTTGGCAGAGATGGACCATAGGATGATGTCTGGCCGCAGAGAGGTTATTATCTCAGATGGAAACTTGAGCTGCTGGTTGCTCTCATCTGCCACTCGCATCCAGGTTTCAGAATGGACCACTCTCTCTCGCTGATGTTTTCTGCTGCAGCTCCTTACCTGACGAAGCATATTTGTGGTTTGGAAGATGGACTGGCTCTTTTGGCTTTGAGTCTTCATTTCTCCAACACCTCTGCCAGTTTTTAAAGCGCTCGATCATGGTGCCACTTGTACTGGCCTTGGGTCAGAGCAGCTTTACAGCTAGTCAAAATGTGCTGTAGGCTGGGATTTTTGGCATCTCATAGACTGCAGGTTGTGTCTGAGCCATACCAGAGCTGAATGCTCTGGGGGCTTGGAAGGATGTCATATGTGGTCCTAATAAGGCTTAGTCTAGCCTGTGGAACCTTCCACATGTCGGCCCAAGTTATGGTCTTATAGATGACTGCCTCCCAATTTGTCCACCTGCTTTGCTTCTGCTGGCTCACAGCAGCCGTGTCGTGCAAGCAGCGGTTTGCAGGAGTATAGTAACATCATCCATGAAGCTTCTCAAGATGCTGCCCTGATTCAGATCTCACACCTCGAGCCATCTGTCTAGCACCAATGAGGATGCCTTCAAAAACTGCTGTAAACAAGATGGGTGAGATTGAGCAGCCCATTGCTATGCCCTTCTCAAGTTGCTGCCAACCAGTTATAAATTCCTGGGTTGAGTAGGTGACATAGAAGTTGTTAAAGTATGCAGAGACCAGATTTTTGATACAGGTAGGCACATGGAAAAAATGTAGTGTGAAGGCGATAAGTTGATGAGGAACCAGAACCATAAGCATTTGCCAAATCCAGCCAAACTACATGGAGATGTAACTTTCTGCGCTTGGCTGTCTGGATCTGTTCCCAAACCATGGCAGAGTGTTCAACACAACCTGCCTTTTGGCAACTGGCAATGTAGTTGTTAGACAAAAGGTAGTTGGACATACGTCTGGCCATCACCATACGTTAAGCAAGGCAATGCCTCGAAACTGGCTGATTGTATGGGAATCTTTCTTTTTTGGGAGGAAAATGGTTACAGCTCTGCTCCATGCCAACAGGATAGATTGGGCTTTCCAGGCAACTCTCATTAATCTCCATTGTAGCTTCAGCGCCGCAGGGCAGTTTTTATATGCCTTATAGGGTACACCGTTTGGTCCAGGTGCTGATGCAGATCTAGCTTTTTGTACCACCTGTTTGATTTCTGCCCACTTGGGTGGTGAGGTGTTGAACTTTGAGACAGTAAGGATAGATACAAAATCACCACTTGACAATAGTTATGTTTTCCCGTGAGATCAGGTTGAAACGGCAGCTGTATTAGGTTAGTTTGAGCTGCGCCCTCAACTGTACAGGCATGAATTTGCATTTCCTTCAACTTGAGGATTATTCATTTCACTTTTGTGAAAAGGCCTTTACATTTGCCAAAAATAGAACTTTTGTTGTTGTTGTTTTTTGTATTTAAAAAACAAATAAGCAAGCCCAGTCCAAGTGAGAAAAAAGTAATGCAAAAGTAACATAACGCATTACTTTCCATCATTAGCAGCCATTGCTATGTTTCACCCATTTCACGGGCCTCACAACAGAAGGGGCCTCCACTTGCACTTGAAAAAGAGCCGGAAATGAATGGGGCTATGGGCAAAAATGCCACCAAACTTAAAAATGCCCCCAAAATTCAAGATATATGGGTCAAAAATGCCCTTGTATGAGCTCTTGTTTTTAGTATTTACAGGTGAAGTGAATAACACTGATTATCTTTTCAACACAGCACCTTTTAGTGTGTGGGATATATTAGGCAGCAAGTGAACATTTTGTCCACAAAGTTGATGTGTTAGAAGCAGGAAAAATGGGCAAGCGTAAGGATTTGAGCGAGTTTGACAAGGGCCGAAGTGTGATGGCTAGACGACTGGGTCAGAGCATCTCCAAAACTGCAGCTCTTGTGGGGTGTTCCCGGTCTGCAGTGGTCAGTATCTATCAAAAGTGCTCCAAGGAAGGAACAGTGGTGAACCAGCGACAGGGTCATGGGCGGCCAAGGCTCATTGATGCACGTGGGGAGCGAAAACAAACAGTAATCAAACAGACGAGCTGCTGTAGCTCAAATTGCTCAAAAAGTTAATGCTGGTTCTGATAGAAAGGTGTCAGAATACACAGTGCATCGCAGTTTGTTGCGAATGGGGCTGCATAGCCGCAGACCAGTCAGGGTGCCCATGCTGACCCCTGTCCACCACTGAAAGCACCAACAGTGGCACGTGAGCATCAGAACTGGACCACGGAGCAATGGAGGAAGGTGGCCTGGTCTGAGGAATCACGTTTTCTTTTACATCACATGGATGGCCGTGTGTCGCTTACCTGGGGAACACATGGCACCAGGATGCACTATGGGAAGAAGGCAAGCTGGCGGAGGCAGTGTGATGCTTTGGGCAATGTTCTGCTGGGAAACCTTGGGTCCTGCCATCCATGTGGATGTTACTTTGACACGTACCACCTACCTAAGCATTGTTGCAGACCATGTACACCCTTTCATGGAAACGGTATTCCCTGGTGGCTGTGGCTCTTTCAGCAAGATAATGCACCCTGCCACAAAGCAAAAATGGTTCAGGAATGGTTTGAGGAGAACAACAACGAGTTTGAGGTGTTGACTTAGCCTCCAAATTCCCCAGATCTCAATCCAATCGAGCATCTGTGGGATGTGCTGAACAAACAAGTCCGATCCATGGAAGCCCCACCTCGTAACTTACAGGACTTAAAGGATCTGCTGCTAACATCTTGGTGCCAGATACCACAGCACACCTTCAGGGGTCTAGTGGAGTCCATGCTTTGATGGGTCAGGGCTGTTTTGGCAGCAACACAAAATTAGGTCATAATGTTATGCCTGATCGGTGTATAATAGGCCATAGAGTGTTTTCCCAATATCAGCACGATTGCAAATGTGATAGCCTATTGATTTCATACAACAGTTCATACAACAAAGAAGTTAATGTTAGGTGACTTTCATTTTAGTCTTAGAATATTGTCTGTTTTCGCAAACAAAAAAGTTCCAAACAAATCCACAGTAGAACCATCGCCCGCTTCCGAGCAACACAGTGATGTTTTGTTACTAAATTAATTTTGTTACGCGCTTTTAACTAATCTTTTGACTAAATGATGGGGGGCCTCCGACTGTTTCTTTGAAACGGGCCTCCGAATTGCAACTTTCTTAGGGAGTAACACAATATTGTAATGCATTACTTTTTAAAAAAAAGTAATTTTCCCCAACACTGCTAATATGTAAGACATAGAAGAACATTTTCTTTCTCACACCACAACTTTTACCTCAATAACTCTTGAGGGAATTTTTTTTTCAGTATGACTCATGGCATGTTGTTGACAGGTGAAGATCTGGTTCCAGAACCGGCGTGCTAAAGAGAGGAAAGTCAATAAAAAGAAGATGCAACAGCCGCAGCCAGCATCCACAACCACACCCACCCCACCTGGTTCAGCTCTCGCAGGCAATGTTCCCATGGTGACAAGTAGCAGCGGTGGCCTGGTATCACCGCCTATGCCAATGACTATCAAAGAAGAGTACTGAAGAGTACAAAGAAGACTTTGACTGTTAATATTTTTATACTGTAACAGAGCCCTTTCACACTTATACACGCATGGTACTTTAAAATCAACACATCTTTGTTGCAATGAAAAAGAAACTGTGACAAACGTGACAAAGACTGTCTGCTGCATGGGGTTTTATTAAAAAAATACAAATAAAAAGTAGCCAACAAACATTCCAAAGTAATGAAGCAACATAAATCTGAAAGGCTGTGTAATATTTCTCTGGTTGTGTTGGTTTTCTTTATTTTAGTACTTTATTACTGCTGTTGTTTTGTTCATCATTGTAAACTTTAAGATGTTTTGAGATTCAGAAAAGTTTGAATTAAAATAATTGTGTATTTCTAAAGTAATTTGTATTAATAAAATAAATGTTTTATTGTGGCAAATTGATTCATTTCAGACTGGCCAAGTAGAGCAGCGTTTCCATCCATCAGCTGTACACTTCTTTATACAATATCTGACATAGTTAAATTGTGCCTTCTCACAGATATCAAACATAGAGCTAACCTACAGCCAAGTGCCAAATTTCACCCTATCAACCCTATTGTGCTGTTCATATCAAGCATTGATTTGTCACTTTTATTTGAGTGTTTTTTTTTTATATACTTTTTGCAAGGACCACTGAGAAAATTTGAAATGTTTACTCGCGTCTTAGAGAGAAACACAGCTGAAGACACATCTTTGTCCCTGTTTACACCTGGTGTTAAGATGAGTTTTGGTGGATCGGATCACAAGTAGACGAGGGAGACACATTCCCGTTTACACCTGGTGTTTAAATCCGTCTCTTTTGTCCACTTTCAGCCACTTCTGTCCTGATTTCTTCGAGGGGAGGGTCTATGGGCGGGTGTTTTTTCAGATCTTTAGATCTAATGGATGAAATAAGCTCATGTAGTTTACATATGAACACGACCGGAGACGACGGAGAAACACACGGAGAGCATCAGCTTTAGTTTCTGCTCTGACAGACACAAGACCAGCCGAACGCTGTGAGTGTGTGTGTGTTAGACATCAGGAATGGAGAGAGAACATTGAGCTTTCAAACCAAACTTGTGTCTCCAGCTGATAGTTTAAAATCCCGTCTGGCTAGCGCGCGTCCCATAATGTTTAGCATTAGGTCAGTAGGAGGAGAGTAGGGCGTCTTTTAGAGGCTGTTCCAGTGCATTTGACCACATGAGCGTTTACACTACGAAAGCAATCCGGTCCAATGTGTTTTCAACTACCTCTAGAAGTGGATGAAAGTGGACAAGCTCAAAGCTTTTTAGACCCCACTTACACCTGTATTTAGAGCTGTCCACTTGTGATCCGATCGACCAAAACGGTGTAAACAGGGCCTTAGGTGAAGAGCTGTCAGTGAGAACTAGTGTGAGTGAATAGACAGCACTCGAGCAGGAGCTCACGCTGTTTGCACAGTGTAACGGCATCGCTGGATAAGAGACGAGCGCACACCGAGAAACTGTGAGCTATTTCATTATCAAGCACACTCTGGACTCTCTTATCAATGGTGTGACAGAGAAGCTCAACTTGACGGGCATAACATATCTCCTCTACGGCGTCGCTGCAACAGGACCTGTTTTATGACCACGTTAACAAAGCCAGGGTGTGGCGTCCAAAGGCCGAGGCGAAAGGGACTGTTGAGCAAACAATATGCATCTGCCTGCGTACGTCCATTCGCAGAGAGCGTCCATATGTCCACACTCAACCATCATGACTGTTATCTTCATCTCTGTGATCTTAATGAAAGAAGACACATTTTCATTTCACTTTTTGTTTTTAGATATCCATCTCACAGGGGACCAAAACCAATATATTATATCCTTGAGTTCCTGATTATACATTATGTGATACATATGAGACAAACATAGTGACATAACATTCTAATGACAAGTCGTTTTATTTAATAAAAGTGATAAAGATGATTTGGTAAATCTTGTTACCTTATATTGTTCCATTTTCTTTATCATTGCTCTATTTCTGGTAAGGGGAGAAGTGTATAAACAAGCTCACTGATAGCTCCCTCATAGGTCATAAACTTTATTGGGGGCATGTTGTAAAAATATTCTTACCACAGTAACAAAAGCTTGTTGATATGTGTTCTACATATGACATTCTGGATGAAGTACAAAGAGAACTATTGGTTACACTATGTTACATGTAGTAATAACTACAAATTACATTTTATTTGGTAACACTTTATTTTACAGTGTCATTGTTACATATGTTACGTGTAGTTATAGTAATAACTACAAATAAATTATGCATAATTACATTCAACTAACCCTAAAACAAACCTCAATCCTAAACCTATCCCTATAGTAATTATACAGTTACTTAATATTACTTAAATGTATTATTACACTGTAACAAAGACACTATAATATAAAGTGTAACCCTTTATTTTAAGGTGTCTTTGTTACAGTGCAATGAGTAATATTAAGTCATATTAATTAACTACGTGTAGTTACTGTAGGGTTAGGATTAGGGTTAGTTGCATGTAATTATGCATAATTTAGAGTTATTACTTTAATAACTACATGTAACATGTAACAATGACATTATGAAATGTGTTATTTAAATAAAGTGTAATTTATAGTTATTACTATAGTAAATACATGTAGCATGTGTATGAAGGACACTGTAAAATTATTATCATTAGGAAGTCCAAATAATTTCTTGATGCATTTAATAATAAAATCTGAATGTGTGTCTAAATTAATCAGATGAAAGAAGAACCCTGTCATTAATTTAAAAAAGGCAATGCCATCGCACAAAACGTGTTAACCAAGTATCATGGAACTACTAAAATACATATTTATAAATAAAAAATAAAAATGATTTATAATTTATATATATATACCAGTCAAATGTTTGGAAACATTACTATTTTTAATGTTTTAAAAAACTCTCACGCTCATCAAGCCTGCATTTATCTGATCAAAAATACAGAACAATTTGTAATATTGTGAAATATTATTACAATTTAAAATAATGGATTTCTATTTTAATATACTGTAAAATATAATTTATTTCGGTGATGCAAAGCTGAATTTTCAGCATCATTACTCCAGTGTCACAAGATCCTTCAGAAATCATTCTAATATTTATTATACATATAGTATTTTACCCCATCTTAAATCTTATTTTCAATATCTACTATTTAACGGTATTATCTATAAATAGTTCATTAGAGCAAATAGTGTAATACCCATGTCGATCTTCACTTAAAAGGCTAAACAAACTCATTACCTGTCTAGTATTACTTATATAGCTGCTTGTTTACGAGGCTATTGTATCATAAACTTCCAATTACAATAGTTATACCCACTAATAATCTCTATAATGGCGAGAATAATTCTACATAAACACTGGAGCTGTAAAGCAATGATTCTAGACTCTATAAATAGCAGATATGCTGAAGGGCCTATGACACCTTTTCATTGAGCCCAGCGGAATGTACTCGCAGAAATACTTGTGTCGTCATAAACATAACTGAGTTTTTATTAATGCTATAATATTATTATTAAACAAAAAGCAAGAAAGCAAGGCCCCATTATGAACCCCATTATTCGAGGAAGGTGGCATTCTTCATATTTTTTGATAATTAAATTTTTTTGATAAGTCCAGCTGAGCATGAAATATTAAATTGCATCATCGTGACATGCCTTGATATCAAATATCAGATTTCTGATAGTAGTGAATTTTCATGGGTCGCTTTGAAAGTCTCATCCTTCACCTTGATAATCAACCTTTGCCTTTGTTGATAATTCAGAGCATTTCAACATGACGATGTGTCGATGTCAAAACAAGTTCATGTTTGGCAATCCAAGATAGACGTGCAAGAAACAAACCTCAGATCCTGAGATGTGAAGTGTGAATGATTAACCCGCGCAAAACGCTCAGTAAACTTTAACATCAATAAAATAGCAGTATGATTTCAACTGTCATTCTGAGCATCATTTTCACCTTTCACAACATTAACACAAGTACATTGGGTAACACTTTCTATGAAGCCTGTATTCATAATGCATCATAAGGGTTTTCTTAATGCATTATAATACATGCATAATGCAACTTTTAATGTGTTGTGTCATCTGATATTTAATCATAACAATAGTTACAATGCATTATGATACTTACCTAATTGTGGTTATAACTTTTAAGAGTATATGCATTATAATCCCAGATGAAGCCTGTATTCATAATGCATCATAAGGGTATTATTAATGCATTATAATACATGCATAATGCAACTTTTAATGTGTTGTGTCATATGATATTTAATCATAACAATAGTTACAATGCATTATGATACTTACCTAATTGTGGTTATAACTTTTAAGAGTATATGCATTATAACACCAGATGAAGCCTGTATTCATAATGCATCATAAGGGTATTCTTAATGCATTATAATACATGCATAATGCATGTGTTGTATCATCTGATATTTAATCATAACAATAGTTACAATGCATTATGATACTTACCTAATTGTGGTTATAACTTTTAAGAGTACAATGCATTATAACACCAGACGAAGCCTGCATTTATAATGCATCATAAGGGTATTCCTAATGCATTATAATACATGCATAATGCCTTATAAACAACCTTATAATGTGTTGTATCATAAACATAACAACAGTATTAATACTTATCTATTCATTAGATTTGGTAAAGCCTTGTAATTTTACAGTTTATATGAATAAAACATTATTTGCATTGTGAATGTATTGTCCTTTTCTACACAACTTTGATTTTACCTTTATGGGAAATGTCTTATAACCTCTTCATGATAAAGAAGACTTCATTTTTGTTACTGTACTTAAAGCAGACAAAGACCACCAATATTATGAGCACATTATAACGCGCTTTAGATGTTTAAAAGAAGACGTTGTTTTTGTCACTTTACTTTAAGCAGTAAAAGACACTCATAAGATGAAGTATGATACTGTGCAGAAAGTAAAAGATATGAAACTATGGGATATATAATCCATTATAACTTAAGTGGAAAAAATGATGTTTATTGTGTGTTATAAATCATCATACTATTAATAGTTATAACCACAAATAGGTAAGTATTATCACTGTTGTTACGATTATTCATGAGATGACACAACGCATTATAAGGTTGTTTATAAGGCATTATGCATGTATTATAACGCATTATAAATACAGGCCTAATAGAAAGTGTTACCATACATTGTACTTATTTTTTGATGTTAGTACATAGTTAAATACACCTAATATAAAGTGTGACCTAATAATAATATTTTTATCTGAATATAATATTAGTCACAGCCGAGTTACTCACTGAGAATTTATTAGTGACTTATTCTGGGGGGGAAATTAGGTTTATCTCATAATTTTATTAGAGCCCTGCATTAGCTGTACAGAGCCAGGCATTAATTTGAACAGAGACAGATGCTTTGCGGATAGCTTTATATAGGAGATGAACATGGTAACGCGTGCTGTATGACACGCCATTAGAAAAGTGTGCTTGGTTTTTGCGGTTTCCAAGTAATGTGAGAATGTGGGCTTTAAAGGCACAATATGTAAGATTTTTTGATTAAAATATCCAAAAACCACTAGAGCAGTGTTATATATTTTGTTGACTTGTGTACATTATCCTAAATGTTTCCAAGAATGTTTAAATCCAGAGAAATAAGCGATTTTAACCAGGACACGGTGTCTGGTGTCGTTGCAGGCAGGAAGACAACAGGCAGATTCACAATCAAAAGAGTATTTAATGAATAAGGTTCTCAGGTGAGCAAATAACAGCAGGAGCAACACACACTTACACTCACGGTACACAACATAGATCAGACACAGACTGGGAGAAAAGGGAGAACTTAATAGGGAACCCAAACGAAATAATGACAAGACACAGCTGAACAGAACTAAACTAACGAGGGTAACCATGGGGACAGATGAGTGGCGGGAAACTGAACAAAGAAACATGTGACAAAAGAAAACAGGAAGTCCATGGAACAAAACAGAACATAACTGTGACACACGGACCGTCAAAGACATCATACCTACGTTACCCCCGATTTCCGGTTTTATTTTGTAGAAACCATGGAAACACAAAGACGCTTTAATATATGATGTGTTTTATTAGATGGTGAGCAACTGTCTGGATCATTCATGGACATTAAATTAATCATTGTTCTCCAGCTCTACACAGTTAGTCTTATTGTTTAAATCTGGTGTTCTTGATTTACCGCGAGTACCATGAACAAGTGTAGCGCCGAGTGAACGCACAGAGTAGCATTATAACATCACTTTAACACACTCAAATGTGTGTAATATGATAAAACAGCGCTGCGTTCCCCCACATACACATGAGCAGAAGAAGCGGAAGAAGCGGAAGCGCTCGTCTGCGGCAGAATAAAAGCTCCGTTAAAAGTTTTTAAAAAAATAGACGATATCTGTGGCTGCAAGCTATTAAACGGGCAGACTGGGACAATGCTACAATCAAAGAGGCTCGTGTTTGTAGTGCTCACTTCATATCAGGTAAAGTCATCCTTTATCATCCCTTTCTGTTAGATTAAACTCGAAAACCTGGATTGCATGAACAGTTTTCTGTACACTAGCCTATAATGTTAAACTATGCAGTTTAATAGTTTAGCCGCAGGCTAGTGCCAACATTGTGACAACAACGGTAGAGTTAAGTCTGCTAAGTCTGTAGCATGCCACAGGTCACAATTACTGACAGATATTAAACTTCACCTAACTATTAAATCAGTCTACAGTTTACAGAAAACATTTTGTTTACTTACCATGGCTTAACTCTACCGTTGTTGTCACAATGTTGGCGCTAGCCTGCGGCTAACTACTAGCAGCTGGCTACGTCTGTAACAGTTCCATGACATTTACAAAACGATTAACCTGCATAGCTTAACGTTATAGGCTAGTGTACAGAAAACTGTTCATGCAATCCAGGTTTTCGAGTTTAATCTAACAGAAAGGGATGATAAAGGATGACTTTACCTGATATGAAGTGAGCACTACAAACACGAGCCTCTTTGATCGTAGCATTGTCCCAGTCTGCCCGTTTAATAGCTTGCAGCCACAGATATCGTCTATTTTTTTAAACGGATGAGATCCAACAGGAATCCTGAAAAACTTGACTCCACAACTGGTGTGATTTTTACAGTTTCACAACGCAACAAGTAGGCATTTTTTCCTTGACGAGAAATTCTCCGGTTAACACAATTCAATGGGATGGAATGAACTTTCTGACCCCGACATGCGCACTGCGAACTGCAAATTTTCCTGTGATGTGAACCATGAAGGGGTCTTTTGTTTTGAATAAGCGACATCTAGCTGCAAAACTTTACATATTGTGCCTTTAATGCCAACAAGCAGCGCATCCCAATAAATTGCTTACAAACTCTTGACATTAAGACTGTTTACATAGGCTACTACTAGAAATAAAATATTTGTGAATCCTATCACAAAGAGTTTGATTTATCTTCTTAACTTGAATGATCACGATTGGAACATCTGACGTGTGTAATATATTCTCGGATGTATTAAACTAGACACAAAGAACGGGTGCCAGAGATGCACAGATAAATACAAATAAACAAATTTCATATAATTTTCACTAAGCGTGAGCTGGATTAGGCTGATTACTTTTGTTAATGTCTGCAATATGGAGAACTAAGCGGTCATGGTGATGTACAAAAGTATGAGATGGTTGGTAACAATATGATTCACTGCTTGTGCGTTTGCAACCGGTCCTACTCGATTTGCGGGATTCGAAACGGAGTCTCCGGCGTGGGAGGTGGGCGCGCTAACACGAACACTAAAGACCACGGCCTCTAGCATCAGTCTCTAGCGCACCACTTGAGGTCAGGAGACTTCGGTTCGCTCTGGGGTGTGTTTCTCGTACAACGACGTAACTCACTGCTTAACTACCATAGTACGATGCATCGTTGAAGACATCAACTAGGGCCCTGTCCCAAATGGCACACTTCATATGCACTTTCGGTCTTGTGGACTTATAATGGCTGCCGCGTACGCGTGTCCGTTAAGTCCACAAGACTGTAGGGTGTCCCGTTTGTCATTTTAGGTCTCAGAAGGGTGCTCGCGAGCGCCCCCTGGTCGATATGCGCCCTCGATGCGTACTTCTGCCGAGCCCGCACTGGTGCGGGTTCCGCAGCGGACTTCTGTAAATCAAAGGTCTTCAACCCTGCTCAAATGACCCACTGTTCTGCAAGGTTTATTCCGACCTGCTTCAGCACACCTTGATGTGTATTTCCAAGCGATCCTGAAGAGCCTGATTAGCTGCTTCATGTGTGTTTGATTAGGGTTGGAGCTAAACTCTGCAGGAAAGTAGTTTCATCAATTGACCATTTGAGAATCTAAAAGTCAGAGTGAACTCTTGGGTGAATTTGAATAGGTAACACAGCATTGCAAGCTGCTTTAAAGCCTAAAGTGTCATTGCAGCTTTCTGATGAAGTTTGGTTCCGCGAAATCGCATAGCCAAAAGTCACATGACCTTTTTTTTTGTGATTATTTTGGATAGTAGCTAATTGTGACATTTGACACCAAAAGTTAAACCTATTTGTTTTCGTGTAGCAGATCGACAAATTAGTATTATCACCATCTTCAGTCTATTTAAACTATTTACTAAGCTATATGTCATCATTACCACCATTTCCTTGAGGATACCATAATCCAGAGGGAAATTGTGTATCACTGGCAACATGCTCACGTTTTGGAACAGCGCCACCCAGTGGTCAAAACATATAACAGCATTCTTAGAAAGTGCTTAAAGTCCCCATGTTTCAAAATTTACGTTTTTTGTCTTTTAGTATGAATATGTTAGCCATACTGTAATCTATAAGCTAGTGTGCTCCAAAACAATGACAAAATTCACATTTAGAAGATATAAGCGTTCAAAACTTACAGTATCTTAAATCTGCCAATATGGATCAATGATTTTGATGACAACACACTGCACTTCAGATGTTCTGTCCAATCAAATGCTCTCTAGAATCTGAAGCCCCGCCCCCTACATTATAAACAGACACTGAAGCTGTGGCTGAAATCGGTCACTTGTTCACACATTTACTATTGTCTATATGGTGAATGGCACATAGTGCACTATATAGGGGATAGGGAACGATTCAGTGCACTATACAGGGAATAGGGAACGATTCAGACAGTGCACTATATAGGGGATAGGGAACGATCAGACTGCACTATATAGGGGATAGAAAACGATCAAACTGCACTATATAGGGGATAGGGAATGATCAGACAGTGCACTATATAGGTGAAAAGGAATGATCATGCAGTGCACTATATAGGGGATAGGGAACGATCCAGTGCACTATACAGGAATTAGGAACGATTCAGACAGTGCACTATATAGGGGATAGGGAACGATCAGACAGTGCACTATATAGGGGATAGGGAACGATCAGACAGTGCACTATATAGGAGATAGGGAACGATTCAGCGCACTATACAGGGAATAGGGAACAATTCAGACAGTGCACTATATAGGGGATAGGGATCGATCAGACTGCACTATATAGGTGAAAAGGAATGATCATGCAGTGCACTATATAGGGGATAGGGAACGATTCAGTGCACTATACAGGGAATAGGGAACGATTCAGACAGTGCACTATATAGGGGATAGGGAACGATCAGACAGTGCACTATATAGGGGATAGGGAACGATCAGACAGTGCACTATATAGGAGATAGGGAACGATTCAGTGCACTATACAGGGAATAGGGAACAATTCAGACAGTGCACTATATAGGGGATAGGGATCGATCAGACTGCACTATATAGGGGATAGAAAAGGATCAAACTGCACTATATTGGGGATAGGGAACGATCAGACAGTGCACTATATAGGGGAAAGGGAATACTCAGACAGCACACTATATAGGGGATAGGGAATAATCAGACAGCGCACTATATAGGGGATAGGGAATAATCAGACAGCGCACTATATAGGGGAAAGGGAATGATCAGACAGCACACTATATAGTGGATAGGGAACAATCAGACAGCGCACTATATAGGGGATAGGGAACGATCAGACAGCGCACTATATAGGGGATAGGGAACGATCAGACAGTGCACTGTATAGGTGATAGGGAACGATCAGGCAGTGCACTATATAGGGGATAGGGAACGATCAGCCAGTGCACTATATAGGGGATAGGGAACAATCAGACAGCGCACTATATACGGGAAAGAGAATGATCAGATAGCACACTATATAGGGGATAGGGAATGATCAGACAGTGCACTATATAGGGGATAGGGAACGATCAAACAGTGCACTATATAGGGGATAGGGAACGATCAGACAGTGCACTATATAGGGGAAAGGGAAGTCGCTGTGCTGTCGCTGTGCACAGAGCGGATCATGTGATCGAGTCGGTCCAGAGACACGACAGCACAGAGCGGATCATGTGATCGAGTCGGTTCAGAGACACGACAGCACAGAGTGGAACATGTGATCGAGTCGGTCCAGAGACACGAGAGCACAGAGCGGAAAACGTATCTGACCCGTTTGAATTCTGCACAGAATGCTGTATTTTAAAGCGATATGGAGAAGATTAGGAGGAGAAACGGTTAGAGATTAGGAGGAAACTGTGGCTTTACCGAGCTCAACGGCTCTGAGCTGTGCTACAAACTAAACGCTACTGGCTGTTTAAAAAAGGGGAGGAGCTGTTTGATATGCCCCGCCCTGTCTTCCTGTTTCAGTGGAAATTACGTCAACACACTGAATAATGCTGCGTGTTTCAAGGCACTTCAGTGGGGCTTTAAAACGTTTGATTACCTTTTTTAATGTCACAATATTGACATCTATAAATTTGTTTGGCCATACAAAAAACACTAGGCCAGTCATATTTCGTACATAATGTATTTTACAGAAGTGCTTTTTAGAACTTGTGATGGACAGGTCATCCATCAGGGTGTTTCATGCCTTAAGCTCAAGGCGCCGAGACAAGCTCCAGCATCCTTGCGACGCTACATAGGACAAGCGGTTTGGAAAATGGATGGGTGGATACATTACCCCCCAACACTGAAATTAGACAACACATTGATATATTATCTCTTCTCTCAGCCCAAGAGGTGCAGGCCGAGGCAGGAGAAGAGAGGTAGAGATGAAGTGATGGAAAAATTTGCATTTATTCAACAATCATGTGATTGAGTCGGTCCAGAGGCACGACAGCACAGAGCGGATCATGTGATCGAGTCGGTCCAGAGACACGATAGCACAGAGCGGATCATGTGATCGAGTCGGTCCAGAGACACGAGAGCACAGAGGGGATCAAGTGATCGAGTCGGTCCAGAGACACGAGAGCACAGAGCGGATCATGTGATCGAGTCGGTCCAGAGACACGAGAGCACAGAGGGGATCGAGTGATCGAGTCGGTCCAGAGACACGAGAGCACAGAGGGGATCAAGTGATCGAGTCGGTCCAGAGACACGAGAGCACAGAGGGGATCAAGTGATCAAGTCGGTCCAGAGACACGAGAGCACAGAGGGGATCAAGTGATCGAGTCGGTCCAGAGACACGAGAGCACAGAGCGGATCATGTGATCGAGTCGGTCCAGAGACACGAGAGCACAGAGGGGATCAAGTGATCGAGTCGGTCCAGAGACACGAGAGCACAGAGGGGATCAAGTGATCGAGTCGGTCCAGAGACACGAGAGCACAGAGGGGATCAAGTGATCGAGTCGGTCCAGAGACACGTGAGCACAGAGGGGATCATGTGATCGAGTCGGTCCAGAGACACGAGAGCACAGAGGGGATCAAGTGATCGAGTCGGTCCAGAGACACGAGAGCACAGAGGGGATCAAGTGATCGAGTCGGTCCAGAGACACGAGAGCACAGAGCGGATCATGTGATCGAGTCGGTCCAGAGACTAGAGAGCACAGAGGGGATCAAGTGATCGAGTCGGTCCAGAGACACGAGAGCACAGAGGGGATCAAGTGATCGAGTCGGTCCAGAGACACGAGAGCACAGAGGGGATCAAGTGATCGAGTCGGTCCAGAGACACGAGAGCACAGAGGGGATCAAGTGATCGAGTCGGTCCAGAGACACGATAGCACAGAGCGGATCATGTGATCGAGTCGGTCCAGAGACACGAGAGCACAGAGGGGATCAAGTGATCGAGTCGGTCCAGAGACACGAGAGCACAGAGGGGATCAAGTGATCGAGTCGGTCCAGAGACACGAGAGCACAGAGCGGATCATGTGATCGAGTCGGTCCAGAGACACGAGAGCACAGAGGGGATCGAGTGATCGAGTCGGTCCAGAGACACGAGAGCACAGAGGGGATCAAGTGATCGAGTCGGTCCAGAGACACGAGAGCACAGAGGGGATCAAGTGATCGAGTCGGTCCAGAGACACGAGAGCACAGAGCGGATCATGTGATCGAGTCGGTCCAGAGACACGAGAGCACAGAGGGGATCGAGTGATCGAGTCGGTCCAGAGACACGAGAGCACAGAGGGGATCAAGTGATCGAGTCGGTCCAGAGACACGAGAGCACAGAGGGGATCAAGTGATCGAGTCGGTCCAGAGACACGAGAGCACAGAGGGGATCAAGTGATCGAGTCGGTCCAGAGACACGAGAGCACAGAGCGGATCATGTGATCGAGTCGGTCCAGAGACACGAGAGCACAGAGGGGATCAAGTGATCGAGTCGGTCCAGAGACACGAGAGCACAGAGGGGATCAAGTGATCGAGTCGGTCCAGAGACACGAGAGCACAGAGGGGATCAAGTGATCGAGTCGGTCCAGAGACACGTGAGCACAGAGGGGATCATGTGATCGAGTCGGTCCAGAGACACGAGAGCACAGAGGGGATCAAGTGATCGAGTCGGTCCAGAGACACGAGAGCACAGAGGGGATCAAGTGATCGAGTCGGTCCAGAGACACGAGAGCACAGAGCGGATCATGTGATCGAGTCGGTCCAGAGACACGAGAGCACAGAGGGGATCAAGTGATCGAGTCGGTCCAGAGACACGAGAGCACAGAGGGGATCAAGTGATCGAGTCGGTCCAGAGACACGAGAGCACAGAGGGGATCAAGTGATCGAGTCGGTCCAGAGACACGACAGCACAGAGGGGATCAAGTGATCGAGTCGGTCCAGAGACACGAGAGCACAGAGGGGATCAAGTGATCGAGTCGGTCCAGAGACACGACAGCACAGAGCGGATCATCAGTCATATTTCATACATAATGTATTTTACAGAAGTACTTTTTAGAACTTGTGATGGACAGGGCATCCATCAGGGTGTTTCATGCCTTAAGCTCAAGGCGCCGAGACAAGCTCCAGCATCCTTGCGACGCTACATAGGACAAGCGGTTTGGAAAATGGATGGGTGGATACTTTACCCCCCAACACTGAAATTAGTCAACACCTTGATATATTATCTCTTCTCTCAGCCCAAGAGGTGCAGGCCGAGGCAGGAGAAGAGAGGTAGAGATGAAGTGATGGAAAAATTTGCATTTATTCAACAATCATGTGATTGAGTCGGTCCAGAGGCACGACAGCACAGAGCGGATCATGTGATCGAGTCGGTCCAGAGACACGATAGCACAGAGCGGATCATGTGATCGAGTCGGTCCAGAGACACGAGAGCACAGAGGGGATCAAGTGATCGAGTCGGTCCAGAGACACGACAGCACAGAGGGGATCAAGTGATCGAGTCGGTCCAGAGACACGAGAGCACAGAGGGGATCAAGTGATCGAGTCGGTCCAGAGACACGACAGCACAGAGGGGATCAAGTGATCGAGTCGGTCCAGAGACACGAGAGCACAGAGCGGATCATGTGATCGAGTCGGTCCAGAGACACGAGAGCACAGAGGGGATCAAGTGATCGAGTCGGTCCAGAGACACGAGAGCACAGAGGGGATCAAGTGATCGAGTCGGTCCAGAGACACGAGAGCACAGAGGGGATCAAGTGATCGAGTCGGTCCAGAGACACGACAGCACAGAGGGGATCAAGTGATCGAGTCGGTCCAGAGACACGAGAGCACAGAGGGGATCAAGTGATCGAGTCGGTCCAGAGACACGACAACACAGAGCGGATCATCAGTCATATTTCGTACATAATGTATTTTACAGAAGTACTTTTTAGAACTTGTGATGGACAGGTCATCCATCAGGGTGTTTCATGCCTTAAGCTCAAGGCGCCGAGACAAGCTCCAGCATCCTTGCGACGCTACATAGGACAAGCGGTTTGGAAAATGGATGGGTGGATACTTTACCCCCCAACACTGAAATTAGTCAACACCTTGATATATTATCTCTTCTCTCAGCCCAAGAGGTGCAGGCCGAGGCAGGAGAAGAGAGGTAGAGATGAAGTGATGGAAAAATTTGCATTTATTCAACAATCATGTGATTGAGTCGGTCCAGAGGCACGACATCACAGAGCGGATCAAGTGATCGAGTCGGTCCAGAGACACGAGAGCACAGAGCGGATCATGTAATCGAGTCGGTCCAGAGACACGAGAGCACAGAGGGGATCAAGTGATCGAGTCGGTCCAGAGACACGAGAGCACAGAGGGGATCAAGTGATCGAGTCGGTCCAGAGACACGAGAGCACAGAGGGGATCAAGTGATCGAGTCGGTCCAGAGACACGAGAGCACAGAGGGGATCAAGTGATCGAGTCGGTCCAGAGACACGACAGCACAGAGCGGATCATCAGTCATATTTCGTACATAATGTATTTTACAGAAGTACTTTTTAGAACTTGTGATGGACAGGTCATCCATCAGGGTGTTTCATGCCTTAAGCTCAAGGCGCCGAGACAAGCTCCAGCATCCTTGCGACGCTACATAGGACAAGCGGTTTGGAAAATGGATGGGTGGATACTTTACCCCCCAACACTGAAATTAGACAACACCTTGATATATTATCTCTTCTCTCAGCCCAAGAGGTGCAGGCCGAGGCAGGAGAAGAGAGGTAGAGATGAAGTGATGGAAAAATTTGCATTTATTCAACAATCTTACATTTTTCCACAAGAGATCCGGGTCTTATAGGTCTGATTCGCACCAAAGCAGGTGCATAGGGGACTTTTATTCTAGCATTAGAGCCGATCGAATGTTTGGTTCTTAAATTATTTGGATTAAACTTGAAAAGGATTTCTGCTGCTAGTGCATGACTGTTTCTCACAAAGATTGCATATCATGTTCTAATCGGAGCTTTGTGACGTCAAAACATTCTGGCTGTTAACTGCATTCGTTTATTTTGTGGACGTTTTTCATCGCTACTTCTTAACGTCTATGTACTTAGCATTTGATATTGAGTTGATGGATAATAAATTATTAGTTATTTTCATATATTATTTATGGTTTCCAATGTGCATATTGCAGAAATTTGACCACTTTATTCGGAGACGTTAATGCTGCTTCCTCATGAACTGAATTAGAGGCAAATACATTTAGCATTTGAGTATCACAGTTAATGGCTAAAGTGCCTTTATGCGATTAATATTTCAAATGTCTTATAACCTGGCCAGATATATTTCTTCATAGTACATATGTCTTTACCTTGTTTCACAAATTTGTTTTGTCATTTTGGATTGGTGGATTAGCGAAGGAAAAGCTGCATGATTAAATCAAGGGTGCACTATGAGGATACCGCCACAAAATGGCCGCTAAACGTAAACAAAACACAGAGTCCATCTTCATGATGTGTATTTTGTTTCCAGGTGTTTGTGCTGCTTTAGTGTGGCAGTTGGTTGAGTTTTAATTATATATCTCGCCATATTAGAATTAGAAGAGGCTATATAATCACCCCTCAAATTTTATGGTTCCATACATTTTGCCACCATTGTTATTTTTTGAATAACTTACTCCCTGGATCTTCACCAATCTTGGCAACGCTAGACCAATAGTTATCAAAATAATTATCTTCCAATTAATTGCCTAGCAGATACAATTAGATCTATTTGTTGTGTGTGGCCTATTATGACTAATTTAAGTACAAAAGTTCACACAGTTTTAGTAAGAGCGCCGCACATGTATGAGGCTACAGAAAAATTTATTTCTCTGTAATGTTAGCAGTTATCAACAACAACAACAAAAAAAGAAAGAAAATAAATAAAATACTTGTTGGCTGATTTAACATGAGTAAACACTATGACACAAAAAACAAAATACCTCTTTTGTAATTATTATTATTATTATTATTTTTGTAAAAAGTTTTTTATTGGACTTCTAACAGGTTAAGTTATTATTATTATTATTATTATTATTATTATTATTATTCTGTCTTAAAAGCGTTTGAGCATCAATAAGGGAGACAACGGATGAAAATTAGCCAGTGTTGGCTAAATCTGGTGCATTTTACATATTGTTATGTATTATTAATGTGTACTGTCACTGATTAAACAAATAAATACTATAGTCACTGACATCCCAAACTTGGTAGGATGATCATACCTCAACTGTGAATGACAAATGACAATATTATCCAATATCAGCTAAATATCAATACTGTCCACTAGAGGGAGCCACAGGATATGTTTAAATTTGACAACAGTGTCAGCATCTATATTTATTTGATAGGATTAACCCCTTAAGATGTATCATCTCGTTTTCGAGGGGGTCCTAACATACACCAATCAAAACATATTAACAGAAACATTACAAAACACAATTACCAGTACAATCAACAACAAAACAAACAATAATAAAAAATAAATAAATGACACCACCAAGTTTACAAAAAATAAATAAATAGATAAATAAATAAATAAATAAATAAATAATAATAATAATAAATACACAACAAAATAAACTATTCAAAGCATACCATTATGAATAAGCAAAGTACAAATATAAATAAATGTAAGCATAATCAACGTAAACACCAGTGAACAACAGTGACAGTATCAATGATAACATGTGCAGTCTACCTTAAGTAGGATAAGGATTGTTTAAACAACCTAAATGATGTAATGGATCTAATGTCTGCAGGTAAATTATCCCAGTCTATTGGGGCTTTAAACATAAATGCTCTTTTACCAGTAGTTTTATTTGCACGAAAAGCAAAAAAGTCTGGACAGTGCTTAACTCGGTAATTTGAAGAAAAAGGTACAAAGTATTGTTGTAGGTAACTGGGATAGTTCAAATAAATACATTTACATTTAAAATTAGTGGATGTCAAATTTGGTCATGCTTTGTTTATAGCCTATGCGTAGCTTTTTATTTCTGGCGATTATATTTAGGCTTCAAAATTTATAAAAGTTGTGTTCGTTTGTGATAATTATCTTGATGGACAAAACGTGTAAGTACTAATTTGTGATAATTCAAAAGCCTATGGAAAAAATCCTATTGGGTTTTTGTCGAGGGAAACTGTTCGATGCAAAATTTGATGGCCTACAAATGTACGTTATCCCTGCAGCACTATAGGGTGCCTTTCTCATTTAAAATGATATAAATCAAGAATTAAAATAACTCATCCTCTCTTTCTTTCTTTGAAGAACCAGGGTTCCCATGGTCTTGGTTAACCTTTAAATATATGAGGTAAAAGTGTGATTTCTAGACCTGGAAATGTCATGTAAATTAATAATGGTCCATGGTCAGTCTATAGTGAATACACGTTTTAGACTAACTTTAAAATATTTTATTAAAGGTGAATGTACTTTTCCGTCTGCTAGAGGTCGCTTATTCAAAACAAAGGCGTAGTTTGATGACGCCTAGTTTGAGCGCAGAATCTTGGGACATGTGGTCATCACCTCACAGCCGGTGGAAAAGAATCGGGATAGGACTCGGGCAGAAATCATGTTCATGGATGTGATTATTAACGTTACTGTAGTATGAAGCAGAGCAGACCCGAGTGGTGTGTGAGCTGAGCAAGGCCGCTGGAGCGATTGCGCAACACACGCCTCGCGAGCAGCGGGACTTTTATTATGCCACAGTCGCCGGCGCCATTTCCACTTTGAGTATGAGGTAACGCAGCTCTGTTTATCATATTAGATACATTTGAGTGTGTTGAAAATGATGTTCTGACGTTACTCTGTGCGTTCGCTCGGCGGCTGCTATGGCACTTGTTGCACACTGCGGTCAGAGTAAAGCGTTTCTGCTGAATAAAACCGGAAACCGAGGATAACGCAGATATGACGCCATTGACAGGCGACTCCCTCACACGTCCCGGTTCCTTGGTTAAAATAGCAATTTACTCACGATTTACAAATAGTTGGAAACATTTGGGATATTGTAAGTACTCAACTGAACAAAATATATAACACTGGCCTAGTGGTTTTTTGGATATTTTACTGAAAAAATGTTACATAGTGCACCTTTAAAATATAAGAGATAGATATATTATTAAAATCATTTCCCGTTAAGCCCTATCCAGCAAGTCACAAACAACTGGAAATTTCATGGAGCCTTTGAATATTGTTGTGGACCGTGGGGGCCTTAGAGTCAAACAGCCTGAGAACCACTGGACTCTCCACTAATCAGCCACAACATTAAAACCACCTGCCTAATGTTGTGTAGGTCCCCATTTTGCGGCCAAAACAGCTCTGATGAGTTGAGGCTAGGAGTTACACGACTACTGATTTCTCCTAGTCAGTTACTTGTCAAAACAATAGCAGAGTAACTCAAGAACTCGTGGTTTATGTTACCGTAAAAAAAGACATAATAATAGTTTGTGTCAACAAGCATTTATTAATTCACAGCTCAATGTTTGCAACAATTATGTCTCTTACATGTTTTGTAAAACATAAAAATAACATGCTGTAAATTGACACGCAACATTATAATTTTTAACAGATCCAAATAATGACCATCCTATCTCCACATTGGCATGTCTTGGACTCTTATTAGTTCTTTTGTGTTTCCCTTAGTTTCCCTGCTCTGTTTAGTTTTGGTTTCAACAATTGTTTTTTTCCTATATCATAGGATATCAATATTTAACACAATATCCATTTACCATTAATGGGGAAGGAAATGCTTTCCACATATTCACATAATCAATTATCTCATTTAGCTCCCTCATTTGTTCTAGTATATATACTCCCTGTGTCTTTCAGTTCTTTGTCCGATCTCGTCAATGTTAAGGTGCGTTTTGTCCGTTTCTCTGTGTTTCCCCTGCCTGATCCCTCCCAGCCTCCCTCTCCCACCTCCTCTACCAAGTCTAATCTGTTCATCAGCTCTTCCTCCTCTGGTTCCTGGCAGTGTGGTGGATTCGCCTTGGGTCTTCCACTCTCCAGCATCACTTTGGTGTGAGGATTCCCCGTCTCCGCCTCCATCCACAGAGCCCAGACTCCACCTTGGTCCTCAGACCCATCGGCTTTGCCTTTAATGCCCCCTCAGCTCCACCATGGCCCATCATCCCACCAGCTCCACAAGGCTCCCTCAGACATCACCCTGTCTCCACGCAGGAATCCGGTCTGCTGGTTACACCTCTGCTCCAATGGGCTATGCCTTCCCTCCGGCTCGCACTGGCTCCACTGTGGTCTTCTGGACCCCCGCTTCTGCCTCGGTCCCATGATCTGTCAGCTCCACCTTGGCCCCCCGGACCTGCAGTGTCTCCCTGGCTCTGTGTCTCCTCAGCTCTGTCTTCACCATGGCCAGCTGCGTCACAGGAGAAAGCACCCCTGGTTCCATCGACCAAGCCTCCACCATGGCTCCTCCCATCAGCTACGCCGCCTTAGAACATCATGCTGACTGTGGCCTGGGTCATTATCAGGCCTTTCTGCTCTTGGCTTCACCCTCCCTTCACTCCCCCATGGACTGTTTTGTTTGTCCTGGACTATGTGTGTTTGGCCTCACATCCTAACTTTGCTTTGCTTAGGGCCCCCAAAATGGTAAACCCACCCCTGGGTGGTGGACAGGGCTCATTATGGGCACTCTGACCAGTCTGCCACTACACAGCCCCATAAACTGCAATGCACTGTGTGCTCTGAAACCTTTCCATCATGGGCAGTATTAAGTTTTTCACCAATTTGAGCTACAGTAACTCTTCTGTGTGATCAGACCAGACGTGCTTTCGCTCCCTTTGCTTAATGTTATGGCTGATTAGTGTATGTGTGATCACTTCTGCATTTATCCTCAGTGGCCACCAAAACTTCCAGTGCAGCACAAAATTGAATTCTGAGGAAGGACAAACAAGACAAAGCAATACTAATATGACCTATACCCATTGTGAATCAAAGAGAGTTACAGATTTAGCAACTGTTGTGTCGAAATACTAAATGTTGCTGACTGTTGCCATCTTTAGTTTTTTAGTGAAAGCCTAATTTATGAAAATGTATGTTTATGTTCGGTCCGACTCTAAAGTGGATGGCTAATGTAATCCCTAAAAGAGACAAAAACAAAAGTTCTACAAAATGAATTATCCCAAATATTCAGTGTTGGTTCTGGGAATGTAAAAAATGTCGTTTTCTTGGCGTTAGAGGAACGTGTTTTAAACGGTATGATGTTCCTCAAATGTTCTTTCAACTTGATTTTGATTAACAATTCAACATTCTAGGAGCGTTGATTTTTAACATTATAAGAACATAAAAATGTCCAGTTTCCTTAATGTTAATAGAATGTTATTTAAAGGTTAGTTTGATGTTCCTGAAACATTCTCTCAATCATTCAAACGCCTGCTGTGAACAAACACTGAAAAAAAGAGAAATAAGAACACAAACTTTCTTCAGCCACAGCCTTAGATAAAATCAACTGAAGATAAAAAACATTATATCTCTGAAGATCTCAGCAGAGGAGGATTGAACAACTCCACAAACAGCATTACCAGCTTCACTTATTACTAACCAGACTGAGTTTATTTCTGTCAGACGTCTACAGAAGCTCTTATTGAGATAAACAGAGGTTTAGATGTTGAGGTCACCATTATGGTGATCAGTGTTTGCTTTAGTTGGGCTCTTAACCCTTGACTTTTGTTAAGTTTTTTTTTCAGCAAACATTTCTGAAGTGTTAAAGCAGATCAACATGTCTGTTTTAATGGTCAAATGACTGCATTAAAGTGGTTTAACCCTTGAGCGGCCTTCGGTCATTTCTGACCGGAGAATATTACGTTTTGAATTGTTAAAAATTACAGCTTCATCGGAATGGTATGAAACTTGGTGACTTTTATGACACTTGGAATGTGAAGGGATGACACTATAAAACATCAAGAATGTGATATAGACATATCCACTCACACACAGACACACACAAATTCCAAAGCTTGATTGTATTGGTAAGACTGACTCAGTAGTGCACAACACAACTTTGGAATTTTAACATGACATTTTTCTAAATTTTAAAAGTAATTTGAATTAATAAAAATTATACGTTTCAACCACATGGAATTGGAATTGGCAGACGTTTCCTTACTGTGCGTTCACACCATAGACTGTAAAAAAATATGGCTGTAGTGTCTGTGACGTCACCCATATGATTCTGAAGAGCAGTTTTGAAGCGTAAAGTAGGGTCGAGCTGGCCGTTGCCATCTTGGCAGCGCCAAGTGGTTGAAACGTATAATATGTATCATCGCGCTTCACTCCCGGATAACTGACAATGGGCAAAGAGGCGGGACGTGGCTGGAGCTGAGGTGACGTGATGACTAACAGACAGCAGATAAATGGCTGTCCACCTGTCACTCAAAGTGGCCACGCCCTTAATTATGCAGAACTTTAAGGCTTTATATAATGTGCTTTATATAATTCTGCTCTCTTTTGGAGCCTGTCCCTAGCGGCCAGTCGATGAATTGCAGTTTAAGTCACTTCTGTATTGGCCTTAAGAGAAACTGGGGGGGTTGCCGCTTGGTGCCACACTCGTGTAAAAAACTACGAGCCTACGTGCCTCGATCGCCCCCAGGTGGTTGGTCCCAGTATAGCTCATAACCCCGCCCCTCCGTGTATTCTAATGGACGCGAGACAAACTAAACAATCAAATTACACTTCATATAATTTTTTCCCAAAGATGGTTTCTGTCATTTTATGCAGTTTTTATCACGCTGATTTCATTTCAAGTGTTCGTTCTTTAAATAAGTTTGGTTTTAGTTCGTTATTTGAGAGGGGAAGGGGGGAAGAGAGGGGAAGTGGGGTAGAGGGGGTAGGAAGAGGTAGACCTGGAGTGGGACGTGGACAAAGAAGAGGGGACCAAATTTATCAGATGCGATTCACGCAACCTTGGTTGACCATGAGTACTGAGTACCCATGGGTTGACATTGAGAGAGGCTGGACAGAGAGTTCAGCCCAACCTCAGCAGATATAAAAAACAAACCTTTGAAAATGCATGAATGAATCGAATGTGGAGAGAAATAAATATTTTTATCAATATGCAGTACTAGTCTTGTGTGTACTGTTTGGTCAATATATTCATATACTTTACTCTTAACAATATCTCTGAAAAAAATCAAACCCAGATTATATCATTAGAAAAGTAGACATTTTACAAGTGTTTAAGATTGAGAACAGCAGTGTGTAAATGAATCAAACAGAATGTGTGGCACATACGGTGTCAAAATTGGGTTTTGTTAAATTATTGTAACATTTTGAAAGAAGTGTTTCATTTTGCAAAAGAACTGAGGTGTTGTGGATGTGTGAATTGTGTGTAGTGTTTTAACAAAATGAGCCTTGTTTTTAAAATTGTGCTTAAGCAATCGTAAAAAACTGTAAAGGGTCCGCAAAGTAAGCATTGATACAGGTTTTTGTGCAGACTGACCTCAAGTAGAGTTTAAGTTCACCTCATAAAATCATTTAAATGTGAAACAGATCGATGGAAAGAACTTAACAATTATAGTTACATGTTTGCTAATGAAATAAACCAATTAAAAGCCATTTGTGTGGTGTGGCTTTTGTGTTCATGGTTAAGTGCTAGTCTAATTTCAACATGCAGTTTATAGGAGATGTTTGCTAGCCTTGTTCTTTAATTAACATTAACATTAATTTGTGTGCAGTCTACATTACAATAACCGTCCTGGTTGAAGTGCAGCATTAGTGCAATTGGTCAAATCTGTGTTGTTTTGAACCAATGATTTGCATTTCCACTGAAAATCAAGTGTCTAGAGCGAAAATGTTGCCTATAAATAGTGTTGAGCGCCTTCTTATCAAACCCGCCACACCAGTGTTCAACCTCTCCTCCATTTTGCTTGGGCACTAATGTGGCTTGATTGGCTTGAATGGCTTGATTTTGTTGTGTTGTGGCTTGATTTCACTGGGTTGTGGCTTGATTTCGTTGTGTTGTGGCTTTTCTGTTGTGTTGTGGCTTGATTTCATTGTGTTGTGGCTTTTCCCTTGTGTTGTGGCTTGATTTTGTTGTGTTGTGGCTTAATTTTGTTGTGTTGTGGCTTGATTTTGTTGTGTTATGGCTTGATTTCGTTATGTTTTGGCTTGATTATGTTGTGTTGTGTCTGGATTTTGTTGTGTTGTGGCTTTTCCGTTGTGTTGTGGCTTTTCTGTTGTGTTGTGGCTTGATTTCGTTGTGTTGTGGCTTGATTTCGTTGTGTTGTGGCTTGTATTCGTTGTGTTGTGGCTTGATTTCATTGTGTTGTGGCATGATTTTGTTGTGTTGTGGTTCTTCCGTTGTGTTGTGGCTTGATTTAGTTGTGTTGTGGCTTTTCCGTTGTGTTGTGGCTTGATTTCATTGTGTTGTGGCTTTTCCGTTGTGTTGTGGCTTGATTTTGTTGTGTTGTGTCTTGATTTCGTTGTGTTGTGGCTTGATTTTGTTGTGTTGTGGCTTGATTTCATTGTGTTGTGACTTGATTTTGTTTGTGTTGTGGCTTGATTTCGTTGTGTTGTGGCTTTTCCGTTGTGTTGTGGCTTGATTTCGTTTTGTTGTGGCTTTTCCGTTGTGTTGTGGCTTTTCCGTTGTGTTGTGGCTTGATTTCTTTGTGTTGTGGCTTGATTTCATTGTGTTGTGGCTTTTTCGTTGTGTTGTGGCTTGATTTCGTTGTGTTGTGGCTGGATTTCATTGTGTTGTGGCTGGATTTCATTGTGTTGTGGCTTGATTTCATTGTGTTGTGGCTGGATTTCATTGTGTTGTGGCTGGATTTCATTGTGTTGTGGCTTGATTTCATTGTGTTGTGGCTTTTCCATTGTGTTGTGGCTTGATTTCGTTGTGTTGTGGCTTGATTTCGTTGTGTTGTGGCTTGATTTTGTTGTGTTGTGGCTTTTCCGTTGTGTTGTGGCTTGATTTCATTGTGTTGTGGCTTGATTTCATTGTGTTGTGGCTTTTCCGTTGTGTTGTGGCTTGATTTTGTTGTGTTGTGGCTTGATTTCGTTGTGCTGTGGCTTGATTTTGTTGTGTTGTGGCTTTTCCATTGTGTTGTGGCTTGATTTCATTCTGTTGTGGTTCTTCCGTTGTGTTGTGGCTTGAATTCGTTGTGTTGTGGCTTTTCCGTTGTGTTGTGGCTTGATTTTGTTGTGTTGTGGCTTGATTTTGTTGTGTTGTGGCTTGATTTAATTGTGTTGTGGCTTGATTTCGTTGTGCTGTGGCTTGATTTCATTGTGTTGTGGTTCTTCCGTTGTGTTGTGGCTTGAATTCGTTGTGTTGTGGCTTTTCCGTTGTGTTGTGGCTTGAATTCGTTGTGTTGTGGCTTTTCCGTTGTGTTGTGGCTTGATTTTGTTGTGTTGTGGTTCTTCTGTTGTGCTGTGGCTTGATTTTGTTGTGTTGTGGCTTGATTTTGTTGTGTTGTGGTTCTTCCGTTGTGTTGTGGCTTGATTTCGTTGTGTTGTGGCTTTTCCGTTGTTTTGTAGCTTGATTCCGTTGTTTTGTGGCTTGATTTTGTTGTGTTGTGGTTTGATTTCATTGTGTTGTGGCTTTTCCGTTGTGTTGTGGCTTTATATCGTTGTGTTGTGGCTGGATTTCATTGTGTTGTGGCTTGATTTTGTTGTGTTGTGGCTTGATTTCATTGTGTTGTGGCTTGATTTTGTTGTGTTGTGGTTTGATTTTGTTGTGTTGTGGCTTGATTTCATTGTGTTGTGGGGTTGATTTCATTGTGTTGTGACTTGATTTCATTGTGTTGTGGATTGATTTCGTTGTGTTGTGGCTTTTCCATTGTGTTGTGGCTTGGTTTTGTTGTGTTGTGGCTTGATTTCATTGTGTTGTGGTTCTTCCGTTGTGTTGTGGCATGATTTCGTTGTGTTGTGGCTTTTCCGTTGTGTTGTGGCTTGGTTTTGTTGTGTTGTAGTTCTTCCGTTGTGTTGTGGCTTGATTTCGTTGTGCTGTGGCTTGATTTTGTTGTGTTGTGGCTTGATTTCGTTATGCTGTGGCTTTTCCGTTGTGTTGTGGCTTGATTTTGTTGTGTTGTGGCTTGATTTCGTTGTGCTGTGGCTTGATTTTGTTGTGTTGTGGCTTTTCCGTTGTGTTGTGGCTTGATTTCGTTGTGCTGTGGCTTGATTTCATTGTGTTGTGGGGTTGATTTCATTGTGTTGTGACTTGATTTCATTGTGTTGTGGCTTGATTTCGTTGTGCTGTGGCTTTTCCGTTGTGTTGTGGCTTGATTTTGTTGTGTTGTGGTTCTTCCGTTGTGTTGTGGCATGATTTCGTTGTGTTGTGGCTTTTCCGTTGTGTTGTGGCTTGATTTCGTTGTGCTGTGGCTTGATTTCATTGTGTTGTGGGGTTGATTTCATTGTGTTGTGACTTGATTTCATTGTGTTGTGGATTGATTTCGTTGTGTTGTGGCTTTTCCATTGTGTTGTGGCTTGGTTTTGTTGTGTTGTGGCTTGATTTCATTGTGTTGTGGTTCTTCCGTTGTGTTGTGGCATGATTTCGTTGTGTTGTGGCTTTTCCGTTGTGTTGTGGCTTGGTTTTGTTGTGTTGTAGTTCTTCCGTTGTGTTGTGGCTTGATTTCGTTGTGCTGTGGCTTGATTTTGTTGTGCTGTGGCTTTTCCGTTGTGTTGTGGCTTGATTTCGTTGTGCTGTGGCTTGATTTCATTGTGTTGTGGTTCTTCCGTTGTGTTGTGGCATGATTTCGTTGTGTTGTGGCTTTTCCGTTGTGTTGTGGCTTGATTTCGTTGTGCTGTGGCTTGATTTCATTGTGTTGTGGTTCTTCCGTTGTGTTGTGGCTTGATTTTGTTGTGTTGTGGCTTGGTTTTGTTGTGCTGTGGCTTGATTCCGTTGTGTTGTGGCTTGATTTCGTTGTGCTGTGGCTTGATTTCGTTGTGCTGTGGCATGATTTTGTTGTGTTGTGGCTTGATTTCGTTGTGCTGTGGCTTGATTTTGTTGTGTTGTGGCTTTTCCATTGTGTTGTGGCTTGGTTTTGTTGTGTTGTGGCTTGATTTCATTGTGTTGTGGTTCTTCCGTTGTGTTGTGGCATGATTTCGTTGTGTTGTGGCTTTTCCGTTGTGTTGTGGCTTGGTTTTGTTGTGTTGTAGTTCTTCCGTTGTGTTGTGGCTTGATTTCGTTGTGCTGTGGCTTGATTTTGTTGTGCTGTGGCTTTTCCGTTGTGTTGTGGCTTGATTTCGTTGTGCTGTGGCTTGATTTCATTGTGTTGTGGTTCTTCCGTTGTGTTGTGGCATGATTTCGTTGTGTTGTGGCTTTTCCGTTGTGTTGTGGCTTGATTTCGTTGTGCTGTGGCTTGATTTCATTGTGTTGTGGTTCTTCCGTTGTGTTGTGGCTTGATTTTGTTGTGTTGTGGCTTGGTTTTGTTGTGCTGTGGCTTGATTCCGTTGTGTTGTGGCTTGATTTCGTTGTGCTGTGGCTTGATTTCGTTGTGCTGTGGCATGATTTTGTTGTGTTGTGGCTTGATTTCGTTGTGCTGTGGCTTGATTTTGTTGTGTTGTGGCTTTTCCATTGTGTTGTGGCTTGATTTCATTCTGTTGTGGTTCTTCCGTTGTGTTGTGGCTTGAATTCGTTGTGTTGTGGCTTTTCCGTTGTGTTGTGGCTTGATTTTGTTGTGTTGTGGCTTGATTTTGTTGTGTTGTGGCTTGATTTAATTGTGTTGTGGCTTGATTTCGTTGTGCTGTGGCTTGATTTCATTGTGTTGTGGTTCTTCCGTTGTGTTGTGGCTTGAATTCGTTGTGTTGTGGCTTTTCCGTTGTGTTGTGGCTTGAATTCGTTGTGTTGTGGCTTTTCCGTTGTGTTGTGGCTTGATTTTGTTGTGTTGTGGTTCTTCTGTTGTGCTGTGGCTTGATTTTGTTGTGTTGTGGCTTGATTTTGTTGTGTTGTGGTTCTTCCGTTGTGTTGTGGCTTGATTTCGTTGTGTTGTGGCTTTTCCGTTGTTTTGTAGCTTGATTCCGTTGTTTTGTGGCTTGATTTTGTTGTGTTGTGGTTTGATTTCATTGTGTTGTGGCTTTTCCGTTGTGTTGTGGCTTTATATCGTTGTGTTGTGGCTGGATTTCATTGTGTTGTGGCTTGATTTTGTTGTGTTGTGGCTTGATTTCATTGTGTTGTGGCTTGATTTTGTTGTGTTGTGGTTTGATTTTGTTGTGTTGTGGCTTGATTTCATTGTGTTGTGGGGTTGATTTCATTGTGTTGTGACTTGATTTCATTGTGTTGTGGATTGATTTCGTTGTGTTGTGGCTTTTCCATTGTGTTGTGGCTTGGTTTTGTTGTGTTGTGGCTTGATTTCATTGTGTTGTGGTTCTTCCGTTGTGTTGTGGCATGATTTCGTTGTGTTGTGGCTTTTCCGTTGTGTTGTGGCTTGGTTTTGTTGTGTTGTAGTTCTTCCGTTGTGTTGTGGCTTGATTTCGTTGTGCTGTGGCTTGATTTTGTTGTGTTGTGGCTTGATTTCGTTGTGCTGTGGCTTTTCCGTTGTGTTGTGGCTTGATTTTGTTGTGTTGTGGCTTGATTTCGTTGTGCTGTGGCTTGATTTTGTTGTGTTGTGGCTTTTCCGTTGTGTTGTGGCTTGATTTCGTTGTGCTGTGGCTTGATTTCATTGTGTTGTGGGGTTGATTTCATTGTGTTGTGACTTGATTTCATTGTGTTGTGGCTTGATTTCGTTGTGCTGTGGCTTTTCCGTTGTGTTGTGGCTTGATTTTGTTGTGTTGTGGTTCTTCCGTTGTGTTGTGGCATGATTTCGTTGTGTTGTGGCTTTTCCGTTGTGTTGTGGCTTGATTTCGTTGTGCTGTGGCTTGATTTCATTGTGTTGTGGGGTTGATTTCATTGTGTTGTGACTTGATTTCATTGTGTTGTGGATTGATTTCGTTGTGTTGTGGCTTTTCCATTGTGTTGTGGCTTGGTTTTGTTGTGTTGTGGCTTGATTTCATTGTGTTGTGGTTCTTCCGTTGTGTTGTGGCATGATTTTGTTGTGTTGTGGCTTTTCCGTTGTGTTGTGGCTTGGTTTTGTTGTGTTGTAGTTCTTCCGTTGTGTTGTGGCTTGATTTCGTTGTGCTGTGGCTTGATTTTGTTGTGCTGTGGCTTTTCCGTTGTGTTGTGGCTTGATTTCGTTGTGCTGTGGCTTGATTTCATTGTGTTGTGGTTCTTCCGTTGTGTTGTGGCATGATTTCGTTGTGTTGTGGCTTTTCCGTTGTGTTGTGGCTTGATTTCGTTGTGCTGTGGCTTGATTTCATTGTGTTGTGGTTCTTCCGTTGTGTTGTGGCTTGATTTTGTTGTGTTGTGGCTTGGTTTTGTTGTGCTGTGGCTTGATTCCGTTGTGTTGTGGCTTGATTTCGTTGTGCTGTGGCTTGATTTCGTTGTGCTGTGGCATGATTTTGTTGTGTTGTGGCTTGATTTCATTGTGTTGTGACTTGATTTCATTTAGTTGTGGCTTGATTTCGTTGTGTTGTGGCTTTTCCGTTGTGTTGTGACTTGATTTCATTGTGTTGTGACTTGATTTCATTTAGTTGTGGCTTGATTTCGTTGTGTTGTGGCTTGATTTAGTTGTGTTGTGGCTTTTCCGTTGTTTTGTGACTTGATTTCATTGTGTTGTGACTTGATTTCATTGTGTTGTGGCTTGATTTTGTTGTGTTGTGGCTTGATTTGGTTGTGTTGTGGCTTGAATTCGTTGTGCTGTGGCTTGATTTCGTTGTGTTGTGGCTTGATTTCGTTGTGTTGTGGCTTGATTTCATTGTGCTGTGGCTTGATTTCTTTGTGCTGTGGCTTGATTTCGTTGTGTTGTGGCTTGATTTTGTTGTGTTGTGGCTTGATTTCGTTGTGTTGTGGCTTGATTTAGTTGTGTTGTGGCTTTTCCGTTGTGTTGTGGCTTGATTTCGTTGTGTTGTGGCTTGATTTAGTTGTGCTGTGGCTTGATTTCGTTGTGTTGTGGCTTGATTTTGTTGTGTTGTGGCTTGATTTCATTGTGTTGTGGCTCGATTTCGTTGTGCTGTGGCTTGATTTTGTTGTGTTGTGGCTTGAATTTGTTGTGTTGTGGTTCGTCCGTTGTGTTGTGGCTTGATTTCATTGTGTTGTGGTTCTTCCGTTGTGTTGTGGCTTGATTTCGTTGTGTTGTGGCTTTTCCGTTGTGTTGTGGCTTGGTTTTGTTGTGTTTTGGTTCTTCCGTTGTGTTGTGGCTTGATTTCGTTGTGTTGTGGCTTGATTTCGTTGTTTTGTGGCTTGATTTCATTGTGTTGCGGTTCTTCCGTTGTGTTGTGGCTTGGTTTTGTTGTGTTGTGGTTCTTCCGTTGTGTTGTAGCTTGATTTTGTTGTGTTGTGGCTTGATTTCGTTGTGCTGTGGCTTGATTTCGTTGTGTTGTGGCTTGATTTTGTTGTGTTGTGGCTTGATTTTGTTGTGTTGTGGCTTGATTTTGTTGTGTTTTGGCTTGATTTTGTTGTGTTTTGGCCTGATTTCGTTGTGTTGTGTCTTGATTTTGTTGTGTTGTGGCTTGATTTTGTTGTGTTTTGGCCTGATTTCGTTGTGTTGTGTCTTGATTTTGTTGTGTTGTGTCTTGATTTTGTTGTGTTGTGGCTTGATTTCGTTGTGGTGTGGCTTGATTTCGTTGTGTTGTGGCTTGATTTCGTTGTGCTGTGGCTTGATTTCGACCGTAAATTTTAACCTGAAATACTGCATAAATTGAATTTCTTTTAAAAATATTAATTATTGCATAAATATTAATTAGTATCACAAAACCCTCTCAAAAGCTAAATAAAAAAGAGAATATATATTTGAACAAAAATGTATTAGAATGATTTTATAAGTCACATTTCAGGGGTCCGGTCACTTTTGACCGCTCAGACCACCAGTGTGACTCCCAAGTAAAGACCGCACAAGGTCAAACAACTACTTTTTCTGTAGTTTTGCTTACTTTTGGAATTGGAGCATTTTTTGAGAAGAAAGTAATAAAGCCAACCGATAAACATCATTTGTAACACTGACGTGATTTGTGTAAGATTGTCCAAAACTATTTGAAAGTTAAGACATTGAGACACACTTCAACACAACACATCAGCACAAACACAAACCTCAACAATGGTGATTCAGCTGCATAATTGATTCATGTCTCAATGCATGCCGGGAGCCATGAATGTGTTTTTGTATGCTGGCATGAAGCATGTCACCACTGTTGTGATTCATATGCCGAATGTTGATGTCTGTGAGTGTATAAATGACACAAAACATGTTTTAAACAGAAAGTTAACAATGACAGTGTTATTTATACACTCCCAGACATCAACATTCAGCATCTGAAATGCAACAATGGTGTTACAAACGATTTTCAATAAAAAAGCACAAAAAAACAGTTGTTTAAACCACTTTAATGCAGTCATTTGACCATTAAAGCAGACATGTTGATCTGCTTTACCAATGCAGAAATGTTTGCTGAAAACACCTGTAGTTGCTGAAAAAGAAGCAACTTAACAAAAGTCAAGGGTCAAGAGCCCAACTAAAGCAAACACTGATCACCATAATGGTGACCTCAACATCTAAACCTCTGTTTATCTCAATAAGAGCTTCTGTAGACGTCTGACAGAAATAAACTCAGTCTGGTTAGTAATAAGTGAAGCTGGTAATGCTGTTTGTGGAGTTGTTCAATCCTCCTCTGCTGAGATCTTCAGAGATATATTTTTTATTATCTTCAGTTGATTTTATCTAAGGCTGTGGCTGAAGAAAGTTTGTGTTCTTATTTCTCTTTTTTTCAGTGTTTGTTCACAGCAGGCGTTTGAATGATTGAGAGAATGTTTCAGGAACATCAAACTAACCTTTAAATAACATTCTATTAACATTAAGGAAACTGGACCTTATTATGTTCTTATAATGTTACAAATCAACGCTCCTAGAATGTTGAACTGTTAATCAAAATCAAGTTGAAAGAACGTTTGAGGAACATCATACCGTTTAAAACACGTTCCTCTAATGCCAAGAAAACGACATTTTTTATCGTTCCCAGAACCAACACTGAATATTTGGAGAACATTCTTATAACAAAAACCTGTTAGCTGGGATTAATCACAAAATGAATGCAACCTGGCAACTTACAGTAGAATGTTAAATGGAAGGTCTGTGTGTGACAGTGACTGGTTGCTATGATGCAGCTTGGGTGTAAGTCACTTGGTCGTCATGGAGACGACACTACATGTCAGAATGATGTGCATAATAGTGTGGGCATTATTTGTTGAGAGGGGTTTACTGATGAAACATTGCAGATGTGTTTGTAATGGGCAAATGTGCTTTTCCATCAGGCAAATGGGAGAAATCTCTCACTTTTAAGTCTCTTTGGATAAAATCATCTGCTAAATGAATAAATGTCTTACAAATAACAGTCAATAAAAGTAACATTGGAAATAATGACCTGTTAATAATGCACTTACAGTAATCATAACAGATCATACAGTATCGCATCAGATATGGTGTCTACATGCTGTTTAAATAAGCAATAGTCTTTAATTCATCTATGAATATTTAGACCTAATGTCAATGAGTTTATGTAGGTTTTTGAATGATTCAGCAGGCGGATGATTAGAATGATAGAATGCGATTCATTACAGACTTCTTTCTGGTGATTTAGTCCACATATCTTAACTTTATCTGGGTTACAATGGAAATATGTGTATAACAGTTTGCAGTTTTACTAAATAGTTGTAATCAAAATTATTCAACCCCCATTGCCAATCAGGTTTATTGGCAAATTGTACAGACTTTCAGCTGTTTGCAATGAACAAATCAAACAAAAGAAACTGAAATAGCTCTACACAACAAATGTTTCAAGTGATTTCCCCAAATTCAGCTGAAAAGGAAACTTTTAATGACTTCTGCTGTCAATTTTTACATTTTTTGCTTCATCGGAATGGGATGACACTGGGTGACTTTTGTCGCATTAGCTATGTGAACACACACACAAATCATGGACATGATTCGGATATGTTGTCAAAAAAAATGACCGACATAGGAAATGAATGAGAAATACAAAAAAATACGAAAACTCAGAGAATCTTTTGGTGGTGCAAACTACAAATCAGCTGTGAAGAGGTTACAAGACAAGAGTACAAAACAGACACACACGCAGAGACACACACACACACAACTGGTGTGGCTGTAACAATATGGTAAAATTGAGCCAAAAGACTCAAATAAGAGGTTGAAATGAAAGCAGACTCAGATTAATCAAGCTGTGATGAAGCATACCTGTTAATTTCTGTTACACGTTTATTGAATTTTGATGTTGTGTAACAAAATGTCCTCCTCTGTGTTCAGGTTTGACTGTAGTGAAATCAATGCAAAAACTGACACTTGAAATCAACATAAAAAAAAGCCTAAACCTTAACAAAAAAGTAGTCTTTGAGAATGTCTAAGTATAAATCCAAATCCACAACTTAATAAAAAGTATTTATGTCTAAAAACACTAGAGAATGTATAAGCCACTTTATATAGAACTATACAGGAATCTAGTGGTCACACCGGGGCATTACATCAGTTTTTCTTTTTTTATTACCACCAGATGGCACTAATCTACCTTCAAAAAATTGGATTGTAAAGGCAATGGGCCTCATTCATGAAACACAAGCAGAGCAAATTTTTGTGTATATCGTTCGTAAAGCCGCTCTGACGTAAATTTTTGGATTCACGAAAATGTTCGTATTTTCAAAATGTTAGTTGGTACGAAATAAATGTACACCTGCTCCCTACCAAGTGTAAATGGTGCGTAAAACATTTGAACGTTCTGTGTTCTAATTTAGGCAAACTGATGACATTGCATTTTGATGCACTATGTACTTTTTTTTTAACTTCAACTTTGGGTAATAGCAATAGCTCGTCACTGTCACTTTTTACCCAGCCGTCCAATCACAGTGGAGGAGGGGCGGGACAAATACAACACCGACTAATCATCCTACTTGTACAACGACTGAACAACAATGGAGAAGTTAATATTGCTGGTTAGGCACTACTGCATTTTTATATTCAGTAATATTCTTCAAAATGAGATATTAGTAACACATTACTGCCATGGATATTCTGTATCATAGCAACCAAAGTATCTCAGCTGGAAAACGCTGCAAAGTGCTTTCGAGCGCCACCAGCTGGCCGTTTTCAGAAGAGCACCAGGCGTTTTTTAGCTGGCTAAAAATTATTTGTTGGACACACAATAATTGAATAGTTATTGCTAGGCATATGGCCAATTGGTCTCTTTAGCATTTATGCAGTATACTGGAGCCAAACCTGAGAAGGAAGTCCAGAAGGTTCCACAGCGTTCCTGGACACGTAATTTGCGTAGTTGTAACTCATGGGCGGGGGTTATGCTAATTATGAATGAGCATGTATGCGCGCCCTATTTACGAATGCTTGGAATTCAGTAATATACACACGTTTAACTACCGAATCCGTGCTATACGAAGTGGTTGTGGTTCATTTTACACACAAATTACTCGGAATTTGCTCATATATTTACGAAAGATTCATGAATGAGGCCCATTGTCTCTATTTTAACATGGAATACTGCTTTAATTGAAAAATAATTGAAAAATATATTCAATAGGGAAAAAATAGCTAATAACATATGTAAAAATACTGCATAGTATCATAAAATACCCTCAAAATTCTAAATAATAATCAGAAAATATTATTGAACAAAAATATATTACACACACACACACACACACATATATATATATATATATATATATATATATATATATATATATAAAAGTTACATTTCAAGCTTTGATCACTTTTGACCGCGAAGAAGCCAAGTTTGACCCCTAAACGAAGAGGACCAGTTAAAGGAACAGTGTTTACACTACCAGGATGGGGAAGAAAAAGGAAGCTATCAACAGCTGCAACCAGATTTCTGAGAATGCAGGTTCAGAAAAACCCTTGAGTGACTGCAAAAGACCTGTAACAAGACTTGGTGGCAACCAGCACTGAGGTTTCAGCTTGTACAGTAAGGCACATACTAAACACATGCTGTTTCCATGCCAGAACTCCAGAAGGCGAGATGGATTCATTGAAATATCAGGAAATCCTAGGAGAAAACGTCATGCTGTCAGTGAGGAAGCTGAAGCTTGGGCATCATTGGATCTTTCAACAGGACATTGATCCCAAGCATACCTCAAATTCCACCAAGGCTTGGTTGCAGAAGAAGTCCTGGAAGATTCATCACAGTCACCTGACTCGAACCCCGTAGAACCCACAGCACAAAAAAAACAAGAATATTACTGAATGCCACTGCTCATGAGGAATGGGCTAAGATTCCTCAGAAACGCTGCCAGAAGCTGAAAGGATGTTCAAAAGGGTACTAAACATGCTTGCCATGAAGGGGTTGGATAATTCTGAGACTGCATTAAAAGTTGCATTTTCAGTTGAATTTGGGGAAACCACTTCATTCGTTGTGTTGAGCTATTTCAATTACTTTTGTTTGATTTGTTCATTGCAAACAGCTGTCTATACAGTCTATACATTTTGATAATATACCTGATTTGCAATGGATGGTTGAATAATTTTAATTACAACTGTAAACAAACTTTGCTCCTTACTAATGAAATAGTAATCTTTTTGGGAATAGGGCCCAGTTATGGATTGCATATTAATTTTCTTTTGCAGCAATATGGAGGAGTTGAAAATAAACGTCCACTGCTGTGATTGGCCGCTGTGAGACTTCAGTGTAAACGCCCACTGCTGTGATTGGCTGCTGTGAGACTTCAGTGTAAACGCCTACTGCTGTGATTGGCCGCTGTGAGACTTCAGTGTAAAGCCCACTGCTGTGATTGGCTGCTGTGAGACTTCAGTGTCAACGCCCACTGCTGTGATTGACTGCTGTGAGACTTCAGTGTAAACGCCCACTGCTGTGATTGGCTGCTGTGAGACTTCAGTGTAAACGCCCACTGCTGTGATTGGCTGCTGTGAGACTTCAGTGTAAACGCCCACTGCTGTGATTGGCTGCTGTGTGACTTCAGTGTAAACGCCCACTGCTGTGATTGGCCGCTGTGAGACTTCATTGTAAACGCTCACTGCTGTGATTGGCCGCTGTGAGACTTCATTGTAAACGCTAACTGCTGTGATTGGCCGCTGTGAGACTTCAGTGTAAACGCCCACTGCTGTGATTGGCTGCTGTGAGACTTCAGTGTAAACGTAGTCTCACGTTATTACTGTCTTACTGAAATAGTTCTGCTCATCAGCTGTGGGCTGCAGTATTACCTAAAACTGTGTCTATTAATGCAGATTGTCTGCCGTTCTTCTTGAGTAAGGATAAAGGATGGAGCAAGATTTGTTTTGCAAACTTTAATGTTCCATCAGTCATTCACCTTAGTGCTGGGCTAACGTATGCGCCGTTATTGATACAGTTCCCGCATGTGCACCGCAATAAATCAGAAATACACACATGGGTTTGTTGATGGACACACACTTGTTAATGCTGATAGTGAGGAATTACAGCTGCAACATCTCAATGTACCTCAAACTGAGTAGCGTATCTGTAACGGAGTGATCCACTGGAGGCGAGTGTAGATAAACCCAAGTGCAGCATTTACTAACTTCCAACATGAACAGATGTAAGATAAACAACTGACTTGACTTGACTTGACTTGACTTGACTTGACTTGACTTGAGACTCACCGACAATGGTACAGGGACAATACTAGACCAATACACATGGCAAACATGAGGGCTTAAATACACAGAGACTAATGACTAACAAGACACACCTGTGAACAATCAAGACAATGAACCAATAGGTGTGTTCGACATCGGCTGTGGCTGGATGTAACCGATCGGCGAGAGTAGCCGCATGCAGTCGGACACTTTCTGCTTCCCGTAGTGACGCTCGCGCTGTGTTCGCATACTTTATCACAGCTGAAGTGAAATAAATGCAATACACAGAGACATGTTTCAGAGACATTATTGTCATGTAATACTTTATGCACTGCTTAATACAGCGTGTGTTTGTATAAGAATAAAGTTTAACATATAAGCCTACACTATCAATGAAGTGGGGTCTATGTTTTTTAACAGTTTTATTTTGATAAACATGACAATATAACATTGCGACTACATGAAAAGAGGTTTTACTGTTATACAATACAGATTTGCGAGCATTAGTGGAACTGAAGGTTTTAGAATAAACACGAAACGCACGTGATTATTGTCATGCGGTGAATCCGGCCAATCGTGGAACAGCTGTGTCATCATTAGCGTTCGTGCAGTCTCTCTGTAGAAGCTGCGCAGAATGAACCAGTCGGCTGCTCTCGAATCGCTCTCGCGGCACTTTGATGGCATACGTCACAGTCACGTGGCGTCGCCGCTGCCTCAAGGCGGACAAAATTTCTAACTGGCATGCACTGCTTCGAGTCAGCCGCCGATCGGTCTGCGCATCGCTGCATGAAGTCGAACAAGCCTAATGACAGAAATGAACTGAGAACTCACATGACTAAATCAACCAATGAAAACATGACACAAGAGACTAGGGAAGCACATGACATGATCACATGAGGGCACAATGGAATCACATGACAACAGGAAACATGACAATGAACATAACAAGAACATGACACATGAACATGAAACAGAACTACACTAGACATTACAGTATCACTGAGAAACATCCTGCTCAAGTCGTCCTTGTGATGGAGGTTCGGGTTGAATAACTAATTCTTCCAATGTTTCATCATTGGACTCGCGCTCGGATTGATATGGTGAAATCGACGCCATCATTACAGACTTTACAGTGTGTACAATCGCTGAGCTTCAGGAAGCCTCCGCACGGAGCTGGAGTTCAGTTTATGGTAATGAGCGTTTAGTTTCTGACGTGTGCTGCATGTGGTAGACCAATCACGACAGACTGGGCCATCTGACCAATCAGAGCAGAGTAGCTTGTGGAAAGGGGGGATTTAGAGAGTGATTCATCCGACGAGTCGTTTGAGAATCATTGAACATTGTGGTGATGGGCAATGTATATTATGAGAAAATGAAACATGTAAACCTGTTGTAGGAGACTTCCAAAACAAAATTAGGAAACTTTAAACCTTAAAATCAAATATTAAATATATACTGCATGTTGGTTAACAGTGTATATGCACGTGTAGTGATTAGTGTTACATTAGCACGCACAAGTGTGTGTTTTTTGTGTTGTTTGTTTTTTTGCCAACTTATTAGGGTTCACTGTCTGTTGAATGCATGCATTAGATTGGATGTTGTGTGCACTTATGTGTCTCTGGTTGTTGTGCTGTATAGCAGTAATGATTTGTTTTCTGTATTGATTGCAAAGTCTAAATTGAGAGAAGGGGCTACAATTTTGTGGTTTGCAAAACTGTGGGTAAAGAGTGTGAAATTGAGGGTGCAGTTTACACATTTGAGAGTACAGATTACTAAACTAAGGGTACTTCAATCAGAAATTTCAAGATTAAACATATATGGTTGGATTCCAGCTGCTGCCACAAAAGATGATGCATACATGTAATTAGGTTACAAAATGGCGGTAACACTTTATTTTAGGGCTCAATTCTCGCTATTAACTAGTTGCATATTAGCATGCATATTACTAGGATATTTGCTGTTATTAGTACTTATAAAGCACATATTAATGCCTTAGACCATATTCTACATTCCTTAATCCTACCCAATACCTAAACTTAACATCTACCTTACATCTCCTAATAAGAGAAAAGTCGTAGTTAATAGTGAATATGTGTTCCCCATACTACAGTGTTTCCAAAATGGCTTTATAAAGGTAAAAATGCCCATAAAAGGTGAAAATCATTGCTTCAAACTGCTTCATCACTGCTTCAAAATATGAAGAATATCGACACACAACCAACACAATATAGACACTCGTCTATATCGTCTAATTTTCATAAAATACCAGAAAATTTTGTTAATATCGCACACCCCTAATTGGGAACCACTGGCCTAGTCCTTAACTTAACCCTATGGGCCACTCTTTTCACTATCTCTTTAATATTTATATAGAGAAAATGACAGACATCATTAATTCTGCATGCAGGGGAATTTCTACTAATGAGCAATAAGGAATACTAGGCCATCCTAATAACATCTCAGCGAATTAGTTAAAAGATATGCGCAATAGTTGCATTTGAATGACGGGATTTCATCTGAATACAAATATAAAGAACTGTACTGTAGCCATCGTTTCATCTGAGAGCATTTTAAATAGCTATTTTGGACATCTATTCATGCAGTATAAGCAGACTGCTGTGAAGTAACAGTGTGATGCACACTGAAGGTGTGTGGGTGTGTTTTACTGTCTGCATGGCTTCATGTGTGTGAGCATGTGAGGAGAGGAGGAGGAGGATGCGGCTGCCATGGTAACGAGGGCTGTGTATGGAGAAGAGCAGCCAGTCGCAGGCAGCCACAGAAAGATCTGTCATTTTTTTTCCTCATTCCACTTCCACTTTTCCAATATAGAAAACGATCTCCAGACCAGGCGTTTGATCACGCTTCTGTTCCTCCTGGCTGACGACACTCTCATCAGACGCAGGAAACACACACACTTCCAGGATGGCAACCATCACCTGCACGCGCTTTACAGAGGAATACCAGCTGTTTGAGGAACTGGGAAAGTAAGTTGAAATAGCTACATTTCTTTAAAACCAATGTGACATGTTTGAGCTGCACAATGCACAATCAAATGCAATAATGTTTTCAGCTAATGTTAAGAGTGTTAATTGCTAAATATCTTGTCCCTTAAAGAATAAGGACAACATATCTGGAAAATGTCCTCGATAGATTCTAAAAGGACTGCAAATCCACTTCAAGTTTCATTAAAACTGGTTACAAGGCAGATCTCATTAGTGCATTAGCTTTGACTGTTTTAGAATATTATGAAATCAGTGCAGGATTGTGTGGAAATGATCCACGGGTATGAACTAACTTGAGAATGCACATAACGCAACTTACATTACATAACATAACAAGCAGACATTGGCTGAAGCAGATCAACAAAGGAAATTATTTAAAGGTCAGATGCAAGATCTGATGAGCGATTCTAACGTTATGCATTAAGAGTACATTGAAACAATCTTATGCTGTTGAAGAAGAAAAAATCCCTGTCTAGTGTTTGCGCTTCTTCAGAAAGCTGTTTAATTGTAGTCAGAGCTTAATTAAGTTGCAGTCAGAAACCTAACTGGGTTTAGCAAAATTCAGTGACTGCTCAATGTAAAAGAAGAGACATAATTAACTGACTGCACACAACCCACTAACAACATTAAGATTAACATCATCTTTTTGGAAGGCAGAAGAGAAATACCAATATATACATATGTGTGTGTGTGTTACCAAGACAGACATGTTCCTGGGTCAACATATAGCATATAACATATAGCCCTAACCTTATCCCTACTCATAAGTTATCCCTAATATCAGAGGGAAATGATGGTGAATAACACTGATGTAGAAGCATCTAAACCTGGTTTTAAGCCTAAACTTGACACAGACTATAAACGTGTTCCTCAAATCTGATTGGTTGATTGGAATGTTGTTCCAGGATCTACAAAGATGATCCAGGAACATGTTGTACTTAGTGAAATCAGGTTCCCTATATATATATATATATATATATATATGCATGCATGCATCGATCAGGCATAACATTATGACCACTGACAGGTGACGTTAACACTGATTATCTCTTCATCACGGCACCTGTTAGTGGGTGGGATATATTAGACAGCAAGTGAACATTTTGTCCTCAAAGTTGATGTGTTACAAGCAGGAAAAATGGGCAAGCATAATGATTTGAGCGAGTTTGACAAGGGCCAAATTGTGATGGCTAGGCGACTGGGTCAGAGCATCTCCAAAACTGCAGCTCTTGTGGGGTGTTCCCGGTCTGCAGTGATCAGGATCTATCAAAAGTGCTCCAAGGAAGGAACAGTGGAGAACCGGCGACAGGGTCATGGGCGGCCAAGGCTCATTGATGCACGTGGGGAGCGAAGTCTGGCCCGTTTGGTCCAATCAAACAGACGAGCTACTGTAGTTCAAAATGTTCAAGAAGTTAATACTGGTTCTGATAGAAAGGTGTCAGAATACACAGTGCATCACAGTTTTTTTTGCATATGGAGCTGCATAGCCGCAGACCAGTCGGGGTGCCCATGCTGACCCCTATCCACCGCCGAAAGCACCAACAGTGGCACGTGAGCATCAGAACTGGACCACGGAGCAATGGAAGAAGGTGGCCTGGTCTGATGAATCATGTTTTCTTTTACATCACGTGGATGGCCGGGTGCGTGTGCGTGGCTTACCTGGGGAACACATGCGGCACCAGGATGCACTATGGGAAGAAGGCAGGCCGGCGGAGGCAGTGTGATGCTTTGGGCAATGTTCTGCTGGGAAACACCTTCAGGGGTCTAGTGGAGTCCATATTAGGAAGGTGGTCATAATGTTATGCCTGAATGGTGTGTATATATATATATATATATATGTGTGTATTAGGGGTGTAACGGTACACAGAAGTCACGGTTCGGTACGTTCCTCGGTTTTGGGGTCACAGTTTAATACGAGTTCAGTACATTTATATATCCAAACCCCATCTCCCAAAAATTAATGGAAACTCAGCGTATAGGCTACTAGCAAGCTCTTGCATCTGAATTCTTGGGGTGCGTCTCAATCTAGCTCCCGAGCTCGTGAATCAGTATATTGTGTACACGGATTGGGGCACTGGTAAGGACAGCAGAGGACGCTGGCTCACTACACATTGGGACACTGGTGACTCTATTTCCGGCGACGTGACAACGTCCTCATTGTACAACATCACTACTGGTATATGAACAACAGCAGAGCTGATATCTTTCTGACATTACTCGTAATGTTATTTCAAGTACATTGTGATAAATACTTTGCTTGTTACATATACGTGCAACATTTCAGCCATAAATAAATGATAAATGTTAGCTAGATTGCGTTTATTACCTGTCTAACGATGTATGATTATACTGAAATATAATAAAATAATGCTTTTATTTTTAAATCATTATGTGTAGTGAGTTGGCTCACGTGATTGAAGTTTCGCGCTTCAGAACTTCCCTTAAGGGAACATAGTGAGCATCGATGCACCCTGGGTTTTGCGGTGCATTGTGGGACTTTTTAGGGAGCGAACGTTTCAGTGCACTGGAAGGATTCTGCGATTGAGACAGCCCTTAAAATGGCCGACTCCCTGATCAGTGCACTGACTACTGAACTAGGGAGCTGATTGAGACGCACCTGCAGTTTTGGGTTAGTGCATAAATCGTCTCTTCTTCTGCTCTTTTTTCATTTGTGGTGGTTAGCAAACAGTGTTGCATTACTGCGCGCGCCCCCTTCTGGTTTGGAGTGTGGATCACCTGTGACTGACTGTATTCGTTGTCTGACTGTATGCACAGAACCGTGACGTCCGTACCGTGGTGGTTTGGGACGAATACATGTACTGTTACACCCATTATATATATATATATATATATATATATATATATATATATATATATATATATATATATATACACACAAAATAATACAATGAAATTAGCCAGATTATAATTATACATAATTCTGTTTATAAAGGTTGGTGAGTGTGTAATAAAAATAACTGTTACACTCTATAAAATGTAGATACTCATACATCAATGCATGTAGTGCCAGTAACAATGCTCTGAAATGTTAAGGCAGAAGTACAAAAAAAATCTGCTTGCTTCCCTCTTTCCATCCACCCACTCTGTACTACAGCATTTTTTCCTGAGCGAGTGCACTGTATACTTGTTTTCTTGATTTGAGAGCATATAACACCTCTACAGAGATGGGTCTTCAACTCCATCTGGCCTTGTGCCCACTGCTCTACTCCCACATACACCCTCATACTGAACACACACACACATCTTTTTCTGTGGGCAGTCAAACCGCTTACATAATTGCATTTGTGGGTGGCAATTCAATTCAGACATTGAAATATTGCATAATTCAATATATTACTGCTTGCCTAGCAGGTAAACCTGCTTCTCTTTCTTGAAGTGTACTTTAACAGTGCCATTCTGCACTGAATGCTCAACATACAGACATTGCTTCCATGTTCTCTGATTTTTAGGGGAGCCTTTTCTGTGGTGCGAAGATGTGTGAAAGTTCTCTCAGGGCAAGAGTACGCCGCTAAGATCATCAACACAAAGAAGCTGTCTACTCGGGGTAGGTGCACAGATCAGTTCAAATGCATTAATTCCAACTCAATGAACCGCTCAAGGATCAGGACTGTGAGCAAACAACAGAAAATCAACAGTGGACTTGATTTACAGTCGATTTTTTACAGTCTATAGATGATCTGTAGTGAATCTAAAGCCCCCATTTACAAAACTGGTGACTTTTTGTTTAACTCATTCTGTGTTATCTGGAACAGGAATTACTTAAAGGGATAGTTCACCCAAAAAAAAAATTCTGTCATTAATTATTCACCATCATGTCGTTCCAAACCTGTAAGACTTTCGTTCATCTTTGGAACACAAATGAAGATCTTTTTGATGAAATCTGAGAGATTTCGGTCTCTCCATTGACACTGTCAAATGACACTTCAAAAAGTTCATAGAGATTGTAAAAAATAATATATATGAATTGAGCTGTTCAGTCCAAATTTTCTGAAGAGACATGATCCCTTTATATGATAAACAGATTGAATTTAGGCTTTTATTCACATATGGACATTCATCAACACACCAGTCGTGGTAAACAGACGTTTGAGCTTCAGCAAAAACCAATGAGGTTCATTCTCGTGTTACACAGCACGTTTGAGCTTCAGCGAGAACCAATGATGTTCATTCTTGTGTTACGCAGCACGTTTGAGCTTCAGCGAGAACCAATGAGGTTCATTCTTGTGTTACGCAGCACGTTTGAGCTTCAGCGAGAACCAATGAGGTTCATTCTTGTGTTACGCAGCACGTTTGAGCTTCAGCGAGAACCAATGAGGTTCATTCTCGTGTTACGTAGCACGTTTGAGCTTCAGCGAGAACCAATGAGGTTCATTCTCATGTTACGCAGCACGTTTGAGCTTCAGCAAGAACCAATGAGGTTCATTCTCGTGTTACGCAGCACGTTTGAGCTTCAGCAAGAACCAATGAGGTTCATTCTCGTGTTACGCAGCACGTTTGAGCTTCAGCGAGAACCAATGAGGTTCATTCTCGTGTTACGCAGCACGTTTGAGCTTCGGCGAGAACCAATGAGGTTCATTCTTGTGTTACGCAGCACGTTTGAGCTTCAGCGAGAACCAATGAGGTTCATTCTCGTGTTACGCAGCACGTTTGAGCTTCGGCGAGAACCAATGAGGTTCATTCTCGTGTTACGCAGCACGTTTGAGCTTCAGCGAGAACCAATGATGTTCATTCTCGTGTTACACAGCACGTTTGAGCTTCAGCAAGAACCAATGAGGTTAATTCTGGTGTTACGCAGCACGTTTGAGCTTCAGCGAGAACCAATGAGGTTCATTCTCGTGTTACGCAGCACGTTTGAGCCAAAGCGAGAGCCAATGAGGTTCATTCTCGTGTTACGCAGCACGTTTGAGCTTCAGCAAGAACCAATGAGGTTCATTCTCATGTTACGCAGCACGTTTGAGCTTCAGCAAGAACCAATGAGGTTTATTCTCGTGTTACGCAGCACGTTTGAGCTTCAGCAAGAACCAATGAGGTTCATTCTCGTGTTACGCAGCACGTTTGAGCCAAAGCGAGAGCCAATGAGGTTCATTCTCGTGTTACGCAGCACGTTTGAGCTTCAGCAAGAACCAATGAGGTTCATTCTCATGTTACGCAGCACGTTTGAGCTTCAGCAAGAACCAATGAGGTTTATTCTCGTGTTACGCAGCACGTTTGAGCTTCAGCAAGAACCAATGAGGTTCATTCTCGTGTTACACAGCACGTTTGAGCTTCAACAAGAACCAATGAGGTTCATTCTGGTGTTATGCAGCACGTTTGAGCTTCAGCAAGAACCAATGAGGTTCATTCTCGTGTTACGCAGCACGTTTGAGCTTCAGCAAGAATCAATGAGGTTCATTCTTGTGTTACACAGCACATTTGAGCTTCAGCGAGAACCAATGAGGTTCATTCTGGTGTTACGTAGCACGTTTGAGCTTCAGCAAGAACCAATGAGGTTCATTCTGGTGTTACGCAGCACGTTTGAGCTTCAGCGAGAACCAATGAGGTTCATTCTCGTGTTACGTAGCACGTTTGAGCTTCAGCAAGAACCAATGAGGTTCATTCTTGTGTTACACAGCACATTTGAGCTTCAGCGAGAACCAATGAGGTTCATTCTCGTGTTACGTAGCACGTTTGAGCTTCAGCAAGAACCAATGAGGTTAATTCTGGTGTTACGCAGGACGTTTTAGCTTCAGCAAGAACCAATGAGGTTCATTCTCATGTTACGCAGCACGTTTGAGCTTCAGCGAGAACCAATGAGGTTCATTCTCGTGTTACGTAGCACGTTTGAGCTTCAACAACAACCAATGAGGTTCATTCTCGTGTTACACAGCACGTTTGAGCTTCAGCAAGAACCAATGAGGTTAATTCTGGTGTTACACAGCACGTTTGAGCTTCAGCGAGAACCAATGAGGTTCATTCTCGTGTTACGCAGCACGTTTGAGCCAAAGCGAGAGCCAATGAGGTTCATTCTCGTGTTACGCAGCACGTTTGAGCTTCAGCAAGAACCAATGAGGTTCATTCTCGTGTTACGCAGCACGTTTGAGCTTCAGCGAGAACCAATGAGGTTCATTCTTGTGTTACACAGCACGTTAGAGCTTCAGCGAGAACCAATGAGGTTCATTCTCGTATTACGTAGCACGTTTGAGCTTCAGCAAGAACCAATGAGGTTCATTCTCGTGTTACACAGCACGTTTGAGCTTCAGCGAGAACCAATGAGGTTCATTCTCGTGTTACGCAGCACGTTTGAGCTTCAGCAAGAACCAATGAGGTTCATTCTCGTGTTACGCAGCACGTTTGAGCTTCAGCGAGAACCAATGAGGTTCATTCTTGTGTTACACAGCACGTTAGAGCTTCAGCGAGAACCAATGAGGTTCATTCTCGTATTACGTAGCACGTTTGAGCTTCAGCAAGAACCAATGAGGTTCATTCTCGTGTTACACAGCACGTTTGAGCTTCAGCGAGAACCAGTGAGGTTCATTCTCGTGTTACACAGCACGTTTGAGCTTCAGCGAGAACCAGTGAGGTTCATTCTCGTGTTACACAGCACGTTTGAGCTTCAGCGAGAACCAATGAGGTTCATTCTCGTGTTACACAGCACATTTGAGCTTCAGCGAGAACCAATGAGGTTCATTCTCGTGTTATGTAGCACGTTTGAGCTTCAGCAAGAACCAATGAGGTTCATTCTGGTGTTACACAGCACGTTTGAGCTTCAGCGAGAACCAATGAGGTTCATTCTCGTGTTACGTAGCACGTTTGAGCTTCAACAACAACCAATGAGGTTCATTCTCGTGTTACACAGCACGTTTGAGCTTCAGCAAGAACCAATGACGTTAATTCTGGTGTTACACAGCACGTTTGAGCTTCAGCGAGAACCAATGAGGTTCATTCTCGTGTTACGCAGCACGTTTGAGCCAAAGCGAGAGCCAATGAGGTTCATTCTCGTGTTACGCAGCACGTTTGAGCTTCAGCAAGAACCAATGAGGTTCATTCTTGTGTTACACAGCACATTTGAGCTTCAGCGAGAACCAATGAGGTTCATTCTCGTGTTACGTAGCACGTTTGAGCTTCAGCAAGAACCAATGAGGTTCATTCTCGTGTTACACAGCACGTTTGAGCTTCAGCAAGAACCAATGAGGTTAATTCTGGTGTTACACAGCACGTTTGAGCTTCAGCGAGAACCAATGAGTTTCATTCTCGTGTTACGCAGCACGTTTGAGCCAAAGCGAGAGCCAATGAGGTTCATTCTCGTGTTACGCAGCACGTTTGAGCTTCAGCAAGAACCAATGAGGTTAATTCTTGTGTTACACAGCACATTTGAGCTTCAGCGAGAACCAATGAGGTTCATTCTCGTGTTACGTAGCACGTTTGAGCTTCAGCAAGAACCAATGAGGTTCATTCTGGTGTTACGCAGGACGTTTTAGCTTCAGCAAGAACCAATGAGGTTCATTCTCGTGTTACGCAGCACGTTTGAGCTTCAGCGAGAACCAATGAGGTTCATTCTTGTGTTACACAGCACGTTAGAGCTTCAGCGAGAACCAATGAGGTTCATTCTCGTGTTACGTAGCACGTTTGAGCTTTAGCAAGAACCAATGAGGTTCATTCTCGTGTTACACAGCACGTTTGAGCTTCAGCGAGAACCAGTGAGGTTAATTCTCGTGTTACACAGCACGTTTGAGCTTCAGCGAGAACCAGTGAGGTTCATTCTCGTGTTACACAGCACGTTTGAGCTTCAGCGAGAACCAATGAGGTTCATTCTCGTGTTACACAGCACATTTGAGCTTCAGCGAGAACCAATGAGGTTCATTCTCGTGTTACGTAGCACGTTTGAGCTTCAGCAAGAACCAATGAGGTTCATTCTTGTGTTACACAGCACATTTGAGCTTCAGCGAGAACCAATGAGGTTCATTCTCGTGTTATGTAGCACGTTTGAGCTTCAGCAAGAACCAATGAGGTTCATTCTGGTGTTACGCAGCACGTTTGAGCTTCAGCAAGAACCAATGAGGTTCATTCTCATGTTACGCAGCACGTTTGAGCTTCAGCGAGAACCAATGAGGTTCATTCTCGTGTTACGTAGCACGTTTGAGCTTCAGCAAGAACCAATGAGGTTCATTCTCGTGTTACGCAGCACGTTTGAGCTTCAGCGAGAACCAATGAGGTTCATTCTCGTGTTACGCAGCACGTTTGAGCCAAAGCGATAGCCAATGAGGTTCATTCTCGTGCTACGCAGCACGTTTGAGCTTCAGCAAGAACCAGTGAGGTTCATTCTCGTGTTACGCAGCACGTTTGAGCTTCAGCGAGAACCAATGAGGTTCATTCTCGTGTTACACAGCACGTTTGAGCTTCAGCAAGAACCAATGAGGTTCATTCTCGTGTTACACAGCACGTTAGAGCTTCAGCGAGAACCAATGAGGTTCATTCTCGTGTTACGTAGCACGTTTGAGCTTCAGCAAGAACCAATGAGGTTCATTCTCGTATTACACAGCACGTTTGAGCTTCAGCGAGAACCAGTGAGGTTCATTCTCGTGTTACACAGCACGTTTGAGCTTCAGCGAGAACCAATGAGGTTCATTCTCATGTTACACAGCACATTTGAGCTTCAGCGAGAACCAATGAGGTTCATTCTTGTGTTACACAGCACATTTGAGCTTCAGCAAGAACCAATGAGGTTCATTCTTGTGTTACACAGCACGTTTGAGCTTCAACAAGAACCAATGAGGTTCATTCTTGTGTTACACAGCACGTTTGAGCTTCAGCGAGAACCAATGAGGTTCATTCTCGTGTTACGTAGCACGTTTGAGCTTAAGCGAGAACCAATGAGGTTCATTCTCGTGTTACGTAGCACGATTGAGCTTAAGCGAGAACCAATGAGGTTCATTCTCATGTTACGCAGCACGTTTGAGCTTCAGCAAGAACCAATGAGGTTCATTCTCGTGTTACGCAGCACGTTTGAGCTTCAGCAAGAACCAATGAGGTTCATTCTCGTGTTACGCAGCACGTTTGAGCTTCAGCAAGAACCAATGAGCTTCATTCTCGTGTTACACAGCACGTTTGAGCTTCAACAAGAACCAATGAGGTTCATTCTCGTGTTATGCAGCACGTTTGAGCTTCAGCAAGAACCAATGAGGTTCATTCTCGTGTTATGCAGCACGTTTGAGCTTCAGCAAGAATCAATGAGGTTCATTCTTGTGTTACACAGCACATTTGAGCTTCAGCGAGAACCAATGAGGTTCATTCTCGTGTTACGTAGCACGTTTGAGCTTCAGCAAGAACCAATGAGGTTCATTCTGGTGTTACGCAGCACGTTTGAGCTTCAGCAAGAACCAATGAGGTTCATTCTTGTGTTACGCAGGACGTTTTAGCTTCAGCAAGAACCAATGAGGTTAATTCTGGTGTTACGCAGCACGTTTGAGCTTCAGCGAGAACCAATGAGGTTCATTCTCGTGTTACGTAGCACGTTTGAGCTTCAGCAAGAACCAATGAGGTTAATTCTCGTGTTACACAGCACGTTTGAGCTTCAGCAAGAACCAATGAGGTTAATTCTGGTGTTACACAGCACGTTTGAGCTTCAGCGAGAACCAATGAGGTTCATTCTCGTGTTACGCAGCACGTTTGAGCCAAAGCGAGAGCCAATGAGGTTCATTCTCATGTTACGCAGCACGTTTGAGCTTCAGCAAGAACCAATGAGGTTCATTCTCGTGTTACGCAGCACGTTTGAGCTTCAGCGAGAACCAATAGGGTTCATTCTCGTGTTACACAGCACGTTAGAGCTTCAGCGAGAACCAATGAGGTTCATTCTCGTGTTACGTAGCACGTTTGAGCTTCAGCAAGAACCAATGAGGTTCATTCTCGTGTTACACAGCACGTTTGAGCTTCAGCGAGAACCAGTGAGGTTCATTCTCGTGTTACACAGCACGTTTGAGCTTCAGCGAGAACCAGTGAGGTTCATTCTCGTGTTACACAGCACGTTTGAGCTTCAGCGAGAACCAATGAGGTTCATTCTCGTGTTACACAGCACATTTGAGCTTCAGCGAGAACCAATGAGGTTCATTCTCGTGTTACGTAGCACGTTTGAGCTTCAGCAAGAACCAATGAGGTTCATTCTGGTGTTACGCAGCACGTTTGAGCTTCAGCAAGAACCAATGAGGTTCATTCTTGTGTTACACAGCACATTTGAGCTTCAGCGAGAACCAATGAGGTTCATTCTCGTGTTATGTAGCACGTTTGAGCTTCAGCAAGAACCAATGAGGTTCATTCTGGTGTTACGCAGCACGTTTGAGCTTCAGCAAGAACCAATGAGGTTCATTCTCGTGTTACGCAGCACGTTTGAGCTTTAGCGAGAACCAATGAGGTTCATTCTCGTGTTACGTAGCACGTTTGAGCTTCAGCAAGAACCAATGAGGTTCATTCTCGTGTTACACAGCACGTTTGAGCTTCAGCAAGAACCAATGAGGTTCATTCTCGTGTTACGCAGCACGTTTGAGCCAAAGCGATAGCCAATGAGGTTCATTCTCGTGTTACGTAGCACTTTTGAGCTTCAGCAAGAACCAATGAGGTTCATTCTCGTGTTACGCAGCACGTTTGAGCTTCAGCGAGAACCAATGAGGTTCATTCTCGTGTTACGCAGCACGTTTGAGCCAAAGCGATAGCCAATGAGCTTCATTCTCATGCTACGCAGCACGTTTGAGCTTCAGCAAGAACCAGTGAGGTTCATTCTCGTGTTACGCAGCACGTTTGAGCTTCAGCGAGAACCAATGAGGTTCATTCTCGTGTTACACAGCACGTTTGAGCTTCAGCAAGAACCAATGAGGTTCATTCTCGTGTTACACAGCACGTTTGAGCCAAAGCGAGAGCCAATGAGGTTCATTCTCATGTTACGCAGCACGTTTGAGCTTCAGCAAGAACCAATGAGGTTCATTCTCGTGTTACGCAGCACGTTTGAGCTTCAGCGAGAACCAATGAGGTTCATTCTCGTGTTACACAGCACGTTAGAGCTTCAGCGAGAACCAATGAGGTTCATTCTCGTGTTACGTAGCACGTTTGAGCTTCAGCAAGAACCAATGAGGTTCATTCTCGTGTTACACAGCACGTTTGAGCTTCAGCGAGAACCAGTGAGGTTCATTCTCGTGTTACACAGCACGTTTGAGCTTCAGCGAGAACCAGTGAGGTTCATTCTCGTGTTACACAGCACGTTTGAGCTTCAGCGAGAACCAATGAGGTTCATTCTCGTGTTACACAGCACATTTGAGCTTCAGCGAGAACCAATGAGGTTCATTCTCGTGTTACGTAGCACGTTTGAGCTTCAGCAAGAACCAATGAGGTTCATTCTGGTGTTACGCAGCACGTTTGAGCTTCAGCAAGAACCAATGAGGTTCATTCTTGTGTTACACAGCACATTTGAGCTTCAGCGAGAACCAATGAGGTTCATTCTCGTGTTATGTAGCACGTTTGAGCTTCAGCAAGAACCAATGAGGTTCATTCTGGTGTTACGCAGCACGTTTGAGCTTCAGCAAGAACCAATGAGGTTCATTCTCGTGTTACGCAGCACGTTTGAGCTTCAGCGAGAACCAATGAGGTTCATTCTCGTGTTACGTAGCACGTTTGAGCTTCAGCAAGAACCAATGAGGTTCATTCTCGTGTTATACAGCACGTTTGAGCTTCAGCAAGAACCAATGAGGTTCATTCTCGTGTTACGCAGCACGTTTGAGCCAAAGCGATAGCCAATGAGGTTCATTCTCGTGTTACGCAGCACTTTTGAGCTTCAGCAAGAACCAATGAGGTTCATTCTCGTGTTACGCAGCACGTTTGAGCTTCAGCGAGAACCAATGAGGTTCATTCTCGTGTTACGCAGCACGTTTGAGCCAAAGCGATAGCCAATGAGGTTCATTCTCATGCTACGCAGCACGTTTGAGCTTCAGCAAGAACCAGTGAGGTTCATTCTCGTGTTACGCAGCACGTTTGAGCTTCAGCGAGAACCAATGAGGTTCATTCTCGTGTTACACAGCACGTTTGAGCTTCAGCAAGAACCAATGAGGTTCATTCTCGTGTTACACAGCACGTTAGAGCTTCAGCGAGAACCAATGAGGTTCATTCTCGTGTTACGTAGCACGTTTGAGGTTCAGCAAGAACCAATGAGGTTCATTCTTGTGTTACACAGCACGTTTGAGCTTCAGCGAGAACCAGTGAGGTTCATTCTCGTGTTACACAGCACGTTTCAGCCAAAGCGAGAGCCAATGAGGTTCATTCTCGTGTTACGCAGCACGTTTGAGCTTCAGCAAGAACCAATGAGGTTCATTCTTGTGTTACACAGCACGTTTGAGCTTCAGCGAGAACCAATGAGGTTCATTCTCGTGTTACACAGCACGTTTGAGCTTCAGCGAGAACCAATGAGGTTCATTCTCGTGTTACGTAGCACGTTTGAGCTTAAGCGAGAACCAATGAGGTTCATTCTCGTGTTACGTAGCACGATTGAGCTTAAGCGAGAACCAATGAGGTTCATTCTCATGTTACGCAGCACGTTTGAGCTTCAGCAAGAACCAATGAGGTTCATTCTCGTGTTACGCAGCACGTTTGAGCTTCAGCAAGAACCAATGAGGTTCTTTCTCGTGTTACGCAGCACGTTTGAGCTTCAGCAAGAACCAATGAGGTTCATTCTCGTGTTACACAGCACGTTTGAGCTTCAACAAGAACCAATGAGGTTCATTCTGGTGTTATGCAGCACGTTTGAGCTTCAGCAAGAACCAATGAGGTTCATTCTAGTGTTACGCAGCACGTTTGAGCTTCAGCAAGAATCAATGATGTTCATTCTTGTGTTACACAGCACATTTGAGCTTCAGCAAGAACCAATGAGGTTCATTCTCGTGTTACGTAGCAAGTTTGAGCTTCAGCAAGAACCAATGAGGTTCATTCTGGTGTTACGCAGCACGTTTGAGCTTCAGCGAGAACCAATGAGGTTCATTCTCGTGTTACGTAGCACGTTTGAGCTTCAGCAAGAACCAATGAGGTTAATTCTGGTGTTACGCAGGACGTTTTAGCTTCAGCAAGAACCAATGAGGTTCATTCTCGTGTTACGCAGCACGTTTGAGCTTCAGCAAGAATCAATGATGTTCATTCTTGTGTTACACAGCACATTTGAGCTTCAGCAAGAACCAATGAGGTTCATTCTCGTGTTACGTAGCACGTTTGAGCTTCAGCAACAACCAATGAGGTTCATTCTGGTGTTACGCAGCACGTTTGAGCTTCAGCAAGAACCAATGAGGTTCATTCTTGTGTTACACAGCACATTTGAGCTTCAGCGAGAACCAATGAGGTTCATTCTCGTGTTACGTAGCACGTTTGAGCTTCAGCAAGAACCAATGAGGTTAATTCTGGTGTTACGCAGGACGTTTTAGCTTCAGCAAGAACCAATGAGGTTCATTCTCGTGTTACGTAGCACGTTTGAGCTTCAGCAAGAACCAATGAGGTTCATTCTCGTGTTACACAGCACGTTTGAGCTTCAGCAAGAACCAATGAGGTTAATTCTGGTGTTACACAGCACGTTTGAGCTTCAGCGAGAACCAATGAGGTTCATTCTCGTGTTACGCAGCACGTTTGAGCCAAAGCGAGAGCCAATGAGGTTCATTCTCGTGTTACGCAGCACGTTTGAGCTTCAGCAAGAACCAATGAGGTTCATTCTCGTGTTACGCAGCACGTTTGAGCTTCAGCGAGAACCAATGAGGTTCATTCTCGTGTTACGCAGCACGTTAGAGCTTCAGCGAGAACCAATGAGGTTCATTCTGGTGTTACGCAGCACGTTTGAGCTTCAGCAAGAACCAATGAGGTTCATTCTTGTGTTACACAGCACATTTGAGCTTCAGCGAGAACCAATGAGGTTCATTCTCGTGTTACGTAGCACGTTTGAGCTTCAGCAAGAACCAATGAGGTTAATTCTGGTGTTACGCAGGACGTTTTAGCTTCAGCAAGAACCAATGAGGTTAATTCTGGTGTTACGCAGCACGTTTGAGCTTCAGCGAGAACCAATGAGGTTCATTCTCGTGTTACGTAGCACGTTTGAGCTTCAGCAAGAACCAATGAGGTTAATTCTCGTGTTACACAGCACGTTTGAGCTTCAGCAAGAACCAATGAGGTTAATTCTGGTGTTACACAGCACGTTTGAGCTTCAGCGAGAACCAATGAGGTTCATTCTCGTGTTACGCAGCACGTTTGAGCCAAAGCGAGAGCCAATGAGGTTCATTCTCGTGTTACGCAGCACGTTTGAGCTTCAGCAAGAACTAATGAGGTTCATTCTCGTGTTATGCAGCACGTTTGAGCTTCAGCGAGAACCAATGAGGTTCATTCTCGTGTTACACAGCACGTTAGAGCTTCAGCGAGAACCAATGAGGTTCATTCTCGTGTTACACAGCACGTTAGAGCTTCAGCGAGAACCAATGAGGTTCATTCTCGTGTTACACAGCACGTTTGAGCTTCAGCGAGAACCAGTGAGGTTCATTCTCGTGTTCCACAGCACGTTTGAGCTTCAGCGAGAACCAGTGAGGTTCATTCTCGTGTTACACAGCACGTTTGAGCTTCAGCGAGAACCAATGAGGTTCATTCTCGTGTTACGCAGCACGTTAGAGCTTCAGCGAGAACCAATGAGGTTCATTCTGGTGTTACGCAGCACGTTTGAGCTTCAGCAAGAACCAGTGAGGTTCATTCTTGTGTTACACAGCACATTTGAGCTTCAGCGAGAACCAATGAGGTTCATTCTCGTGTTACGTAGCACGTTTGAGCTTCAGCAAGAACCAATGAGGTTCATTCTCGAGTTACGCAGCACGTTTGAGCTTCAGCGAGAACCAATGAGGTTCATTCTCGTGTTACGCAGCGCGTTAGAGCTTCAGCGAGAACCAATGAGGTTCATTCTCGAGTTACGCAGCACGTTTGAGCTTCAGCGAGAATCAATGAGGTTCATTCTCATGTTACGCAGCACGTTTGAGCTTCAGCAAGAACCAATGAGGTTCATTCTCGTGTTACGCAGCACGTTTGAGCTTCAGCAAGAACCAATGAGGTTCATTCTCGTGTTACGCAGCACGTTTGAGCTTCAGCAAGAACCAATGAGGTTTATTCTCGTGTTACGCAGCACGTTTGAGCTTCAGCAAGAACCAATGAGGTTCATTCTCGTGTTACGCAGCACGTTTGAGCTTCAGCAAGAACCAATGAGGTTCATTCTCATGTTACGCAGCACGTTTGAGCTTCAGCAAGAACCAATGAGGTTCATTCTCGTGTTACACAGCACGTTTGAGCTTCAGCAAGAACCAATGAGGTTAATTCTGGTGTTACACAGCACGTTTGAGCTTCAGCGAGAACCAATGAGGTTCATTCTCGTGTTACGCAGCACGTTTGAGCCAAAGCGAGAGCCAATGAGGTTCATTCTCGTGTTACGCAGCACGTTTGAGCTTCAGCAAGAACCAATGAGGTTCATTCTCGTGTTACGCAGCACGTTTGAGCTTCAGCGAGAACCAATGAGGTTCATTCTCGTGTTACGCAGCACGTTAGAGCTTCAGCGAGAACCAATGAGGTTCATTCTGGTGTTACGCAGCACGTTTGAGCTTCAGCAAGAACCAATGAGGTTCATTCTTGTGTTACACAGCACATTTGAGCTTCAGCGAGAACCAATGAGGTTCATTCTCGTGTTACGTAGCACGTTTGAGCTTCAGCAAGAACCAATGAGGTTAATTCTGGTGTTACGCAGGACGTTTTAGCTTCAGCAAGAACCAATGAGGTTAATTCTGGTGTTACGCAGCACGTTTGAGCTTCAGCGAGAACCAATGAGGTTCATTCTCGTGTTACGTAGCACGTTTGAGCTTCAGCAAGAACCAATGAGGTTAATTCTCGTGTTACACAGCACGTTTGAGCTTCAGCAAGAACCAATGAGGTTAATTCTGGTGTTACACAGCACGTTTGAGCTTCAGCGAGAACCAATGAGGTTCATTCTCGTGTTACGCAGCACGTTTGAGCCAAAGCGAGAGCCAATGAGGTTCATTCTCGTGTTACGCAGCACGTTTGAGCTTCAGCAAGAACTAATGAGGTTCATTCTCGTGTTATGCAGCACGTTTGAGCTTCAGCGAGAACCAATGAGGTTCATTCTCGTGTTATGCAGCACGTTTGAGCTTCAGCGAGAACCAATGAGGTTCATTCTCGTGTTACACAGCACGTTAGAGCTTCAGCGAGAACCAATGTGGTTCATTCTCGTGTTACGTAGCACGTTTCAGCTTCAGCAAGAACCAATGAGGTTCATTCTCGTGTTACACAGCACGTTTGAGCTTCAGCGAGAACCAATGAGGTTCATTCTCGTGTTACGCAGCACGTTAGAGCTTCAGCGAGAACCAATGAGGTTCATTCTCGTGTTATACAGCACGTTTGAGCTTCAGCAAGAACCAATGAGGTTCATTCTCGTGTTACGCAGCACGTTTGAGCCAAAGCGATAGCCAATGAGGTTCATTCTCGTGTTACGCAGCACTTTTGAGCTTCAGCAAGAACCAATGAGGTTCATTCTCGTGTTACGCAGCACGTTTGAGCTTCAGCGAGAACCAATGAGGTTCATTCTCGTGTTACGCAGCACGTTTGAGCCAAAGCGATAGCCAATGAGGTTCATTCTCATGCTACGCAGCACGTTTGAGCTTCAGCAAGAACCAGTGAGGTTCATTCTCGTGTTACGCAGCACGTTTGAGCTTCAGCGAGAACCAATGAGGTTCATTCTCGTGTTACACAGCACGTTTGAGCTTCAGCAAGAACCAATGAGGTTCATTCTCGTGTTACACAGCACGTTAGAGCTTCAGCGAGAACCAATGAGGTTCATTCTCGTGTTACGTAGCACGTTTGAGGTTCAGCAAGAACCAATGAGGTTCATTCTTGTGTTACACAGCACGTTTGAGCTTCAGCGAGAACCAGTGAGGTTCATTCTCGTGTTACACAGCACGTTTCAGCCAAAGCGAGAGCCAATGAGGTTCATTCTCGTGTTACGCAGCACGTTTGAGCTTCAGCAAGAACCAATGAGGTTCATTCTTGTGTTACACAGCACGTTTGAGCTTCAGCGAGAACCAATGAGGTTCATTCTCGTGTTACACAGCACGTTTGAGCTTCAGCGAGAACCAATGAGGTTCATTCTCGTGTTACGTAGCACGTTTGAGCTTAAGCGAGAACCAATGAGGTTCATTCTCGTGTTACGTAGCACGATTGAGCTTAAGCGAGAACCAATGAGGTTCATTCTCATGTTACGCAGCACGTTTGAGCTTCAGCAAGAACCAATGAGGTTCATTCTCGTGTTACGCAGCACGTTTGAGCTTCAGCAAGAACCAATGAGGTTCTTTCTCGTGTTACGCAGCACGTTTGAGCTTCAGCAAGAACCAATGAGGTTCATTCTCGTGTTACACAGCACGTTTGAGCTTCAACAAGAACCAATGAGGTTCATTCTGGTGTTATGCAGCACGTTTGAGCTTCAGCAAGAACCAATGAGGTTCATTCTAGTGTTACGCAGCACGTTTGAGCTTCAGCAAGAATCAATGATGTTCATTCTTGTGTTACACAGCACATTTGAGCTTCAGCAAGAACCAATGAGGTTCATTCTCGTGTTACGTAGCAAGTTTGAGCTTCAGCAAGAACCAATGAGGTTCATTCTGGTGTTACGCAGCACGTTTGAGCTTCAGCGAGAACCAATGAGGTTCATTCTCGTGTTACGTAGCACGTTTGAGCTTCAGCAAGAACCAATGAGGTTAATTCTGGTGTTACGCAGGACGTTTTAGCTTCAGCAAGAACCAATGAGGTTCATTCTCGTGTTACGCAGCACGTTTGAGCTTCAGCAAGAATCAATGATGTTCATTCTTGTGTTACACAGCACATTTGAGCTTCAGCAAGAACCAATGAGGTTCATTCTCGTGTTACGTAGCACGTTTGAGCTTCAGCAACAACCAATGAGGTTCATTCTGGTGTTACGCAGCACGTTTGAGCTTCAGCAAGAACCAATGAGGTTCATTCTTGTGTTACACAGCACATTTGAGCTTCAGCGAGAACCAATGAGGTTCATTCTCGTGTTACGTAGCACGTTTGAGCTTCAGCAAGAACCAATGAGGTTAATTCTGGTGTTACGCAGGACGTTTTAGCTTCAGCAAGAACCAATGAGGTTCATTCTCGTGTTACGTAGCACGTTTGAGCTTCAGCAAGAACCAATGAGGTTCATTCTCGTGTTACACAGCACGTTTGAGCTTCAGCAAGAACCAATGAGGTTAATTCTGGTGTTACACAGCACGTTTGAGCTTCAGCGAGAACCAATGAGGTTCATTCTCGTGTTACGCAGCACGTTTGAGCCAAAGCGAGAGCCAATGAGGTTCATTCTCGTGTTACGCAGCACGTTTGAGCTTCAGCAAGAACCAATGAGGTTCATTCTCGTGTTACGCAGCACGTTTGAGCTTCAGCGAGAACCAATGAGGTTCATTCTCGTGTTACGCAGCACGTTAGAGCTTCAGCGAGAACCAATGAGGTTCATTCTGGTGTTCCGCAGCACGTTTGAGCTTCAGCAAGAACCAATGAGGTTCATTCTTGTGTTACACAGCACATTTGAGCTTCAGCGAGAACCAATGAGGTTCATTCTCGTGTTACGTAGCACGTTTGAGCTTCAGCAAGAACCAATGAGGTTAATTCTGGTGTTACGCAGGACGTTTTAGCTTCAGCAAGAACCAATGAGGTTAATTCTGGTGTTACGCAGCACGTTTGAGCTTCAGCGAGAACCAATGAGGTTCATTCTCGTGTTACGTAGCACGTTTGAGCTTCAGCAAGAACCAATGAGGTTAATTCTCGTGTTACACAGCACGTTTGAGCTTCAGCAAGAACCAATGAGGTTAATTCTGGTGTTACACAGCACGTTTGAGCTTCAGCGAGAACCAATGAGGTTCATTCTCGTGTTACGCAGCACGTTTGAGCCAAAGCGAGAGCCAATGAGGTTCATTCTCGTGTTACGCAGCACGTTTGAGCTTCAGCAAGAACTAATGAGGTTCATTCTCGTGTTATGCAGCACGTTTGAGCTTCAGCGAGAACCAATGAGGTTCATTCTCGTGTTACACAGCACGTTAGAGCTTCAGCGAGAACCAATGAGGTTCATTCTCGTGTTACACAGCACGTTAGAGCTTCAGCGAGAACCAATGAGGTTCATTCTCGTGTTACACAGCACGTTTGAGCTTCAGCGAGAACCAGTGAGGTTCATTCTCGTGTTCCACAGCACGTTTGAGCTTCAGCGAGAACCAGTGAGGTTCATTCTCGTGTTACACAGCACGTTTGAGCTTCAGCGAGAACCAATGAGGTTCATTCTCGTGTTACGCAGCACGTTAGAGCTTCAGCGAGAACCAATGAGGTTCATTCTGGTGTTACGCAGCACGTTTGAGCTTCAGCAAGAACCAGTGAGGTTCATTCTTGTGTTACACAGCACATTTGAGCTTCAGCGAGAACCAATGAGGTTCATTCTCGTGTTACGTAGCACGTTTGAGCTTCAGCAAGAACCAATGAGGTTCATTCTCGAGTTACGCAGCACGTTTGAGCTTCAGCGAGAACCAATGAGGTTCATTCTCGTGTTACGCAGCGCGTTAGAGCTTCAACGAGAACCAATGAGGTTCATTCTCGAGTTACGCAGCACGTTTGAGCTTCAGCGAGAATCAATGAGGTTCATTCTCATGTTACGCAGCACGTTTGAGCTTCAGCAAGAACCAATGAGGTTCATTCTCGTGTTACGCAGCACGTTTGAGCTTCAGCAAGAACCAATGAGGTTCATTCTCGTGTTACGCAGCACGTTTGAGCTTCAGCAAGAACCAATGAGGTTTATTCTCGTGTTACGCAGCACGTTTGAGCTTCAGCAAGAACCAATGAGGTTCATTCTCGTGTTACGCAGCACGTTTGAGCTTCAGCAAGAACCAATGAGGTTCATTCTCATGTTACGCAGCACGTTTGAGCTTCAGCAAGAACCAATGAGGTTCATTCTCGTGTTACACAGCACGTTTGAGCTTCAGCAAGAACCAATGAGGTTAATTCTGGTGTTACACAGCACGTTTGAGCTTCAGCGAGAACCAATGAGGTTCATTCTCGTGTTACGCAGCACGTTTGAGCCAAAGCGAGAGCCAATGAGGTTCATTCTCGTGTTACGCAGCACGTTTGAGCTTCAGCAAGAACCAATGAGGTTCATTCTCGTGTTACGCAGCACGTTTGAGCTTCAGCGAGAACCAATGAGGTTCATTCTCGTGTTACGCAGCACGTTAGAGCTTCAGCGAGAACCAATGAGGTTCATTCTGGTGTTACGCAGCACGTTTGAGCTTCAGCAAGAACCAATGAGGTTCATTCTTGTGTTACACAGCACATTTGAGCTTCAGCGAGAACCAATGAGGTTCATTCTCGTGTTACGTAGCACGTTTGAGCTTCAGCAAGAACCAATGAGGTTAATTCTCGTGTTACGTAGCACGTTTGAGCTTCAGCAACAACCAATGAGGTTCATTCTGGTGTTACGCAGCACGTTTGAGCTTCAGCAAGAACCAATGAGGTTCATTCTTGTGTTACACAGCACATTTGAGCTTCAGCGAGAACCAATGAGGTTCATTCTCGTGTTACGTAGCACGTTTGAGCTTCAGCAAGAACCAATGAGGTTAATTCTGGTGTTACGCAGGACGTTTTAGCTTCAGCAAGAACCAATGAGGTTCATTCTCGTGTTACGTAGCACGTTTGAGCTTCAGCAAGAACCAATGAGGTTCATTCTCGTGTTACACAGCACGTTTGAGCTTCAGCAAGAACCAATGAGGTTAATTCTGGTGTTACACAGCACGTTTGAGCTTCAGCGAGAACCAATGAGGTTCATTCTCGTGTTACGCAGCACGTTTGAGCCAAAGCGAGAGCCAATGAGGTTCATTCTCGTGTTACGCAGCACGTTTGAGCTTCAGCAAGAACCAATGAGGTTCATTCTCGTGTTACGCAGCACGTTTGAGCTTCAGCGAGAACCAATGAGGTTCATTCTCGTGTTACGCAGCACGTTAGAGCTTCAGCGAGAACCAATGAGGTTCATTCTGGTGTTCCGCAGCACGTTTGAGCTTCAGCAAGAACCAATGAGGTTCATTCTTGTGTTACACAGCACATTTGAGCTTCAGCGAGAACCAATGAGGTTCATTCTCGTGTTACGTAGCACGTTTGAGCTTCAGCAAGAACCAATGAGGTTAATTCTGGTGTTACGCAGGACGTTTTAGCTTCAGCAAGAACCAATGAGGTTAATTCTGGTGTTACGCAGCACGTTTGAGCTTCAGCGAGAACCAATGAGGTTCATTCTCGTGTTACGTAGCACGTTTGAGCTTCAGCAAGAACCAATGAGGTTAATTCTCGTGTTACACAGCACGTTTGAGCTTCAGCAAGAACCAATGAGGTTAATTCTGGTGTTACACAGCACGTTTGAGCTTCAGCGAGAACCAATGAGGTTCATTCTCGTGTTACGCAGCACGTTTGAGCCAAAGCGAGAGCCAATGAGGTTCATTCTCGTGTTACGCAGCACGTTTGAGCTTCAGCAAGAACTAATGAGGTTCATTCTCGTGTTATGCAGCACGTTTGAGCTTCAGCGAGAACCAATGAGGTTCATTCTCGTGTTACACAGCACGTTAGAGCTTCAGCGAGAACCAATGAGGTTCATTCTCGTGTTACACAGCACGTTAGAGCTTCAGCGAGAACCAATGAGGTTCATTCTCGTGTTACACAGCACGTTTGAGCTTCAGCGAGAACCAGTGAGGTTCATTCTCGTGTTCCACAGCACGTTTGAGCTTCAGCGAGAACCAGTGAGGTTCATTCTCGTGTTACACAGCACGTTTGAGCTTCAGCGAGAACCAATGAGGTTCATTCTCGTGTTACGCAGCACGTTAGAGCTTCAGCGAGAACCAATGAGGTTCATTCTGGTGTTACGCAGCACGTTTGAGCTTCAGCAAGAACCAGTGAGGTTCATTCTTGTGTTACACAGCACATTTGAGCTTCAGCGAGAACCAATGAGGTTCATTCTCGTGTTACGTAGCACGTTTGAGCTTCAGCAAGAACCAATGAGGTTCATTCTCGAGTTACGCAGCACGTTTGAGCTTCAGCGAGAACCAATGAGGTTCATTCTCGTGTTACGCAGCGCGTTAGAGCTTCAACGAGAACCAATGAGGTTCATTCTCGAGTTACGCAGCACGTTTGAGCTTCAGCGAGAATCAATGAGGTTCATTCTCATGTTACGCAGCACGTTTGAGCTTCAGCAAGAACCAATGAGGTTCATTCTCGTGTTACGCAGCACGTTTGAGCTTCAGCAAGAACCAATGAGGTTCATTCTCGTGTTACGCAGCACGTTTGAGCTTCAGCAAGAACCAATGAGGTTTATTCTCGTGTTACGCAGCACGTTTGAGCTTCAGCAAGAACCAATGAGGTTCATTCTCGTGTTACGCAGCACGTTTGAGCTTCAGCAAGAACCAATGAGGTTCATTCTCATGTTACGCAGCACGTTTGAGCTTCAGCAAGAACCAATGAGGTTCATTCTCGTGTTACACAGCACGTTTGAGCTTCAGCAAGAACCAATGAGGTTAATTCTGGTGTTACACAGCACGTTTGAGCTTCAGCGAGAACCAATGAGGTTCATTCTCGTGTTACGCAGCACGTTTGAGCCAAAGCGAGAGCCAATGAGGTTCATTCTCGTGTTACGCAGCACGTTTGAGCTTCAGCAAGAACCAATGAGGTTCATTCTCGTGTTACGCAGCACGTTTGAGCTTCAGCGAGAACCAATGAGGTTCATTCTCGTGTTACGCAGCACGTTAGAGCTTCAGCGAGAACCAATGAGGTTCATTCTGGTGTTACGCAGCACGTTTGAGCTTCAGCAAGAACCAATGAGGTTCATTCTTGTGTTACACAGCACATTTGAGCTTCAGCGAGAACCAATGAGGTTCATTCTCGTGTTACGTAGCACGTTTGAGCTTCAGCAAGAACCAATGAGGTTAATTCTGGTGTTACGCAGGACGTTTTAGCTTCAGCAAGAACCAATGAGGTTAATTCTGGTGTTACGCAGCACGTTTGAGCTTCAGCGAGAACCAATGAGGTTCATTCTCGTGTTACGTAGCACGTTTGAGCTTCAGCAAGAACCAATGAGGTTAATTCTCGTGTTACACAGCACGTTTGAGCTTCAGCAAGAACCAATGAGGTTAATTCTGGTGTTACACAGCACGTTTGAGCTTCAGCGAGAACCAATGAGGTTCATTCTCGTGTTACGCAGCACGTTTGAGCCAAAGCGAGAGCCAATGAGGTTCATTCTCGTGTTACGCAGCACGTTTGAGCTTCAGCAAGAACTAATGAGGTTCATTCTCGTGTTATGCAGCACGTTTGAGCTTCAGCGAGAACCAATGAGGTTCATTCTCGTGTTATGCAGCACGTTTGAGCTTCAGCGAGAACCAATGAGGTTCATTCTCGTGTTACACAGCACGTTAGAGCTTCAGCGAGAACCAATGTGGTTCATTCTCGTGTTACGTAGCACGTTTCAGCTTCAGCAAGAACCAATGAGGTTCATTCTCGTGTTACACAGCACGTTTGAGCTTCAGCGAGAACCAATGAGGTTCATTCTCGTGTTACGCAGCACGTTAGAGCTTCAGCGAGAACCAATGAGGTTCATTCTGGTGTTACGCAGCACGTTTGAGCTTCAGCAAGAACCAATGAGGTTCATTCTTGTGTTACACAGCACATTTGAGCTTCAGCGAGAACCAATGAGGTTCATTCTCGTGTTACGTAGCACGTTTGAGCTTCAGCAGAACCAATGAGGTTCATTCTCGAGTTACGCAGCACGTTTGAGCTTCAGCGAGAACCAATGAGGTTCATTCTCGTGTTACGCAGCGCGTTTGAGCTTCAGCGAGAACCAATGAGGTTCATTCTCGTGTTACGCAGCACGTTAGAGCTTCAGCGAGAACCAATGAGGTTCATTCTGGTGTTACGCAGCACGTTTGAGCTTCAGCAAGAACCAATGAGGTTCATTCTTGTGTTACACAGCACATTTGAGCTTCAGCGAGAACCAATGAGGTTCATTCTTGTGTTACACAGCACGTTTGAGCTTCAGCGAGAACCAATGAGGTTCATTCTCGTGTTACGCAGCACGTTTGAGCCAAAGCAAGAGCCAATGAGGTTCATTCTCGTGTTACGCAGCACGTTTGAGCTTCAGCAAGAACTAATGAGGTTCATTCTCGTGTTATGCAGCACGTTTGAGCTTCAGCGAGAACCAATGAGGTTCATTCTCGTGTTACACAGCACGTTAGAGCTTCAGCGAGAGCCAATGAGGTTCATTCTCGTGTTACGTAGCACGTTTCAGCTTCAGCAAGAACCAATGAGGTTCATTCTCGTGTTACACAGCACGTTTGAGCTTCAGCGAGAACCAATGAGGTTCATTCTCGTGTTACGCAGCACGTTAGAGCTTCAGCGAGAACCAATGAGGTTCATTCTGGTGTTACGCAGCACGTTTGAGCTTCAGCAAGAACCAATGAGGTTCATTCTTGTGTTACACAGCACATTTGAGCTTCAGCGAGAACCAATGAGGTTCATTCTCGTGTTACGTAGCACGTTTGAGCTTCAGCAAGAACCAATGAGGTTCATTCTCGAGTTACGCAGCACGTTTGAGCTTCAGCGAGAACCAATGAGGTTCATTCTCGTGTTACGTAGCACGTTTGAGCTTCAGCAAGAACCAATGAGGTTCATTCTCGAGTTACGCAGCACGTTTGAGCTTCAGCGAGAACCAATGAGGTTCATTCTCGTGTTACGCAGCGCGTTAGAGCTTCAGCGAGAACCAATGAGGTTCATTCTCGAGTTACGCAGCACGTTTGAGCTTCAGCGAGAATCAATGAGGTTCATTCTCGTGTTACGCAGCACGTTTGAGCTTCAGCAAGAACCAATGAGGTTCATTCTCGTGTTACGCAGCACGTTTGAGCTTCAGCAAGAACCAATGAGGTTCATTCTCGTGTTACGCAGCACGTTTGAGCTTCAGCAAGAACCAATGAGGTTAATTCTCGTGTTACGCAGCACGTTTGAGCTTCAGCAAGAACCAATGAGGTTCATTCTCGTGTTACGCAGCACGTTTGAGCTTCAGCAAGAACCAATGAGGTTCATTCTCATGTTACGCAGCACGTTTGAGCTTCAGCAAGAACCAATGAGGTTCATTCTCGTGTTACACAGCACGTTTGAGCTTCAGCAAGAACCAATGAGGTTAATTCTGGTGTTACACAGCACGTTTGAACTTCAGCGAGAACCAATGAGGTTCATTCTCGTGTTACGCAGCACGTTTGAGCCAAAGCGAGAGCCAATGAGGTTCATTCTCGTGTTACGCAGCACGTTTGAGCTTCAGCAAGAACCAATGAGGTTCATTCTCGTGTTACGCAGCACGTTTGAGCTTCAGCGAGAACCAATGAGGTTCATTCTCGTGTTACGCAGCACGTTAGAGCTTCAGCGAGAACCAATGAGGTTCATTCTGGTGTTACGCAGCACGTTTGAGCTTCAGCAAGAACCAATGAGGTTCATTCTTGTGTTACACAGCACATTTGAGCTTCAGCGAGAACCAATGAGGTTCATTCTCGTGTTACGTAGCACGTTTGAGCTTCAGCAAGAACCAATGAGGTTAATTCTGGTGTTACGCAGGACGTTTTAGCTTCAGCAAGAACCAATGAGGTTAATTCTGGTGTTACACAGCACGTTTGAGCTTCAGCGAGAACCAATGAGGTTCATTCTCGTGTTACGTAGCACGTTTGAGCTTCAGCAAGAACCAATGAGGTTAATTCTCGTGTTACACAGCACGTTTGAGCTTCAGCAAGAACCAATGAGGTTAATTCTGGTGTTACACAGCACGTTTGAGCTTCAGCGAGAACCAATGAGGTTCATTCTCGTGTTACGCAGCACGTTTGAGCCAAAGCGAGAGCCAATGAGGTTCATTCTCGTGTTACGCAGCACGTTTGAGCTTCAGCAAGAACTAATGAGGTTCATTCTCGTGTTATGCAGCACATTTGAGCTTCAGCGAGAACCAATGAGGTTCATTCTCGTGTTATGCAGCACATTTGAGCTTCAGCGAGAACCAATGAGGTTCATTCTCGTGTTACACAGCACGTTAGAGCTTCAGCGAGAACCAATGTGGTTCATTCTCGTGTTACGTAGCACGTTTGAGCTTCAGCAAGAACCAATGAGGTTCATTCTCGTGTTACACAGCACGTTTGAGCTTCAGCGAGAACCAATGAGGTTCATTCTCGTGTTACGTAGCACGTTTGAGCTTAAGCGAGAACCAATGAGGTTCATTCTCGTGTTACGTAGCACGATTGAGCTTAAGCGAGAACCAATGAGGTTCATTCTCATGTTACGCAGCACGTTTGAGCTTCAGCAAGAACCAATGAGGTTCATTCTCGTGTTACGCAGCACGTTTGAGCTTCAGCAAGAACCAATGAGGTTCTTTCTCGTGTTACGCAGCACGTTTGAGCTTCAGCAAGAACCAATGAGGTTCATTCTCGTGTTACACAGCACGTTTGAGCTTCAACAAGAACCAATGAGGTTCATTCTGGTGTTATGCAGCACGTTTGAGCTTCAGCAAGAACCAATGAGGTTCATTCTCGTGTTACGCAGCACGTTTGAGCTTCAGCAAGAATCAATGATGTTCATTCTTGTGTTACACAGCACATTTGAGCTTCAGCAAGAACCAATGAGGTTCATTCTCGTGTTACGTAGCAAGTTTGAGCTTCAGCAAGAACCAATGAGGTTCATTCTGGTGTTACGCAGCACGTTTGAGCTTCAGCGAGAACCAATGAGGTTCATTCTCGTGTTACGTAGCACGTTTGAGCTTCAGCAAGAACCAATGAGGTTAATTCTGGTGTTACGCAGCACGTTTGAGCTTCAGCAAGAATCAATGATGTTCATTCTTGTGTTACACAGCACATTTGAGCTTCAGCAAGAACCAATGAGGTTCATTCTCGTGTTACGTAGCACGTTTGAGCTTCAGCAAGAACCAATGAGGTTAATTCTGGTGTTACGCAGGACGTTTTAGCTTCAGCAAGAACCAATGAGGTTAATTCTGGTGTTACGCAGCACGTTTGAGCTTCAGCGAGAACCAATGAGGTTCATTCTCGTGTTACGTAGCACGTTTGAGCTTCAGCAAGAACCAATGAGGTTAATTCTCATGTTACACAGCACGTTTGAGCTTCAGCAAGAACCAATGAGGTTAATTCTGGTGTTACACAGCACGTTTGAGCTTCAGCGAGAACCAATGAGGTTCATTCTCGTGTTACGCAGCACGTTTGAGCCAAAGCGAGAGCCAATGAGGTTCATTCTCGTGTTACGCAGCACGTTTGAGCTTCAGCAAGAACTAATGAGGTTCATTCTCGTGTTATGCAGCACGTTTGAGCTTCAGCGAGAACCAATGAGGTTCATTCTCGTGTTACACAGCACGTTAGAGCTTCAGCGAGAACCAATGAGGTTCATTCTCGTGTTACACAGCACGTTAGAGCTTCAGCGAGAACCAATGAGGTTCATTCTCGTGTTACACAGCACGTTTGAGCTTCAGCGAGAACCAGTGAGGTTCATTCTCGTGTTCCACAGCACGTTTGAGCTTCAGCGAGAACCAGTGAGGTTCATTCTCGTGTTCCACAGCACGTTTGAGCTTCAGCGAGAACCAATGAGGTTCATTCTCGTGTTACGCAGCACGTTAGAGCTTCAGCGAGAACCAATGAGGTTCATTCTGGTGTTACGCAGCACGTTTGAGCTTCAGCAAGAACCAATGAGGTTCATTCTTGTGTTACACAGCACATTTGAGCTTCAGCGAGAACCAATGAGGTTCATTCTCGTGTTACGTAGCACGTTTGAGCTTCAGCAAGAACCAATGAGGTTAATTCTGGTGTTACGCAGGACGTTTTAGCTTCAGCAAGAACCAATGAGGTTAATTCTGGTGTTACGCAGCACGTTTGAGCTTCAGCGAGAACCAATGAGGTTCATTCTCGTGTTACGTAGCACGTTTGAGCTTCAGCAAGAACCAATGAGGTTAATTCTCGTGTTACACAGCACGTTTGAGCTTCAGCAAGAACCAATGAGGTTAATTCTGGTGTTACACAGCACGTTTGAGCTTCAGCGAGAACCAATGAGGTTCATTCTCGTGTTACGCAGCACGTTTGAGCCAAAGCGAGAGCCAATGAGGTTCATTCTCGTGTTACGCAGCACGTTTGAGCTTCAGCAAGAACTAATGAGGTTCATTCTCGTGTTATGCAGCACGTTTGAGCTTCAGCGAGAACCAATGAGGTTCATTCTCGTGTTATGCAGCACGTTTGAGCTTCAGCGAGAACCAATGAGGTTCATTCTCGTGTTACACAGCACGTTAGAGCTTCAGCGAGAACCAATGTGGTTCATTCTCGTGTTACGTAGCACGTTTCAGCTTCAGCAAGAACCAATGAGGTTCATTCTCGTGTTACACAGCACGTTTGAGCTTCAGCGAGAACCAATGAGGTTCATTCTCGTGTTACGCAGCACGTTAGAGCTTCAGCGAGAACCAATGAGGTTCATTCTGGTGTTACGCAGCACGTTTGAGCTTCAGCAAGAACCAATGAGGTTCATTCTTGTGTTACACAGCACATTTGAGCTTCAGCGAGAACCAATGAGGTTCATTCTCGTGTTACGTAGCACGTTTGAGCTTCAGCAGAACCAATGAGGTTCATTCTCGAGTTACGCAGCACGTTTGAGCTTCAGCGAGAACCAATGAGGTTCATTCTCGTGTTACGCAGCGCGTTTGAGCTTCAGCGAGAACCAATGAGGTTCATTCTCGTGTTACGCAGCACGTTAGAGCTTCAGCGAGAACCAATGAGGTTCATTCTGGTGTTACGCAGCACGTTTGAGCTTCAGCAAGAACCAATGAGGTTCATTCTTGTGTTACACAGCACATTTGAGCTTCAGCGAGAACCAATGAGGTTCATTCTCGTGTTACGTAGCACGTTTGAGCTTCAGCAAGAACCAATGAGGTTAATTCTGGTGTTACGCAGGACGTTTTAGCTTCAGCAAGAACCAATGAGGTTAATTCTGGTGTTACGCAGCACGTTTGAGCTTCAGCGAGAACCAATGAGGTTCATTCTCATGTTACGTAGCACGTTTGAGCTTCAGCAAGAACCAATGAGGTTAATTCTCGTGTTACACAGCACGTTTGAGCTTCAGCAAGAACCAATGAGGTTAATTCTGGTGTTACACAGCACGTTTGAGCTTCAGCGAGAACCAATGAGGTTCATTCTCGTGTTACGCAGCACGTTTGAGCCAAAGCAAGAGCCAATGAGGTTCATTCTCGTGTTACGCAGCACGTTTGAGCTTCAGCAAGAACTAATGAGGTTCATTCTCGTGTTATGCAGCACGTTTGAGCTTCAGCGAGAACCAATGAGGTTCATTCTCGTGTTACACAGCACGTTAGAGCTTCAGCGAGAGCCAATGAGGTTCATTCTCGTGTTACGTAGCACGTTTCAGCTTCAGCAAGAACCAATGAGGTTCATTCTCGTGTTACACAGCACGTTTGAGCTTCAGCGAGAACCAATGAGGTTCATTCTCGTGTTACGCAGCACGTTTGAGCTTCAGCGAGAACCAATGAGGTTCATTCTGGTGTTACGCAGCACGTTTGAGCTTCAGCAAGAACCAATGAGGTTCATTCTTGTGTTACACAGCACATTTGAGCTTCAGCGAGAACCAATGAGGTTCATTCTCGTGTTACGTAGCACGTTTGAGCTTCAGCAAGAACCAATGAGGTTCATTCTCGAGTTACGCAGCACGTTTGAGCTTCAGCGAGAACCAATGAGGTTCATTCTCGTGTTACGTAGCACGTTTGAGCTTCAGCAAGAACCAATGAGGTTCATTCTCGAGTTACGCAGCACGTTTGAGCTTCAGCGAGAACCAATGAGGTTCATTCTCGTGTTACGCAGCACGTTTGAGCTTCAGCAAGAACCAATGAGGTTCATTCTCGTGTTACGCAGCACGTTTGAGCTTCAGCAAGAACCAATGAGGTTCATTCTCGTGTTACGCAGCACGTTTGAGCTTCAGCAAGAACCAATGAGGTTAATTCTCGTGTTACGCAGCACGTTTGAGCTTCAGCAAGAACCAATGAGGTTCATTCTCGTGTTACGCAGCACGTTTGAGCTTCAGCAAGAACCAATGAGGTTCATTCTCATGTTACGCAGCACGTTTGAGCTTCAGCAAGAACCAATGAGGTTCATTCTCGTGTTACACAGCACGTTTGAGCTTCAGCAAGAACCAATGAGGTTAATTCTGGTGTTACACAGCACGTTTGAACTTCAGCGAGAACCAATGAGGTTCATTCTCGTGTTACGCAGCACGTTTGAGCCAAAGCGAGAGCCAATGAGGTTCATTCTCGTGTTACGCAGCACGTTTGAGCTTCAGCAAGAACCAATGAGGTTCATTCTCGTGTTACGCAGCACGTTTGAGCTTCAGCGAGAACCAATGAGGTTCATTCTCGTGTTACGCAGCACGTTAGAGCTTCAGCGAGAACCAATGAGGTTCATTCTGGTGTTACGCAGCACGTTTGAGCTTCAGCAAGAACCAATGAGGTTCATTCTTGTGTTACACAGCACATTTGAGCTTCAGCGAGAACCAATGAGGTTCATTCTCGTGTTACGTAGCACGTTTGAGCTTCAGCAAGAACCAATGAGGTTAATTCTGGTGTTACGCAGGACGTTTTAGCTTCAGCAAGAACCAATGAGGTTAATTCTGGTGTTACGCAGCACGTTTGAGCTTCAGCGAGAACCAATGAGGTTCATTCTCGTGTTACGTAGCACGTTTGAGCTTCAGCAAGAACCAATGAGGTTAATTCTCGTGTTACACAGCACGTTTGAGCTTCAGCAAGAACCAATGAGGTTAATTCTGGTGTTACACAGCACGTTTGAGCTTCAGCGAGAACCAATGAGGTTCATTCTCGTGTTACGCAGCACGTTTGAGCCAAAGCGAGAGCCAATGAGGTTCATTCTCGTGTTACGCAGCACGTTTGAGCTTCAGCAAGAACTAATGAGGTTCATTCTCGTGTTATGCAGCACATTTGAGCTTCAGCGAGAACCAATGAGGTTCATTCTCGTGTTATGCAGCACATTTGAGCTTCAGCGAGAACCAATGAGGTTCATTCTCGTGTTACACAGCACGTTAGAGCTTCAGCGAGAACCAATGTGGTTCATTCTCGTGTTACGTAGCACGTTTCAGCTTCAGCAAGAACCAATGAGGTTCATTCTCGTGTTACACAGCACGTTTGAGCTTCAGCGAGAACCAATGAGGTTCATTCTCGTGTTACGTAGCACGTTTGAGCTTAAGCGAGAACCAATGAGGTTCATTCTCGTGTTACGTAGCACGATTGAGCTTAAGCGAGAACCAATGAGGTTCATTCTCATGTTACGCAGCACGTTTGAGCTTCAGCAAGAACCAATGAGGTTCATTCTCGTGTTACGCAGCACGTTTGAGCTTCAGCAAGAACCAATGAGGTTCTTTCTCGTGTTACGCAGCACGTTTGAGCTTCAGCAAGAACCAATGAGGTTCATTCTCGTGTTACACAGCACGTTTGAGCTTCAACAAGAACCAATGAGGTTCATTCTGGTGTTATGCAGCACGTTTGAGCTTCAGCAAGAACCAATGAGGTTCATTCTCGTGTTACGCAGCACGTTTGAGCTTCAGCAAGAATCAATGATGTTCATTCTTGTGTTACACAGCACATTTGAGCTTCAGCAAGAACCAATGAGGTTCATTCTCGTGTTACGTAGCAAGTTTGAGCTTCAGCAAGAACCAATGAGGTTCATTCTGGTGTTACGCAGCACGTTTGAGCTTCAGCGAGAACCAATGAGGTTCATTCTCGTGTTACGTAGCACGTTTGAGCTTCAGCAAGAACCAATGAGGTTAATTCTGGTGTTACGCAGGACGTTTTAGCTTCAGCAAGAACCAATGAGGTTCATTCTCGTGTTACGCAGCACGTTTGAGCTTCAGCAAGAATCAATGATGTTCATTCTTGTGTTACACAGCACATTTGAGCTTCAGCAAGAACCAATGAGGTTCATTCTCGTGTTACGTAGCACGTTTGAGCTTCAGCAACAACCAATGAGGTTCATTCTGGTGTTACGCAGCACGTTTGAGCTTCAGCAAGAACCAATGAGGTTCATTCTTGTGTTACACAGCACATTTGAGCTTCAGCGAGAACTAATGAGGTTCATTCTCGTGTTACGTAGCACGTTTGAGCTTCAGCAAGAACCAATGAGGTTCATTCTCGTGTTACACAGCACGTTTGAGCTTCATCAAGAACCAATGAGGTTAATTCTGGTGTTACACAGCACGTTTGAGCTTCAGCGAGAACCAATGAGGTTCATTCTCGTGTTACGCAGCACGTTTGAGCCAAAGCGAGAGCCAATGAGGTTCATTCTCGTGTTACGCAGCACGTTTGAGCTTCAGCAAGAACCAATGAGGTTCATTCTCGTGTTACGCAGCACGTTTGAGCTTCAGCGAGAACCAATGAGGTTCATTCTCGTGTTACGCAGCACGTTAGAGCTTCAGCGAGAACCAATGAGGTTCATTCTGGTGTTACGCAGCACGTTTGAGCTTCAGCAAGAACCAATGAGGTTCATTCTTGTGTTACACAGCACATTTGAGCTTCAGCGAGAACCAATGAGGTTCATTCTCGTGTTACGTAGCACGTTTGAGCTTCAGCAAGAACCAATGAGGTTAATTCTGGTGTTACGCAGGACGTTTTAGCTTCAGCAAGAACCAATGAGGTTAATTCTGGTGTTACGCAGCACGTTTGAGCTTCAGCGAGAACCAATGAGGTTCATTCTCGTGTTACGTAGCACGTTTGAGCTTCAGCAAGAACCAATGAGGTTAATTCTCGTGTTACACAGCACGTTTGAGCTTCAGCAAGAACCAATGAGGTTAATTCTGGTGTTACACAGCACGTTTGAGCTTCAGCGAGAACCAATGAGGTTCATTCTCGTGTTACGCAGCACGTTAGAGCTTCAGCGAGAACCAATGAGGTTCATTCTGGTGTTACGCAGCACGTTTGAGCTTCAGCAAGAACCAATGAGGTTCATTCTTGTGTTACACAGCACATTTGAGCTTCAGCGAGAACCAGTGAGGTTCATTCTCGTGTTACACAGCACGTTTGAGCTTCAGCGAGAACCAATGAGGTTCATTCTCGTGTTACGCAGCACGTTAGAGCTTCAGCGAGAACCAATGAGGTTCATTCTGGTGTTACGCAGCACGTTTGAGCTTCAGCAAGAACCAATGAGGTTCATTCTCGTGTTACACAGCACATTTGAGCTTCAGCGAGAACCAATGAGGTTCATTCTCGTGTTACGTAGCACGTTTGAGCTTCAGCAAGAACCAATGAGGTTCATTCTCGAGTTACGCAGCACGTTTGAGCTTCAGCGAGAACCAATGAGGTTAATTCTGGTGTTACGCAGGACGTTTTAGCTTCAGCAAGAACCAATGAGGTTAATTCTGGTGTTACGCAGCACGTTTGAGCTTCAGCGAGAACCAATGAGGTTCATTCTCGTGTTACGTAGCACGTTTGAGCTTCAGCAAGAACCAATGAGGTTAATTCTCGTGTTACACAGCACGTTTGAGCTTCAGCAAGAACCAATGAGGTTAATTCTGGTGTTACACAGCACGTTTGAGCTTCAGCGAGAACCAATGAGGTTCATTCTCGTGTTACGCAGCACGTTTGAGCCAAAGCAAGAGCCAATAAGGTTCATTCTCGTGTTACGCAGCACGTTTGAGCTTCAGCAAGAACTAATGAGGTTCATTCTCGTGTTATGCAGCACGTTTGAGCTTCAGCGAGAACCAATGAGGTTCATTCTCGTGTTACACAGCACGTTAGAGCTTCAGCGAGAGCCAATGAGGTTCATTCTCGTGTTACGTAGCACGTTTCAGCTGCAGCAAGAACCAATGAGGTTCATTCTCGTGTTACACAGCACGTTTGAGCTTCAGCGAGAACCAATGAGGTTCATTCTCGTGTTACGCAGCACGTTAGAGCTTCAGCGAGAACCAATGAGGTTCATTCTGGTGTTACGCAGCACGTTTGAGCTTCAGCAAGAACCAATGAGGTTCATTCTTGTGTTACACAGCACATTTGAGCTTCAGCGAGAACCAATGAGGTTCATTCTCGTGTTACGTAGCACGTTTGAGCTTCAGCAAGAACCAATGAGGTTCATTCTCGAGTTACGCAGCACGTTTGAGCTTCAGCGAGAACCAATGAGGTTCATTCTCGTGTTACGTAGCACGTTTGAGCTTCAGCAAGAACCAATGAGGTTCATTCTCGAGTTACGCAGCACGTTTGAGCTTCAGCGAGAACCAATGAGGTTCATTCTCGTGTTACGCAGCGCGTTAGAGCTTCAGCGAGAACCAATGAGGTTCATTCTCGAGTTACGCAGCACCTTTGAGCTTCAGCGAGAATCAATGAGGTTCATTCTCGTGTTACGCAGCACGTTTGAGCTTCAGCAAGAACCAATGAGGTTCATTCTCGTGTTACGCAGCACGTTTGAGCTTCAGCAAGAACCAATGAGGTTCATTCTCGTGTTACGCAGCACGTTTGAGCTTCAGCAAAAACCAATGAGGTTAATTCTCGTGTTACGCAGCACGTTTGAGCTTCAGCAAGAACCAATGAGGTTCATTCTCGTGTTACGCAGCACGTTTGAGCTTCAGCAAGAACCAATGAGGTTCATTCTCATGTTACGCAGCACGTTTGAGCTTCAGCAAGAACCAATGAGGTTCATTCTCGTGTTACACAGCACGTTTGAGCTTCAGCAAGAACCAATGAGGTTAATTCTGGTGTTACACAGCACGTTTGAACTTCAGCGAGAACCAATGAGGTTCATTCTCGTGTTACGCAGCACGTTTGAGCCAAAGCGAGAGCCAATGAGGTTCATTCTCGTGTTACGCAGCACGTTTGAGCTTCAGCAAGAACCAATGAGGTTCATTCTCGTGTTACGCAGCACGTTTGAGCTTCAGCGAGAACCAATGAGGTTCATTCTCGTGTTACGCAGCACGTTAGAGCTTCAGCGAGAACCAATGAGGTTCATTCTGGTGTTACGCAGCACGTTTGAGCTTCAGCAAGAACCAATGAGGTTCATTCTTGTGTTACACAGCACATTTGAGCTTCAGCGAGAACCAATGAGGTTCATTCTCGTGTTACGTAGCACGTTTGAGCTTCAGCAAGAACCAATGAGGTTAATTCTGGTGTTACGCAGGACGTTTTAGCTTCAGCAAGAACCAATGAGGTTAATTCTGGTGTTACGCAGCACGTTTGAGCTTCAGCGAGAACCAATGAGGTTCATTCTCGTGTTACGTAGCACGTTTGAGCTTCAGCAAGAACCAATGAGGTTAATTCTCGTGTTACACAGCACGTTTGAGCTTCAGCAAGAACCAATGAGGTTAATTCTGGTGTTACACAGCACGTTTGAGCTTCAGCGAGAACCAATGAGGTTCATTCTCGTGTTACGCAGCACGTTTGAGCCAAAGCGAGAGCCAATGAGGTTCATTCTCGTGTTACGCAGCACGTTTGAGCTTCAGCAAGAACTAATGAGGTTCATTCTCGTGTTATGCAGCACATTTGAGCTTCAGCGAGAACCAATGAGGTTCATTCTCGTGTTATGCAGCACATTTGAGCTTCAGCGAGAACCAATGAGGTTCATTCTCGTGTTACACAGCACGTTAGAGCTTCAGCGAGAACCAATGTGGTTCATTCTCGTGTTACGTAGCACGTTTCAGCTTCAGCAAGAACCAATGAGGTTAATTCTCGTGTTACACAGCACGTTTGAGCTTCAGCAAGAACCAATGAGGTTAATTCTGGTGTTACACAGCACGTTTGAGCTTCAGCGAGAACCAATGAGGTTCATTCTCGTGTTACGCAGCACGTTTGAGCCAAAGCAAGAGCCAATAAGGTTCATTCTCGTGTTACGCAGCACGTTTGAGCTTCAGCAAGAACTAATGAGGTTCATTCTCGTGTTATGCAGCACGTTTGAGCTTCAGCGAGAACCAATGAGGTTCATTCTCGTGTTACACAGCACGTTAGAGCTTCAGCGAGAGCCAATGAGGTTCATTCTCGTGTTACGTAGCACGTTTCAGCTGCAGCAAGAACCAATGAGGTTCATTCTCGTGTTACACAGCACGTTTGAGCTTCAGCGAGAACCAATGAGGTTCATTCTCGTGTTACGCAGCACGTTAGAGCTTCAGCGAGAACCAATGAGGTTCATTCTGGTGTTACGCAGCACGTTTGAGCTTCAGCAAGTGCCAATGAGGTTCATTCTTGTGTTACACAGCACATTTGAGCTTCAGCGAGAACCAATGAGGTTCATTCTCGTGTTACGTAGCACGTTTGAGCTTCAGCAAGAACCAATGAGGTTCATTCTCGAGTTACGCAGCACGTTTGAGCTTCAGCGAGAACCAATGAGGTTCATTCTCGTGTTACGTAGCACGTTTGAGCTTCAGCAAGAACCAATGAGGTTCATTCTCGAGTTACGCAGCACGTTTGAGCTTCAGCGAGAACCAATGAGGTTCATTCTCGTGTTACGCAGCGCGTTAGAGCTTCAGCGAGAACCAATGAGGTTCATTCTCGAGTTACGCAGCACCTTTGAGCTTCAGCGAGAATCAATGAGGTTCATTCTCGTGTTACGCAGCACGTTTGAGCTTCAGCAAGAACCAATGAGGTTCATTCTCGTGTTACGCAGCACGTTTGAGCTTCAGCAAGAACCAATGAGGTTCATTCTCGTGTTACGCAGCACGTTTGAGCTTCAGCAAAAACCAATGAGGTTAATTCTCGTGTTACGCAGCACGTTTGAGCTTCAGCAAGAACCAATGAGGTTCATTCTCGTGTTACGCAGCACGTTTGAGCTTCAGCAAGAACCAATGAGGTTCATTCTCATGTTACGCAGCACGTTTGAGCTTCAGCAAGAACCAATGAGGTTCATTCTCGTGTTACACAGCACGTTTGAGCTTCAGCAAGAACCAATGAGGTTAATTCTGGTGTTACACAGCACGTTTGAACTTCAGCGAGAACCAATGAGGTTCATTCTCGTGTTACGCAGCACGTTTGAGCCAAAGCGAGAGCCAATGAGGTTCATTCTCGTGTTACGCAGCACGTTTGAGCTTCAGCAAGAACCAATGAGGTTCATTCTCGTGTTACGCAGCACGTTTGAGCTTCAGCGAGAACCAATGAGGTTCATTCTCGTGTTACGCAGCACGTTAGAGCTTCAGCGAGAACCAATGAGGTTCATTCTGGTGTTACGCAGCACGTTTGAGCTTCAGCAAGAACCAATGAGGTTCATTCTTGTGTTACACAGCACATTTGAGCTTCAGCGAGAACCAATGAGGTTCATTCTCGTGTTACGTAGCACGTTTGAGCTTCAGCAAGAACCAATGAGGTTAATTCTGGTGTTACGCAGGACGTTTTAGCTTCAGCAAGAACCAATGAGGTTAATTCTGGTGTTACGCAGCACGTTTGAGCTTCAGCGAGAACCAATGAGGTTCATTCTCGTGTTACGTAGCACGTTTGAGCTTCAGCAAGAACCAATGAGGTTAATTCTCGTGTTACACAGCACGTTTGAGCTTCAGCAAGAACCAATGAGGTTAATTCTGGTGTTACACAGCACGTTTGAGCTTCAGCGAGAACCAATGAGGTTCATTCTCGTGTTACGCAGCACGTTTGAGCCAAAGCGAGAGCCAATGAGGTTCATTCTCGTGTTACGCAGCACGTTTGAGCTTCAGCAAGAACTAATGAGGTTCATTCTCGTGTTATGCAGCACATTTGAGCTTCAGCGAGAACCAATGAGGTTCATTCTCGTGTTATGCAGCACATTTGAGCTTCAGCGAGAACCAATGAGGTTCATTCTCGTGTTACACAGCACGTTAGAGCTTCAGCGAGAACCAATGTGGTTCATTCTCGTGTTACGTAGCACGTTTCAGCTTCAGCAAGAACCAATGAGGTTCATTCTCGTGTTACACAGCACGTTTGAGCTTCAGCGAGAACCAATGAGGTTCATTCTCGTGTTACACAGCACGTTAGAGCTTCAGCGAGAACCAATGTGGTTCATTCTCGTGTTATGCAGCACATTTGAGCTTCAGCGAGAACCAATGAGGTTCATTCTCGTGTTACACAGCACGTTAGAGCTTCAGCGAGAACCAATGTGGTTCATTCTCGTGTTACGTAGCACGTTTGAGCTTCAGCAGAACCAATGAGGTTCATTCTCGAGTTACGCAGCACGTTTGAGCTTCAGCGAGAACCAATGAGGTTCATTCTCGTGTTACGCAGCGCGTTTGAGCTTCAGCGAGAACCAATGAGGTTCATTCTCGTGTTACGCAGCACGTTAGAGCTTCAGCGAGAACCAATGAGGTTCATTCTGGTGTTACACAGCACGTTTGAGCTTCAGCAAGAACCAATGAGGTTCATTCTTGTGTTACACAGCACATTTGAGCTTCAGCGAGAACCAATGAGGTTCATTCTCGTGTTACGTAGCACGTTTGAGCTTCAGCAAGAACCAATGAGGTTAATTCTGGTGTTACGCAGGACGTTTTAGCTTCAGCAAGAACCAATGAGGTTAATTCTGGTGTTACGCAGCACTTTTGAGCTTCAGCGAGAACCAATGAGGTTCATTCTCGTGTTACGTAGCACGTTTGAGCTTCAGCAAGAACCAATGAGGTTAATTCTCGTGTTACACAGCACGTTTGAGCTTCAGCAAGAACCAATGAGGTTAATTCTGGTGTTACACAGCACGTTTGAGCTTCAGCGAGAACCAATGAGGTTCATTCTCGTGTTACGCAGCACGTTTGAGCCAAAGCAAGAGCCAATGAGGTTCATTCTCGTGTTACGCAGCACGTTTGAGCTTCAGCAAGAACTAATGAGGTTCATTCTCGTGTTATGCAGCACGTTTGAGCTTCAGCGAGAACCAATGAGGTTCATTCTCGTGTTACACAGCACGTTAGAGCTTCAGCGAGAGCCAATGAGGTTCATTCTCGTGTTACGTAGCACGTTTCAGCTTCAGCAAGAACCAATGAGGTTCATTCTCGTGTTACACAGCACGTTTGAGCTTCAGCGAGAACCAATGAGGTTCATTCTCGTGTTACGCAGCACGTTAGAGCTTCAGCGAGAACCAATGAGGTTCATTCTGGTGTTACGCAGCACGTTTGAGCTTCAGCAAGAACCAATGAGGTTCATTCTTGTGGTACACAGCACATTTGAGCTTCAGCGAGAACCAATGAGGTTCATTCTCGTGTTACGTAGCACGTTTGAGCTTCAGCAAGAACCAATGAGGTTCATTCTCGAGTTACGCAGCACGTTTGAGCTTCAGCGAGAACCAATGAGGTTCATTCTCGTGTTACGCAGCGCGTTTGAGCTTCAGCGAGAACCAATGAGGTTCATTCTCGTGTTACGCAGCACGTTTGAGCTTCAGCAAGAACCAATGAGGTTCATTCTCGAGTTACGCAGCACGTTTGAGCTTCAGCGAGAACCAATGAGGTTCATTCTCGTGTTACGCAGCGCGTTTGAGCTTCAGCGAGAACCAATGAGGTTCATTCTCGAGTTACGCAGCACGTTTGAGCTTCAGCGAGAATCAATGAGGTTCATTCTCGTGTTACGCAGCACGTTTGAGCTTCAGCAAGAACCAATGAGGTTCATTCTCGTGTTACGCAGCACGTTTGAGCTTCAGCAAGAACCAATGAGGTTCATTCTCGTGTTACGCAGCACGTTTGAGCTTCAGCAAGAACCAATGAGGTTTATTCTCGTGTTACGCAGCACGTTTGAGCTTCAGCAAGAACCAATGAGGTTCATTCTCGTGTTACGCAGCACGTTTGAGCTTCAGCAAGAACCAATGAGGTTCATTCTCATGTTACGCAGCACGTTTGAGCTTCAGCGAGAACCAATGAGGTTCATTCTCGTGTTACGCAGCACGTTTGAGCTTCAGCAAGAACCAATGAGGTTTATTCTCATGTTACGCAGCACGTTTGAGCTTCAGCAAGAACCAATGAGGTTCATTCTCGTGTTACGCAGCACGTTTGAGCTTCAGCAAGAACCAATGAGGTTCATTCTCATGTTACGCAGCACGTTTGAGCTTCAGCAAGAACCAATGAGGTTCATTCTCGTGTTACGCAGCACGTTTGAGCTTCAGCAAGAACCAATGAGGTTCATTCTCATGTTACGCTGCACGTTTGAGCTTCAGTAAGAACCAATGAGGTTCATTCTCGTGTTACGCAGCACGTTTGAGCTTCAGCGAGAACCAATGAGGTTCATTCTCGTGTTACACTGCACGTTTGAGCTTCAGCAAGAACCAATGAGGTTCATTCTCGTGTTACGCAGCACGTTTGAGCTTCAGCAAGAACCAATGAGGTTCATTCTCGTGTTACGCAGCACGTTTGAGCTTCAGCGAGAACAAATGAGGTTCATTCTCGTGTTACACTACACGTTTGAGCTTCAGCAAGAACCAGTGAGGTTCGTTCTCGTGTTACGCAGCACGTTTGAGCTTCAGCAAAACCAATGAGGTTCATTCTCGAGTTACGCAGCACGTTTGAGCTTCAGCAAGAACCAATGAGGTTCATTCTCGTGTTACGCAGCACGTTTGAGCTTCAGCAAGAACCAATGAGGTTCATTCTCGTGTTACGCAGCACGTTTGAGCTTCAGCAAGAACCAATGAGGTTCATTCTCATGTTACACAGCACATTTGAGCTTCAGCAAGAACCAATGGAGTTTTTTCTCATGCGTCAAGCAGGTTCATTTGAGGTTCTGTTTATGTTTGCTGATCAATGTTTAAATGTGAATAAAACAGAACGGTCTCATATTTCATCAAAAATATCTTAATTTGTCTTCCGAAAATGAACGAAAGTCTTACGGGTTTGGAACGACATGATGGTGAGTAATTAATGACAGAATTTTCATTTTTGAGTGAACTAGCTCTTTAAAAGAAGGATTTGACATGCAGTTAAGAATATAAATGTCAAAAACACTAAAATGTTATTTTCAAAGACCAAATGCTGGTTGCATAAACTGATAAGGCTAGTCTTACAAGCTAGTCATCCCTTTTTTTTCTTTAAGACGGTTACATAAAAATGTAGATTGGTCTAATTTGATACAGAAAAGTAAGATTGATTACCCCTAACTAACTTCTAGTTGGTCATACAAGTTCTTAATATAATGGCTATGTTTATGCAAGTGGCCATACAAAATCATCTTACCTTATAACAATCATTGACTTTCATTTACATTTCTTGGCAGGGGTTTTCCAAAACAAGAAAATTGCATGTATTGAGTTTGTGACAAATAGCTAAAAGTGCCCATGTATGACGTATGAATGCTGTGTTGAGGTCAGGTGCAAAGACAAATTCAGTATTAAACCCAAAAGTGCTCAAATGCAGATGTGGTGCCTTTATTAACATGTGACATGTTAGTTTAAGTAGGAACTGTCAGGCAGAAGCGCTGAATTTTCAAATTTTTCGACAATTTAATCAAGGTGAATGTTAAACAGTTCTGTTCTTCTTGTGATAGAGAAATAAGTTTTGAAACTGAACCGGAGGGTTTGTATGAAAAAACAGGTAACTACACGACTAAATTATTGGACTAGGACTGAAGATATTCGAGTAGGTACTATACTGTATAAGCGTTTGTCATTTTTAAAGAAATTTCCATACAAATGGTGATTGTTGTATGATTGTCATAGCTGAAAAAGAAAGGCTTTTTTCCCTGGAAGCTGATATTGTAAAAGCTGAAAGTCAAGTAGAGCAGTAGGAGGCAGTGATATACCCTGAAGGCAGCCGCACACCTCCTACACCATGTTGCCAAGCACACATCATATTATATGCCTCAAATAGTAGCTACTGTACTTGCATTGTTGTTTTAATGGGTTTTTAAACAATGCAGTGTGCATGAGATCCATCATTGCAACTAACAGCTTCTCCATCAGTCTTCAACAGCCAACCAATTGAATTTTTATATATATATATATATATATATATAAATATATATATATGATATATATATATGAAGATATATTCTATTCTATATTTTGGACCTGTTTCTGTGCATGCAAAAAACAGAGGTAGTAGAAACATTTGGTGAGAAAATAATGTGAACATTTCCAGAAGAGAGAAAGACAAACCATTCTGTTTTTTTCCCATGTTCAGTACATGGCAGTGGTACAAATACTGGCATCCTTGCACTTGGTATGTGTGCAGCTGAACAAAACAAAATTACCACAGAGAAATCCTAAAATGGCCTGGACAATATTAATGATGCCTTCTAGAATAAAATTATACTTAGGGTGCATTCACACTTCGTTTAGTTCGTTTGGTCCAGACCAAAAAAAAAAAAAAATTAGTCCTGTCTGATTAGCGTTCAGATTGGCATTTTTATCACTGAACCAAAAGATACCGAACCTATTTTGAGACGGAACTTACCGAACATCCAAAACAATGCTGTGTGCGGGGATAAATGCGCTTGTGGTGTGGACACGGTTCTGATACCTGTACCGAACTGAACATTGCGACTACCGATATGCATGAGCATTCTGTCCTTTTTAGGGTCTCATCTACTATTTTTAGTTGGTTTACATGTCTTTGGTCTGTGTTGCGTTCATATTTCAATCTTGCCGCACCGAGTTTGTTTGGAAGCGGACCGAAACCCATCTTTTCAGAGGTCTCAGTCCGCTTGTTTGGTTCAGATGGCAGCGTTCACACTTATTCAAATGAACCACACAAACAGAGCAATCGCACCAGAATTTGTTTTAATCCGACCAAACATGCCAAGTGTGAACACAACCTTATTTACTTTGGAACTGAACTTTCTTGTGGTGAGTTGAAAGTGCCTACAGTATAAAATCATGAATTTAAGCAGTTTGAATAGAGAAAATTACTCATTCTCCTGTTCTGTGTTACTGTTTGTACCGCAATAGGCATGAACAAAAGGAAGAGAACCAAAGAATTATCTGAGGTCGCAAGATTATAGCCAAGCATGGACAATCTCAAAGCTACAAGTGCATTTTAGCAGGAAGACGCTGTAGCTGACCGTACTGGACAAGAGATTGATAGAGGATTGCAGTGAAGAATCAGTGGTGGAGAAAGCACTTTAGCCAGCAGCCACTAGATTCAAGCTGACCTTTAGACACAAAATATGACAGGTTTTTTTTGTATAAGCACACTTGTACCATCCGTTATATGCTAAGGGAAACCCAGTAAAATCCCATTGACTGACATAAGAAAGCCAGACTGAAATTTGTCAGAACACACCTGAACGTGTGCCATTACAAAAAACTAAATGAAGCTTTCAAAGAAAAGAATAGCTTCCCTAAAGTCAAACATGGATGTGGTTCACTGGTGTTTTGGGGATGCTTTGCTGCCTCTGGCACTGGATGCTTTTGGCCCTGTTTACACCTGGTATTAGGATGCATTTTGGTCGATCGGATCACAAATGGACAACGCTAAATACAGGTGTAAACGTTTTGAGTTTCGACCATTTCCAGAGGGAGTTGAAAGCACATTGGACTGGATTGCTTTCGTAGTGTAAACGCTCATGTGGTCAAATGCACTGGAACAGCCTCTAAAAGACGCCCTACTCTCCTCCTACTGACCTAATGCTAAACATTATGGGACACGCGCTAGCCAGACAGGATTTAAACTCTCAGCTGGAAACCGAAGTTTGGTTTGAAGATGAGAAACGTCCCAAGCTCAATGTTCTCTCTCCATTCCTGATGTCTAACACACACACACTCACAGCGTTCGGCTGGTCTTGTGTCTGTCAGAGCAGAAACTAAAGCTGATGCTCTCCGTGTGTTTCTCCGTCGTCTCCGGTCGTGTTCATATGTAAACTACATGAGCTTATTTCATCCATTAGATCTAAATATCTAAAAAACACCCGCCCATAGACCCTCCCCTCGAAGAAATCAGGACAGAAGTGGCTGAAAGTGGGGAAAAGAGACGGATTAAAACACCAGGTGTAAACGGGAATGTCTCTCCCTCGTCTACTTGTGAACCGATTCACCAAATAGCATTTTAACACCAGATTCCCGTTTACACCTGGTGTATTAATCCGTCTCTTTTGTCCACTTTCAGCCACTTCTGTCCTGATTTCTTTGAGGGGAGGGTCTATGGGCGGGTGTTTTTCAGATCTTTAGATCTAATGGATGAAATAAGCTCATGTAATTTACATATGAACACGACCGGAGACGACGGAGAAACACACGGAGAGCATCAGCTTTAGTTTCTGCTCTGACAGACACAAGACCAGCCGAACGCTGTGAGTGTGTGTTAGACATCAGGAATGGAGAGAGAACATTGAGCTTGGGACGTTTCTCATCTTTAAACCAAACTTGTGTCTCCAGCCAAGAGTTTAAATCCCGTCTGGCTAGCGCGCATCCCATAATGTTTAGCATTAGGTCAGTAGGAGGAGAGTAGGGCGTCTTTTAGAGGCTGTTCCAGTGCATTTGACCACATGAGCGTTTACACTACGAAAGCAATCCAGACTAATGTGTTTTCCACTCCCTCTGGAAGTGGACGAAAGTGGACAATCTCAAAACGTTTTAGACCCCATTTATATCAGGTGTAAACTGGGCCTTAGAAAGCTTGTGGAGATGTCTGGAAACAGTAGTGCCAACCAAAGGCTGTTCTACCAAAAAGTAAGTCTAGGGTGTCAATAATTTTCTTATTTAAATGCATATATTCAGTTCAGAATTAAAAACAAATATCCTGTAATACTGACAGTCAAATAAGGAGACCAAATTATTTGTTAAATTTACACTTAATTTTAGATAAAATTGTGGGTTAAAAGGAAAAAAGTGCAGGAGTGTCAATGTTTTTGGACACAACAACATAATGTCAAATTTTGTGAAATTACAGATGCTTAAATAATAGATTTCACATGAAGGTCTGACCAAGATGAGTGTCATAATAAGGCACAATTAATATTGCCAACATAATGTTTTTGGTTGACTGATGTCATGGCAAAAAAAAATAACTCTCAGTTGCATCACTGAATAAGAGACAAACCTTAGCCAATCGTCTTTATAAAGATTTATTTTCTTGCAAGAAAAGAGTCCCAGTCATACAGCCATCCTGAATGTCTGTAGAGTGCTAACTGAAGACATAACAGAAGCTACAATCTCTTATGCCCCCAAAGTGTAAACAATCCTTCTCAGTAGTTTTCCACACATGGTAAAAGTAAGAAACACAGCACACAGATTTAGAATTAGTTCTGCCCGACACCTTTGGTACAGGAGAGCCCTCAAATAAGGTGTCCCGCATGGCAGAAACACGTTAGCTCCTGTATGATCTCAAATATATGTCTAAATAATTAATCTTCCTCTGTGATTAAATTTTTCCACCACTCTGATAACATGGGAAAGCCAGGGCTGCGTTTCTCAAATCTAAGTTGATCATAGAGACCATTGGTTTCAATCTACTTTCGAGAAACACAGTCCAGGGCTTCGTTTCCCCAAAGCATCGTAAGCCTAAGTTAATTGTAGAGACCATTTGTGGCAATTGTTCTACTATCAACTTAGGCTTACGATGCTTTCGAGAAATGTAGCCCTGGGCAGTTGCCACAGTGGTTATTGAAGGTAAACTAGTCTTCTAAGATAGTAGTTAAGATGTAACTTTAACTTTAACTATCTCATGCATTCTATTAAACCAGTTACAGTACACATAACTTGTTCATACACACTATAGTTTTAGCATCTATCATTCATTATTTATAGACCATCCCTGTCAGTCATGTGGTTTGGTCAGATCTGTTCTCTCAGTCAATCAATTTTAAAATGAATTGAACATTTTGGTTTTGTTTTGCAAAAGTTTTCTTCACAGGGCAAGGGTACACTAGCTGGTACTTCAGGCAACAATTCAAACCCTTTAAAAGAAAAAAAAACTTGCATGCAAAAACATATTTTTTAAGTAATTTAAAGTCAATTAAAGGTATGGAGTGCTTATTCTCCTTATATGTACTATGATTACCACACCTTTCAAGACAAGTGTTTAGCGGTCTTCAAAACATCCATAGTCTTTCCTTCAAGACATCAAAAGTCCTTTTGCAGTTTAACATCAATATTTTTCTGACCAAGTTTGATGTGATTTCAGATAAATATAAAGTCTGTCGTAAATAAAATCCAAAACGACCAACTTCCTGTTGGATAGAGCTAGTGAATGTCAGTGTAAAAGTAGAGGAAAATGCAACTCCGGAATATTTTTTTTTTAAATAACCCCTGAAACCATGACTTCCGACAAGTTTTGTGGATAGAAATGGACATTTTGAGACATACAAATATGACAAACCATCAACAGATTCAAGGCATGATTATTGCAGCACGTACCTTGAACTGGTCACAAACAGAAACCTTCATTTTATAATTTTAGACAGGATTATTCATGTTTTTCTTGTTTTTTCATGTTTTTAATTTTCAGCTTTCATTTACATTATTGGTAGAAATTGATAGGGGAAAATGTAACGGCACAAAAAAAGATTATTTACAATTTATTGAAAATGTCATCTTAATGGCAAAGGCCACACCCAATCTGTGAGCACTTAATTTTTCTGGGCTTTTCATAGAAGATCTCTAAGGCTCTTTGGTGTGTGTAGGTGTGTGTGTCTGTGAAAAGTTTGGATACTATTTTATGTTTTTCCACGAAGTCTCTTATGCTCATCAAGCCTGCATTTACAGTGGTGGTCAGAATTTTTGGCATCCCTGGTAAATATGATCAAATATGGCTGTAAAAAATAAATCTGCATTGTTTATCCTTTTGATCTTTTACTCAAAAAATTCTAACAAACTCACAAAAATCTAACCTTTCATTGAAGTAAAAGAATGGAAAGTGGGGGGTAAATCACATTATGAAATAAATGCTTTTCTCCAAAACACGTTGGCCACAATTATTGGCACCCCTAGAATTTTTTATGAGTAAAATATCTCTGAAGTACACTCACCTAAAGGATTATTAGGAACACCTGTTCAATTTCTCATTAATGCAATTATCTAATCAACCAATCACATGGCAGTTGCTTTAATGCATTTAGGGGTGTGGTCCTGGTCAAGACAATCTCCTGAACTCCAAACTGAATGTCAGAATGGGAAAGAAAGGTGATTTAAGCAATTTTGAGCGTGGCATGGTTGTTGGTGCCAGACGGGCTGGTCTGAGTATTTCACATTCTGCTCAGTTACTGGGATTTTCACACACAACCATTTCTAGAGTTTACAAAGAATGGTGTGAAAAGGGAAAAACATCCAGTATGCGGCAGTCCTGTGGGCGAAAATGCCTTGTTGATGCTAGAGGTCAGAGGAGAATGGGCCGACTGATTCAAGCTGATAGAAGAGCAACTTTGACTGAAATAACCACTCGTTACAACCGAGGTATGCAGCAAAGCATTTGTGAAGCCACAACACGCACAACCTTGAGGCGGATGGGCTACAACAGCAGAAGACCCCACCGGGTACCACTCATCTCCACTACAAATAGGAAAAAGAGGCTACAATTTGCACGAGCTCACCAAAATTGGACAGTTGAAGACTGGAAAAATGTTGCCTGGTCTGATGAGTCTCGATTTCTGTTGAGACATTCAAATGGTAGAGTCAGAATTTGGCGTAAACAGAATGAGAACATGGATCCATCATGCCTTGTTACCACTGTGCAGGCTGGTGGTGGTGGTGTAATGGTGTGGGGGATGTTTTCTTGGCACATTTTAGGCCCCTTAGTGCCAATTGGGCATCGTTTAAATGCCACGGCCTACCTGTGCATTGTTTCTGATCATGTCCATCCCTTTATGACCACCATGTACCCATCCTCTGATGGCTACTTCCAGCAGGATAATGCACCATGTCACAAAGCTCGAATCATTTCAAATTGGTTTCTTGAACATGACAATGAGTTCACTGTACTAAAATGGCCCCCACAGTCACCAGATCTCAACCCAATAGAGCATCTTTGGGATGTGGTGGAACGGGAGCTTCGTGCCCTGGATGTGCATCCCACAAATCTCCATCAACTGCAAGATGCTATCCTATCAATATGGGCCAACATTTCTAAAGAATGCTTTCAGCACCTTGTTGAATCAATGCCACGTAGAATTAAGGCAGTTCTGAAGGCGAAAGGGGGCCAAACACAGTATTAGTATGGTGTTCCTAATAATCCTTTAGGTGAGTGTATATTCCCATTAATATTTACATTTTTTAGCACACAGAGTGACTAGGAACATGAAATTGTCCGGCTTGTTCCACATGAGTATAAATATGAGGAAACACAAAGGCCAAATTCTTTTAATCATCATCACAATGAGTAAAACCAAAGAATACAGTTCTGATGTGCAGCAAAAGATTGTTGAGCTTCACAAAATAGAAAGGAAAAGAGCTAAAGCATTGAAAATTCCCATTTCCACCATCAGGGCAATAATTAAGAAGTTCCAATCAACTAAAGATGTCACGAATCTGCCTGGAAGAGGACGTGTGTCTATATCGTCCTAAAGCACGAGAGGAGAGTTTGAGTGGCCAAAGACTCTCAGATCACAGATGGAGAATCGCAGAGATTAGTTGAGTCTTGGGGTCAGAAAGCCTAAAAAAAAAAAAAAAACACAAACAACCCCTACATCACCACATGTTGTTTCGGAGGGATTCAAGACAAATCCTTCATGCTCATCCAGAAACAAACTCCAGCATATTCAGTTCAGACACGACTGGAGCTTCAGACGGGACCTGCTTCTGTGGTCATATGAAGCTATAAAAAGAGCTTTTTGGCAGCAAATCCACCAGATGTGTTTGGTGCAAACAGGGATAAAAAGTCCCCCATGCCCACGGTTAAAAATACCACTGGATCTTTAATGTTGTGAGCCTATTCTTTAGTTGGAGGTCCTGGACATCTTGTTCAGACACATGGTATCATGGATTCTAGCAAATACCAACAGATAAAAAATCAAAACCTTCTAGAAATCTTATAATGGGTCGTGGTTGGATCTTCCATCAGGACAATGATCCAAAACAAACATCAAAATCAACACACAAATGTGTCACTGAGCACAAAATGAAGCTTCTGCCATGACCGTCCCAGTCCCTGACCTGAACCCTATAGAGAATGAGTGTCTGGACTGAAGAGAAGAAGAATCTGAAGGATCTGGAGAGATTCTGTATGGAGGAATGATCTCTGATCTCCAAACTCATCAGGCATTATAGGAGAAGACTCAGAGCTGTTATCTTGGCAAAAGGAGGTTGCAAAAAGTATTTAATAAAAGGGTGCCAATAATTATGTCCAACGTGTTTTAGAGAAAAACATTTATTTCACCCCCCCACTTTCAATTCTTTTAGGTTAGATTTTTGTGAATTTTTTTAACAAAAGATCAAAAGGATAAACAATGCAGATTTATCTTTTACAGCCATATTTGATCATATTTGCCAGGGGTGCCAATAATTCTGACCACCACTCACATTTCTGCAAAAATACAGAAAAAAACAGTAGCCTAATATTGAGAAATATTATTAGGCCTACATGATGTTCTTTTTAACTTTTTATTAATCAAAGAATCCTTAAAAAGAGCATCACATATCATCATATTAGAATGATTTCTGAAGGATCATGTGACACTGAAGCCCCACAAAGTGACAAAGCACCCATACGAACAACAAACCCATGTATAAAAAAGTAAATACTCACTATTCTTCTATGTCACTCCCTCAGTTACCATATACTATTACTATTACTATATATTATAATAATATTAACGTAGCTATCCTAACCTTATTCAACTACAGACCTTCCTCAATATTAACGTAACTGACCTACTTGATTGAAGTGCGCCTGGGCGACCGTTCGTTTCACCGTCAGAGAACGTTATCAGAACACGTTGTGCGGATCGAGGTTATATCCGTGGGTCGGGTGGGTCAAGTAATAAAAAATAACATCCCAAAAATGCGGGTGGGTCGCGGGTGGATGAGAGACAAATCATTAATGTGTTGATTTTAATAAAGACACAGAACTCTCTTTTCACGGTAAAACGCAGTGAAAGTACGTCACTCTTTTACTTTCATTTTCAGCTAATTTCAAGATCAGACACCGCAATGGGAGAGAGAGAGAGCGGCATTAGCACTGGTATAATTAGTCTCGCTATTTTTTTAATGAAGACAACTGTGTTGAGCTTCAGGATGCAATGCTGAACATTTTTCAAATGAACAAGTTTCATTTGCGGCAGTTTGCACGTCAGCTTGCCGAAGAGATACAGCTAACGTTAGCCTATTCATGAAGCAACCAGCATGAACACATGCATCATTGTGATGTGTAGAATGTTTAATGGAACTTTATATAACCTACTTGATACCTCTGAAATGTAGCCTATAGCTACCATTAACTTTTTTTCCTCTCAAAGCTAAGCGTAACAGATAGCATAACAAGCTGTAAGCTGTCAGCGAGTAATTACGCACACACACTCGTGCTTTCAGAGCTCCACTTTCATTGACTTGTTTTCATTGATGTGCTTTCATTGTATCTCACACAATCATATTTATAGCTCCTAACTTAATAAAAACAAGATGTGTTGCTATGATAAATAATTAGGCCTACCTCAAAATGTAGATCTGTATGTGCGATGTACTTTATCTGAATTAGATGCTCACATCCCAGCAATTATCATACTCCTCCGTGGGCCATATAGGTTGCCGACACCTGGTTTAAATTAATTTCGCCAAAGAATAACTTTTTTAAAAGCAGACTATTTCGTGTTACGATATCATTGTGCTTACGAGAATTTGAACAATTATAATGTGACGATCGGGTGTGGATATGTAAATCAGAGAAAATCATAGATGTGACGTTGGAGCTGATCCGCGCATCTCTGTTCACGTGCCTGGAGCTGCTGTAGTTACAGGAAAACATGACTTGGTGGCGCTCAAGCACAAAACGGTCTTGCCGAGCACACATTGATAAGACAAAGAAGTAGTAAGTAGACAAAGGAGATGAGCTGCTAATGTCACTGCCTGTCACTGTGACACCGCTGCTTGCCAGTTAGCAAAAAGCGTGTGAATGGTTTTGGCAAGCACGTAAATACTGTCTCTCGTAAAGTAAAGTACCGCAGCACCACCTTGTGTACCGGGAGCGCCATCTACTGAATTTGCACGTTCACTTGGCACATCGCCAGTGAAAAACGCTTGGGTGTGAACACTCAAGACGCGCCGAAAAACATCTCGAAAAACGCTGACGATAAGCGCACGCAATATTCGTCCCAGTGTGTACAGGCCTTTAGGCTACAAGTCTACAACTAACGTTAGACCATACACCTGATGTGGCACATCAGTTTGCTCTATTACATTATTTACCTTTTAATCGTTTATTGTTGAACGTTGATGGGGGCTCGTCTTCGGGAAATTAGCTCTCATGATAAAATTGTCAGCCGGAGCAACAGTTAGCCTACTTCCCAGAGTTGACAACACAGGGGAAAATCCAATCAGCAGAAAGAACCGCATCACAACAGTAGGCTAAATCGCAACAAACTGATTTTTTTTTTTTTTTTAATTTTCAGTTCATTTCGGAAATCATGAATTGGTTTCCTGTGTTTGATGTAGGAGAGGAGGATTACATGAGGATGCATTAGTCAATGTGTCAAAGCAGGCTTTGGATCAGAGGAATTGCTCAAGCTTAACATTGGCATATTAGGCTACAAGCGCATTCCCGGCATTAAAACAGCATCGGGGTGAAATTTTTTTTATTATCACCAGGCCTATAAATATTTATTGTGTAACCTACAAGTGGACAATGACACCATAAATTGTGGCGGAGCAAGACCCCATCCACCGGATAGCCAAACAATGTAGCCGTAATGTTCAGAACGTATGGGCTGCAGACTTGTCTTCGGGCTTGTAATCGCCTGAAACGTAGCCTAACCTTATGGCCTACATGTCCTGAATAATAAGAGGCTAAGGGAGGATTTTATGCACTTAACTTAGTCAAGACTTTCAGAAAACAATTTCAAGATGACGTTGGCTGTTGTGCTTTTACAGTGTGTAAGTGAATGTCGCGATGTTACTGATCATGTGAAGATTTTGCAGCGGCTCTGAAAATCCAGTGAATACATTGTAGGGGAAACACTATATGATGTCTGCAATACATTATGTTGGTTCTGTTCTGTTTACTCTAAGGGGGGTTATTGCTGCTCTCCCTGCTCTTATCCATGCTAGGCTGCATGGATGCACAGGGAGTTGTTCTTGCTCAGAACAGAACCATACCGCCAATCCAAACTGTATGCTAATAGTCAATCAATCATCTTTGACGATAGTGGTCCTGACAGAAATACCCACAGTGCCATCATGAGTCTTTTTCATCTTGACCAAATGAAAGAAGGAACCACAATTTCAGTCAATTTTGTGTCAATATTCAATCCTTTTAAATAGCACTTCTGAGGTATCAGTGTTTCTCATTCTGTAATATCCTATATGTCATGTTCAAGAGCCATAGATTTGTTGACAGACGTATAGAGCAATATCTCCTCGAGCAACCTGAGTTTAGGCTCACGATGATTCCATTTCCCTCTTCAATTGTTTCCTTTCTCACTCTGAACCGTCCTATCACAATAAGAAACTTTTTATGTGAAACATGTACACTGGAAATTGTATCATGTGAGCATGCATGCATTTCTTGAGTGTATGCAAAAGCTTTCCTTTTCTGAACATTTCTTGTGGCCAAAATTTCCTTGTATTTGATTTTTTTCTTACTGGAAAGGTCACTCAAGGCAAGAGAGAGAAAAACAGAAAAAAACTCAAACAAAAGCTATATATTGGCTACAAATAAAACAGGCAGTTATCGCCTATACCTACCATTAATGCCATTAAATATTCTAATCTTCAAGCATCTATGTAGATCTGAATCTTCAAACAGAAACCTAGAGAGGGTATGTATGCAATTAAATCTGGAAGAGCAGCCAAGAAACTAGTGACTCCCCCGCATCCTCAGATGTGCAGTGCCTACTTGTATGGTACTGTATAATACTGTTGAAGCTGAACTAAAATAAATGCATTGCTATCTCTAACTATCTCTTCAGGAAAAACTGAACTGCATTAATATACCGTTTTGAGTCACCCCCAGTTCTTGCATAGGTTGACCATGCAGTCCAAATTCACAGTGTTTCTGTTTCGCAATGGGAAATGCCCTGGTATATCATAAAAAAAAGATGACCGCCTAGACAACAGCAAGACACTATTTTTTCAGAGGTTGAATAATTCAACTCTCCACCTCTCAGACTTCTCAAGGCATAAGCAATAACATACTTTTCAACATTTATCATCAATAGTTCCTAGAACTATTGGCGGAAGTACTCGCTTTTTGGCGTGTTCGCAACCCTTATGAAAATTAACCATGGTTTTACTACAAATAAAACCAAAAAAAACATGGTTATTATAGTTAAACCATGGTAATAACAATGTTTTTGCTACCCTAACCATAGTTTAATCATAGTATTTGTGGTAAAACTATGGTTATACAAAAAAAAACCATGGTTACTACACTTTTACTATAATAAAATGGTTAATTTTCATAAGGGAACGCAGGAACTGGAAATGATTTTAGTTCTAGGAACTCCTTTTGGGGGAACTAAATTAGCTCCTACTTCATAGTAGGGTCTGACCCAGCACAACAAGAACTACCAGTGACGTAAGTGTACGCTGATTGGCCGAACACACGCGAAACACCGGCCCCCGCCATTTTTAAAAAAGCCGTCTACACACACAGATTATAGCCTATATATTTACTCAGTGAACTAACTCTTTGAACATTAAAAACAGTGATAGATGGACCTCTCAACCTTTACACTAAAGAGAAAATCCAATGTGACTTTGAGGGGACCAATCGAAACATGATCATGTATTTCTGCTCAGCTAGCGACATTGGGCATCAACCACACGGCAAACGCTAATACTTTTTTATATACTGTTTACTTTGTATAACTATCTAATAACATATTAGACAGGACTGTTGAACAGATCTTAAACACTGTGTGCTCAGACTCTTTCATTCAAAATAAATGTCACAACAAAAAGTGCGGTATACGTCACTTCAGAGTTCTTACTGGCGGTGTGAATGAAACCAGGAAAACGGCCCTAGGGGAACATTTAGTTCTCGGGGAACCACCCTGGTGGCTAGTTCCTATAACTAAGTTTATATAACTACCCAGCAGTCCATATTAACCCAGCAGGCCACTCAAAAATCACACATACTTTAACTTCTGCCTTCCAATCAGCTAGCATAAAAAAAACTGTTCAACTGTTGCAGTTGTTCACCTGATTTCAGCAAATTCAGTTATGGAACTTGTTCCTCTTAGCCATTTACCAACTTTGTGCAGGTAACAACACTGAGCGTTTGTCTGACAGTTGCTAGCAAATGAGGGAGTTTTCACATTTCTCAATTAATTCCTCCATATTGCTTGTCTCCCTAGCAGAGACAAAACTAGGAAATTCTAGGTTAATGGGGGTCTAATATTGGAAGCGACTGGCATATTTGAAGGTGTCCCTTCATTCTCTGAAGAGGTTGCTACAAATGGAAAATGGATCACTGGGGTGCTGGTTTTCCTTCCTATTTCCATTGCTCACCCCATTTTTGTAGACGTTCCACAACTCCATGCTCTAATTTGGCCAATGATGTGTGCATAAATGTTTACTTATCTTTAAATTGCTGACTCAGTGGGTCGCCTTACAACGAGAAGGTCCACAGTTTGAATCCCAGGTGGGTGTAAGTGTGTGTGTGTTATTCCTGTGATGGACTGGCCCTCCCTCCAAATTGTTTCCCTGTCTATACATCCTGAAATACTGGGATAGTCTCTAGCATCCCCGCGATCCTACATAGGAAAAGCGGTTTGGAGAATGAATGGATGGATGGACTTAAGACACCCTATTGTAATGGTATAATGAGACTGCACAATATATAGCAGTCAAGCTTTAAAGATTTGTGTACTTGTAGGTTATTCTGTTATTTACTTGCATAACTTCCTGTCTGATAAATTCTAGCATCAGTAAAAATGTAAATGTTGCATTTAACTGATCATACAATGTTGTGATGTTATAGATTGCAGCTTTATTTTCAGATGTATTTAGCTAGGTCAAATTATAGCAAATGTCCCACATTATTGTTATGGACATACAGTAAAAAGAAGAAGAATATGGGGGTGTAAAAAGCAATCAAAAACATTTCAGTTCCATCATCATGAATGTGACATCAAGGTCTGTAGTAGAAGCCCAGTGAACTAAACCAGAGAAAGGCTTAGTCTGCACCGAAAACTTCCCCTTCTTTGTATAGTCAGAGTAACCAGCTGTCCACAGTACACACATTTAGAAGTGCAACTCAGAACTGGGGTAACCAAGAGTGCGAGAAAGAGGAAAAAATGAGCTCCCCAGCCAGAAAACCCCTACTTTACTAACACACTGTCTACTGTCATTTAGTGTCAGACGCAACTAGAACCCACTGTAATCAAAGACACTCTCTACACTGATTGTGTTGTGCTGAGTCATTGACAGTAAATGGATACCCAATTCTTTGTATTCCTCTTATCAGTTCCTTTGCATGCATTTTGATATGACTTTAATTCATTCAAGCGCAAGAAGACTCGCACTGTTTTCAGTGCTGCACACACATCCAAAGCACACACTCACAGAAAAGAGATTTTAATATGATTTTAAACCGTTCAAGCGCAAGACTCACACAGAAAGCCGCCTCTCATACTGAGCAGTGCGCGAGTTCTTTTACGCATCTTTTTGCACTTTAATGAACAAATACACACAAAATTAGGCCTGCACGATTTGAGGAAAATATGCGATTATTCTGGTTAAAATTGCAATTTAAAATGTGATTATTATTTTTTTTTTTACAAATTGTATATATATAACATTTTGTGCATATAATATGACTAGTAATAATAATTAAGATTATTATTATTGCTAATAATATATAATAATATTTAACAAAATTACTATTACAATAACAGTATTTAAAGTATATAAAGTATTTAAGAATAAATATAACAATATAATAATAATGATAATAATATTTATATTTTACAGAAAACTTATTTTACAAAAAAACTGCAGGGTTACCTGTTAACATGCAGGCAGCCTATGACTAAAAATCACTAGAAATGTCTAAGGACTTATTATAAAATATTTCTATTTCTTAATTTTTGTCAGGAGGTATGCAAAATCAAGAACGAGTCTGTCTTTAATATGAAATAGAATCCTCTTACACTGTAAATTCTAACAAGTTCAAAAAGGGAAAACTGAAGTTAATTTAATAATCAGCTAAAATTAAAGAAAGCTAAATTAAGTAATAAATAGTTAGTTTAATGCCAATTCTAGTCAACATATTTACTAATCTTACTTAAGATTTAATAGTAAGATTACTTGAGCAATTCAATTTAACTAACAGTGTTATATTATGTTCTGCAAACATCTTAAATACTATTATTCTCAACATAGTTTTAATCTGTCATTTTCAGCTATGGCGACTTAAAAAACTATGTGCAATCGGTTTCCACGTTTTCTTCAAGTAAAGTGAACGTATTTTTAGTAGTTCAACTAGCATTGAATGCACTTAACACTCAATTAAGTAAGCTTAATTGCATTAAGTTGTTCTTACTTAAACCATTTAAGTTGTCAACTTAATGCTATCTGTGATCTGAGGAAGTATACTCCCAGAATGCATTGTGGCATGAATAAATGAATTGCTTTGTTTTACTATTTGTCTTTTGTCAGTATAACCCCAATAACAACAGCAAATAAAATTGTAATGGTCCTATTAAGTAAAAAAAAAAAAAAAACGTGTTACCATTTTTGTGTTTTAATGCTGAATGTTGAAGTCTGTGTGTGACTCAAGCATGGTCAGTTGATATTGTCACAAATATAGAGGGATTATATCAACCCAAATAAAAGTTTATGTCATAAGTGTTAGCAATAAAATGTTAAAAGATCTTTATTTGACATGAAATATAGTTATGTTATATATCATTAATTCATTCATTTACATATACATACACACACACACACACACACACAAACACACACACATATACACTCACCTAAAGGATTATTAGGAACACCATACTAATACTGTGTTTGACCTTTCGCCTTCAGAACTGCCTTGATTCTACGTGGCATTGATTCAACAAGGTGCTGAAAGCATTCTTTAGAAATGTTGGCCCATATTGATAGGATAGCATCTTGCAGTTGATGGAGATTTGTGGGATGCACATCCCGTTCCACCACATCCCAAAGATGCTCTATTGGGTTGAGATCTGGTGACTGTGGGGGCCATTTTAGTACAGTGAACTCATTGTCATGTTCAAGAAACCAATTTGAAATGATTCGAGCTTTGTGACATGGTGCATTATCCTGCTGGAAGTAGCCATCAGAGGATGGGTACATGGTGGTCATAAAGGGATGGACATGGTCAGAAACAATGCTCAGGTAGGCCGTGGCATTTAAACGATGCCCAATTGGCACTAAGGGGCCTAAAGTGTGCCAAGAAAACATCCCCCACACCATTACACCACCACCACCAGCCTGCACAGTGGTAACAAGGCATGATGGATCCATCTGACTCTACCATCTGAATGTCTCAACAGAAATCGAGACTCATCAGACCAGGCAACATTTTTCCAGTCTTTAACTGTCCAATTTTGGTGAGCTCGTACAAATTGTAGCCTCTTTTTCCTATTTGTAGTGGAGATGAGTGGTACCCGGTGGGGTCTTCTGCTGTTGTAGCCCATCCGCCTCAAGGTTGTGCGTGTTGTGGCTTCACAAATGCTTTGCTGCATACCTCGGTTGTAACGAGTGGTTACTTCAGTCAAAGTTGCTCTTCTATCAGCTTGAATCAGTCGGCCCATTCTCCTCTGACCTCTAGCATCAACAAGGCATTTTCGCCCACAGGACTGCCGCATACTGGATGTTTTTCCCTTTTCACACCATTCTTTGTAAACTCTAGAAATGGTTGTGCGTGAAAATCCCAGTAACTGAGCAGATTGTGAAATACTCAGACCGGCCCGTCTGGCACCAACAACCATGCCACGCTCAAAATTGCTTAAATCACCTTTCTTTCCCATTCTGACATTCAGTTTGGAGTTCAGGAGATTGTCTTGACCAGGACCACACCCCTAAATGCATTGAAGCAACTGCCATGTGATTGGTTGATTAGATAATTGCATTAATGAGAAATTGAACAGGTGTTCCTAATAATCCTTTAGGTGAGTGTATATTGTGTATTTGAGTTCTTCAAGCCTTCTCAGGTATTTTCATAATAATAAAGTATATTATAATGCAGTGCTAAGCGACATAGCCTTCACTGTGTCACAATGGTCTGCCTCATTCTGTGATAATAAGCCACATCAGCTCACAAAAGGAAATATCAAACACTCGACTGACGATATGCAGTGAGTTAAAACATGTTATTAAATGTTTCAAACGCACGTTAGTGCTTTCAGGCGGAGCAGCGTTTACTACTGATCACACAGAGCCGCTCTTCACTAACACGCTGGGAATATATTTATTTCTTTAAAATCGCAACCTTTACACTTTCATAATCGCACATAAGCCAAATTTTGCTGTTCGATTTCGATTAATCGTGCAGCCCTACACAAAATATATCAAAATATCCTCGTATGACAATCAGTTGACAATCAGTATATACGGCTCGTGCAGCTCTTAAAGTGACAGCAGCCTAATATTCCTGCTGCCGTCTCTATAATAACATTAATCAAACAACAAAGGACAAAGAGAAAATTCTTTTTTTATTGAATAACTTTTGTAACTATATTTGTAATGTATATTTTATTCTTAAACTGATTTTACATTTGATCACAGTTTCTGAACCTGAATACCTGAAAATATTAAAACACTGTTTATTTTAATAGTATCTTTGTTCAGTTGTATTTATTTGTGCGCTTGCTAATTTGGTTATTTGTTTATACATTTATATTAGTTAGGCTAGTTGTTTTTGCGATGGTATTTTTAAACCATAGTTAGAAGTTCCTTGTGTAAGTGTAATTTTTGTTCATGGTATTCAGCTACAATGAAATGTTTTCCAATAGCCTGACGTCGTCATACTAAGATTCTAGTCAGAATATGAGTCTGATACTGCTCCTTTGGGCTGTGATTATGGGGTGTTTCAACCGAACCAGGAAAGAAAATGCCTCTGCACTCAATTGGATAGACCTACAACCAACCAGAGCAACGGAGTAAGTGACGTGTGTAGAGCGATGCATAGTAGTAGTGGGAAATTCTGATTATTATACGGACTCGGATCTTTGAATCTCGTTCAGCTAAATGAAAAAATCTTTTCGTTTCATTTCAGCAGAATATAATTAAAATGTCACATGTTAAATTCCCCAACACATCTAGTACTTATGCAAACGTTGATCACATTTGGAATAAAAAATAAATGATAAGCTAATGCAGCCAAGGCCAAACTTTAAGAAAGAAATGATTCATTAGTTGCTTAGCTGGGTCTTCAGGCTATGCAGTCTGTTAGTTCACCTCACCTCCGAATCCCAGTCGTTCTTTCTTTTGTCACTTCACATTTAATCATGTCTGTTCCCTGGAAAGATTAGTACACCTCTCCGGTCTTCGGGTTCGAGTCATTAGTTCCGTCATCAGTGTCTGATCCGGGCCGGGACAGCCCCATATGCAATGCATGCAGTCCCGAAAACAGAATTGATTAGTTCACCTCTTGAGTCTTTGGGTTCGAGTCATTCGTTCACCAACTCACAGCCCCATGAATGCAGAAGATCCTGTACAGAACCGATGGCATGTAGCGCATGCACGGTCAACACAAAATGAACGAATTGCTCTCTGAGACAACTCGTTGTTCCCGAGTCATATTTAAGATTAGTTCAAAAAGAACGACTCGTTCATGAACGACACATCAACGCATAGTTGTCAACAGAACTCAACTGCACGCACGCTGGAAGAAGTAGAAGAAGAAGATGAGTGTAAACGATCTTTGCTGGTGTTGTAAAAATAATTTAAGGATACACGGAGTACTTACCAACACGATCATCATTTTTAAGAGAAATAGTAAAGGTGAATGCATATATGAACAAGTTCTCCGTTTAGGATTAGAACGTATTCAACCCAAGCGCTCTTTGATGACGTGGTTGATTACGTTACTGTTGATCATCTGTCAATCATCGTATAAAGCCCGCCCTGACAATTTGATTGGTCCGAACAGCTCCTGTACGGGTATAGTTACTCCACAACGGATCAAGTCCAGACCGAACTTCCTGCCCTCAAATGTTGTTCGGCTGGCATCCAGGCTAGTTTTCCAATAAAACTTAGAATAAATGTGAGTGATATCTAAGTTGTTGTTTTTTTACCATATTGGAATCAAAATTAGGAATCGATATGCAGAATCAGAATCATTTAATCATTAAAATTCAAACGATACCCAACCCAATTCTACTTTCAACAACAGGAGAAATGGATGAGGAAAGACATAAAGGTGATCGTTTTGGAACATTCACTTCGACACATATTGGATGTGTCAAAGTGAATTCTCCAAAAAGTGTGTTGAATTTTAAGCATTCTGCTTATCGATTCCTAATTTTGATTCCAATACGACAATTCACCATGACGTCACATCAATAATAACCGTTCTTCCGGGTGGCAAAAGCTGAAGCGTTCCTATGGCAACGCTAGTAAATTGCTTGAAAGGGCGACCCACCGTGGACACTCGGCAGTAGCCTAATCTACATTTCAACAGCTGATTCAAAAACAGACGTGGTGGAAATTCAGACATAGTTAACATGATCACTGAGGGACTGATGAACTAATTCAGGAGATAGCAATACATGAAATGCCTAACCTTGGTCTAGTAGATGTAGCGCTAGTCTACTACCATAATTTTTAAATGAGCCTCAGCCTACCATTGAGTAGTTATTTTAGTGACTGTTGCTGTTTGACTTACAATATGTTAGGCTATGGTAGATGGTCTATTTCCCTGTTATCTAACTAAAAAGGCTATGATCGTTTTCTGTTGCTCGGATCGGATGGCACAGGCGTGAGCTTTTGACGGTGAAAAGTGCGCGCTGTAGACTAGCGCTACTCAGCTAGGCAATAAACTCACGGTGATGATGAAACCAATGTGGTACACGCATCAATCATCCATCAGCAGTAGCCTACAACTATGTTGTGCTTTTCCTATTTCTTCCATTGACATTTGATCAGTAGCCTACATGACACTAGAAGTTCTGTGTCTTCCTTGTATAATACTTTTACTTCAGGCAGTGACTGGAAATGAGTTTGATCTTCAAAAGAGACCTTAAGTTTACTAATATTAGTCTCGAATTTCCCCAGCTGAAGATAATTATGATCTGCTATGATTTTGTAGATGGGCAGTTTTGACGACGTCCACTCGCTTTAACCTCCTCACCCACAGGTTACGCTGGATATATTTACTTTTTTCTGAAGGAAATTGATAAAATCCTACACCTTTTGCTGTATATCTGGCGGCGCAACCCCAAACACAACACGTTTTCGTCATAGTTTCAACTTTGATCAACAATGTTTTTAACTATGTAACTGTTTACAGTAGCCGGCTGGATCTCTTCAGTTGGTCAGTAGAAGCCGCTCGCGTTCTGCCACCCGGAAGTATCTCGGTGCCTATTGTTTACAAACATTCTGAAATGCCGTATAGGCAGCCTTAACAGGGGGTATTTTCCTTGCCCCTGTCACTTTTTACTTGCTTGCATGATCTTATCCTCTGTGGGTTCATGGGATGCTGGAGCATCTCAGGCCACAGGCAGGGAATACCCCAGACAGATGGCCAGACACACACACACATTAGCACAATTTAGTTTCTCCACTTCACCCATGCTGCATGTCTTTGAGGAAGCTCCTGGCTCAGCCGGGACTTGAACGGCGGGGGGTTTCTTGCTGTGAGGCAACATTGCTATCCACTGAGCCACCATGACGGCCCTTATTCAAGAAGATTTTTGACCAAATAGATTTTTCCAAATTTGACAGAGCATGTTTTCAAGTAAAGTCTAAACACAAGTCTTGGTGGCTTTAATTAGAATTTCTCAACTAAAGTTTACATTGGAATACTCTTTTTTTTGGCAAAGTAATGCTTATAAAATGTTCTACTTTAATACTGATACCTGTATATATTTTTTAGTAATGTTTACTATGAGTATTTGGTAACACTTCACAATAAGGTTCAATTTGTTAACAAAACACTTATAAAACATTATACTGCAGGGCTGCTGAATGCTTGATTCTGATTGGTTGATGAACGTTCTAAGGTGTGCAATTATTTTCAGGGAAACGCACGGCTAAAGTAGTTCCAGCAGGTTTTGACCTCATTACAGTTCCAGATCACTCCGCATAGTCAACTGTAATAACGGAAAATAGGATACAATACCAATATAGCACACAGACATAACAAAAGAACAAAATGACAGACAATTTCGATTTTCCGAAAGTAAATTTTAATATTTATGGTGAACCAGGTGAAAGCAGTATTGGATAGTCCAGATGAAAAAATAAATAAAAGGAAGCAGACATCATAGGCAGCTGGCGACAACAAAAGACAAAACAATCAGTGAATAACAGCTCGACAGACTCGAGGGTGAAAAACACCAAGAAACACCAAAAAAAACAATATATTGGGCTGTCAATGATTTTAACGACTGTCTGTGGACAAAGTAGAGAGACACTTTAAATACCCATCTGCGGGTCCGAAACACATCCGGCACAGTTTTCTCTCCCTAAGAGCTGGACTGAATCGCCATATATCCAAATACAACATCATTGTGCAATCGGAATTCAAGTCATCCAACGTCGTATTCAGGGCCGTTCTCAAAAGTTTTCGCCAGGGCGGGAAAGACTCCAGTTCTCATCATCCTCCCATTTCGACCGCTGAAATAGAGCGCATTCGTAACTGTCCGTCTCTGTCACCAGACACAGCAGCCGGGCTGGTTCGCAAGGTCTGGTTTGACATTTAGCTGAACCTGGCAAGGAGGGAGCGTGAAGGAAATCATGAGTTAAGAAAGCATTAATTTGACGAAAATGGTGATGAATATATTTGCTTGTCTTATAATGCAGAAACAAACTAGAATGTACATTTCCTGAAGAAAATGTGGTGGTGTGAGTGGTGCTTGCAAAACTCGGCACTCAGTTGCTAGGGTGTTTCTAGGCGGTTGCTACAGTGTTCTGGATGGTTGCTAGGATGTTGCTAGGTGGTTGCTAGGGTGTTATGAGTTGTTGCTAGGTGGTTGCTAGGGTATCCTGGGTGGTTGCTAAGGTGTTCTGGGGTGGTTGCTATGGTAACCTGGGTGATTGCTATGTGGTTGCTTTGACAACCTGGGTGGTTACTACAGCGTTGCTAAGCGGTTTCTAGGGTGTGGTGAGTGGTTGCTAGGGTGTTGCTATGGTGACCTGGGTGGTTGCTAGGTGGTTGCTAAGGTGTTGCTATGTGGTTGCTAAGGTGTTACTAAGGGGTTCTAAGTGGTTGCTATGGCATTGCTAGGTGGTTGCTAGGGTGTTAGAAGTTGTTACTATGTAGTTGCTAGGGTGTTATGTGTTGTTGCTAAGTGGTTGCTAGGGTATCCTAGGTGATTGCTAGGATATTTGGGGTGGTTGCTAGGTTGTTGTTAGGTGGTTGCTATGGTAACCTGGGAGGTTGCTAAAGTGTTCTGGGGTTGTTGCTTTGGCAACCTGGGTGGTTGCTACAGCATTGCTATGTGGTTTCTAGGGTTTGGTGAGTGGTTGCTAGGCAGTTGCTATGGTATTCTGGGTGGTTGATAGGTAGTTGCTAGGCAGTTGCTATGCTATTCTGGGTGGTTGATAGGCCGTTGCTAGGGTGTTCTGGGTGGTTGCTAGGCGGCTGGTAGTTGTCACAGATGGTTACTATGGAGTTTTTATAGAGTTCTTAACATGTTCTTAGTGCTTAGCTTTATGATGGTCCTGAGAGACTGATTGGTTGCCTCAGTAAAATGAGCCCGCCCCCTTGTCTCTATGGCAATGTGGTGCAAAGTTTTGTTCAATACAAAATTCCTATGCAAGTTACCATAGTAGGAAAAACACGTATGTTTCATGGGCCGTCCCTTCACCATAGTATGTCTTTGGGGAATTTTGGGCAGCTTCTCAACTTGTACTCCGTTGCGAGGTATGTTCTTAAAGAGCCTGCCAGCCTCATCAAATGTGGTAACCCACGTTTCTACAAAATCCTTCCTATGAATGTTAAGTCTATGGGATTTTTCTCCTAATTTTTCACCTGCTGGAAGAAAATCTTACACCCGATTGCTTAGAAAAGATATAGCACACCTCTCCTCAATAAGCCACAGGATGTGACGCCTCATTCGTGGGTCTATGACAAACGTTGCGGGAGGAGTAGCACGCCAAAGTTTTGTGTGGAAGAAGAATATTAGGTATGCAAGAGAACAATAGTGATGCTTTGCCTTTGGCAAGCACCACTAAAAACTCACTGATCCCAACAAAGACTGCTACCGAGGATTCATGTTTTCCAATCCAGGTGACCCCCTTTGCCCAGTTAAAAGTTTCCCAAAGTACATCACCAAATGCCCACCTGATGCCACATCCTTCTATCTTCATCCACTGAAAGCCCCACAGGAAGAGCTTGACAGGAGAGAAACATCTCAGAAACATGAGGCAGTTGGGTTATCCAAAAGATACACCAACCATTCCACCGCCGTTCAAATGCTGTCAGAGGCAGGGCTGGAGAGCAGGCAGATCATGTCTGTCACAGGGCACAAGTGTGAAACAAGAGGAGCTACTGGGTCCAAAAGAAAGAAAGAAATGGAGCTTGATCCTCTCAGGAAACAAAAGTCCAAACGCCACAGAAAATCAAGCCAAGGATCACCAGGAAAAAGAAAACTCTGCTAACATGCAACCCCCGGTGCTTGATCTACCGTTTTCAATGTCTAACTTTACAATCAATGTAAACGTACAGTTTAATTTCAACAAATAAAGCATATAGGCCTAGATAATGAATAGAAAATCAAACAGAATATATAAATATATTGATAGGCCTGTTTATCGTTATTAATGCAACAAAAAAAATAATATTGACCACGTTTTATGACCACGTTAGGAGTAAAAAAAGACAATTGCTCACATCTCAGACACGCTAATGTTGTGATTAGTAATTAATTAGTCATTCTTTATCATTTGTCATAGTTACTTATTAGTTCTTAGTGATACCAATCTCATTCAGTAATTATTGATTACCTAATAAGGAACTATCTTAGTCCTAAATTTGATATTGCTTACTGATTAGTTACGCTTGTTTCTATATTAGTTAATAGTAGTAGCTGAAGTGTTAATGTAGTACTACTCATTAGCCCTGCATTACTTCCTGCATAGTTACTTATTAATAACGGACCATTATTCTAAAGTGTTACCAAAAGAGCATATTACACTGGTTTTAATGGAGTTACATTGGTTCCAGTTCACTAAAGGATTGATTTTAAGGTTCTTTTATTAGTTTATAAAACACTGAATAATCTAGCACCTTTATATATTACGACTGTCTGTCGAGATATGTTAGAAATCGTAGTTTAGTGCTGGTCTTTTGGCACATTATACAGAAACTCTTAAGATCTTCTGGTGGTGTTTCTTTTAGCCACTATACTATACCACTACACCAAATGAAGTGAGAGAGGCTACTAGCATTCATATTTTAAAAAGGCAGGTTATCTTTTTAAAGTTGCTTATGTATATTGATATTGTGTGAAATTGTGGAGGAAAAACTTCCATTGGACAGGCCTATCTGTACTTTGTTGCTCTGTTAAGAAAAGTGGTATTCATTGAAAACCATTACATTGTGTCAGGAGCGCTTGACGAACACACAGCCTCAAAAGGACGGCTAAATTTAATCCTCCGGAGAGTTTTGCATTTGTGCATCATCCAAATGAGTAGGCTGACTCTGCAGTGTTTCCAGCACTTCTCGAGTGCAATAAAACCAGAGGAAATGACCTTATTGTGCCCACCCAAATCAAAGTTTGTTTTCAAAGTACAGATATCTGAATATTCTGCCGAAAAGTTAAAATTAATCTCTAATCTAAATCTTGCTATAATGTGAATTGATGTGTGAAAAGTAACTGAAGATTCCACATTTTCCACATAACTATTCTGAAAACATCATAGTAAATTATGAGCTTTCACCCCGAAACAGTGTTCAGGAGGTTAAAGCCCTATTCGGACGGTAACTGTTTCTTGTGGGGTCGTAAGGTATTTTCATCATTGACAGGGGCTAGTCAGTGATTTTATTGCCGTCCGAATCCATAATGTCAGTGTTTTTCTCCCACCACCCGCGTAAAAATCCCCGGCCGAATTACCTGCTGTTTTTTGACAAACATGCATTTATTCTTATTATACCAAGCATATGACATTTTATTTACAGCTTACAATCATGTTATTGACCATGTGAGCAGGTTCCCAGGTGCGCAGGATCACAAAACTCGCTCCTCCACCGTGAATAAATCACCATCCGAATGCACGGGTTTTATCACTGAGGTGGCTTGCAAATTGTTTTTTCGGACTTCCACGTGAGAAACAATTACCGTATGAGTAGGGCTTAAGTGAGTATTTAGAAAGTATCTGAGCAAGCATGTACATTCCCAATCTGATAACTGTGTGGACATGTGCTGAATAATTCAAACCTGAAGAACTGGCTCTCTTGCAAGCAGGGCCTAAAATGAACACTCTGCGAGTAAAAATCGGCATTGGCGAGTATATAAAACAGTGTCACTCGCCTGTTGGCTGGCAACATTTTTATGAATTCTAACAATGCATGAACGTGAACAAATGTGAACGACGCACGGGATAGTTGACGGACCAGCTCTGCATCGTCAAGTTTAAGCCTTGACAATTTAAATATTCAAGCGCAAGAAGACGCGAAAGGGAGCTCATTTTGTTATTTGCGCGCTGTGTGGGAAGCTTTGTGTGCGCACATCAAAAGTTCACGCCCAGAAAGCCACGTCTCAAGCCGCGTTTCCATTACACTTCAAATTGCGCGAATTGGAAACACAGCCAATGGAATTGCGTCAAATTTGCAAAAACTACGTAAAAGACAATCATTCTTTAAAGATGGCGCAGTGTTTGGACAGAAGACGAGACAGAGTTCTTTATTAAACTCATAAAAGACAATAGAATTACAGGAATACTGGATTCTAAACAACAAATAAATCCCAGAAATTATCATGAAGACCTTGAAGCAGATATGAGGGAGAAACACCCACAAACACGTATCCGTGGCCGCTCCCAAGTATAAGGGGCTTTCCTTGCCATTAATGCTTGGATAACACACCTACGTCTCCTTCGATTAAAAATAATGGCTAGTGACTGGGATATACATAAACCTACCAACATACGTGGCATAATTTTGGATTGACTTATCGCAAGAGGAAAAAAATACGTTTTCGTTGCATAACATCGGTTAATGGAAACGCTGTTTTTTATCAAAAAAATCTTTTTTTATCGACATTTAGAAAATATCGCAAATGTTTTGCGCAAATCTGTAATGGAAACACGGCTTCAGACAGCGCACACATACTAAACAGAGTTCTCTTTCACGTCTTCTTGCACTTGAGTGGACAAATTCACACAAAATGATGTCAAAAAACAGCGAGTTTCCTAGTAAACACAGTCGGTTATGTCTTAAGTGAACGTGAACAGTTTAGAAAGTGAATGCATGTGTACAGTATCAGTTTATTAGATCCGCGCATTCTCTCTTAAAGTGACAGGCGCCTAATATTCCTGCTGCTGTCTGTGTTTTTAATGTTAATCAAACAACAACACGGTCTCACTCCTATTCGTCACATATTGACGCTTGGTCAGTTCCCTTCGGCGTCACTTTTTAACACACAAGGTACCCCTTTAGCGTAGTTTTCGGACACACAGGGTAAGTTACTCCATTGATTTCAGTTATTTGCCCAATGCGTCAGATCAAGATGCATTAATTCTTTGCATTTGTCAAAGTAGACATAATTTTATGAATATTTATAGGCTACTTTTATATTTTGGAGCAACTAACCCCACTCCTACCCTAAACCTACCCACTTCTGAACAATATAAAACACGTAACAGGCTAATAAAAGTACAGTCACAGGTATTTATTGCTGACCAAAAACAGTATAAAAGTATTAACTCATGTTGCATTCCAAGTCTTCTGAAGTCATACAATATCTTTATGTGAAGAACAGAGTTGATCTTAATGTTTTAATCGCTGAAATGATGATCCACCCCGCCGCTCCGTGAACACACACACTCCACTCAGTCATATCTCATTCAAATGATACACCCGACTCTTTAGCATGACGCGATCGGTCACAAGACACACAAGAGCCAATGGCATTTTACAATCAAAGCTGACGTAATGACGCAATTGGTCACGAGACACACAACAATTTTTTAAATGTGTTCATGATCTTTGGAGGATGGACTCGATTATGATGAAATCATAACCCAATATATAGTTTCATCATGACGATAACCATGCCCAACACGTCTGTATATGACGCCAAAGGTTTCTCATTAAAATCAATGGAGTACTGCGTGTCGAAAAACGACGCTAAAGGGGTACCCTGTGCGTTAAAAAATGATGCCGAAGGGAACTGACTAAGCGTCAATATGTGACGAATAGGAGTGAGACCGCAAAAGACAAAGAGAAAAATGACTCACTGTTCTTGACTGATATAATAAGGATTAATTAATAAGGATGTTTAATTAATACAGTAGAGACTATGCAATGTTATTTTACTTGTGCTTGTTAAATTTCTGTACCTGAAAACTACTGTCAGATCTACCTGAAAAAAGCACTGTTTATTTAATTTGTATCTTTGTTATATTGTATCTTTTGCTTGTAATTTGATTATTTGTTCTTATTTTATTCCTATCTGTTTACTTGTCTTTAATAATGTTTTAAATGCATATTAGTTAGGCTTGTAGTTTTAGCTTTGCTATGAAAACTGGAATAGAGAATTGTGAATTTTCACTGGTATCATTATTGCCTGTTTTCTTGCAAAAACAGCTTCATGGCCGGTAAAAAATATTTATGGCCGTAACATTTTCCGAAGTCACCGGCCATTGCCAGGTGTGGCAAAAAATTAGTTTTAGGCCCTGTTTGCAAAATTTGAATTGAACTGGCCACACCTCAAAGGAAGTTGAATTGGAAGTTGACTTGATATATGACAGGAAACGGCTCAGTTTAAGCCTCACAGGAAGAGGGTTCTCAGTTCGAGTCCCTGCTGAACCAAGATGTGTTTTTCCTGTGATGGACTGGCCATCCGTCCAGAGTGTTACAGCATTCAACTGGGTGTCCTATAGGACACACGGTTTGGAAAATGGATGTATAGATGACAGGAAGCTGGATTTATTGCTTGCATGAATTATTGAAATGAACTATTCTTCTACTCTTGTCCACAAAACTTAATTTACTAATTAAATATGATATAATCTTTCAGTCTGCAAAGCCAACCGTTAAACTACAGTAGGCAAATCCAAGGATTACATTTTAGGCAAAACCAAAAATGAAACACAGAAAACATTTGTGTCTGGTATTATCCCCCGGTTTCACAGACAAGGCTTAAGCTAGTCCCAGACTAAAATGCATGTTTGAGCTGTTTTAACTGAAAGCGTATCTTAAAATATGTCAGTGCCATTGTTTTGTCTTAAGATGCGCATCAGTAATGCATGTTTATAAAAAACTACTTAAAATTGAACTAAGGCCTAATCCTAAGCCTGTATGTTGTATTCAGAAAATTTTAGATAATATTTTTGACATAAATAATAGAAAAATATGAAAGCTGAAATGAGACAGGTTGCTGTGTAGTGGAAGAATCCAACAGGAAATCTAGGAAATATCATTAACAGAACAAGGAACAGATGTGAACTAATCAGGAACCATGACAACTAGGCTAATGAATGATTGAGAACAGGCAAAACTGACAGGGAAAACGAAACAGAACATGACTGTAACAGTGTGAGGCTTGCTGGTAACTCGGATTGTTCAAAAGAATGATTAAACATGCTAAAGAAACAGTGAGGCCATTTGTGAGGAAAAAGTTTTGTAGAACTCGACACAGAAACCATATGGCCCTGGGGCCTTATTATTCTCCATATAGTTTAATTGATTCCTCTAGTTTCTGAGATTGTTGAGATTTCCTTCTTTCATCATCCTTAATACTTGGGATATTCAGCAAAACTTCCAACACAGGGTAATCCCCTTGAGGGGATTCTAATGTGTATAAAACTGACTAGTACTATAGATAATTTCATGGGGACCCACTGTTATCTCTTGAGTTATTTTCCTTACATTGGGTATATGCTGAGATGCCGCTTTTGAGCTACACCAGGGGTGTCCAAACCTGTTCCCGGATGGCCACTGCCCTGCAGAATTTAAACACACCTGAACCAGCTAATCAAGGTGTTACTAGGATTACTAGAATGGCAGGATGAGGCAAGTTGGAGCAAAACTCTGCAGGACAGTGGCCCTCTAGTGGCCTAATACGGTATGGGTGAGTTGCGGTGAATCCACATTGACCACCTTTGTTCGTCTAGAACCTAGAAACGGCCCCGCATCTTATGTATAGTTCAAAGTATTTGTATTGTTGTTGTCATTTAGGCCACGTGTCCACCAAAGCCAGCTGAAAATGCCTAGCTGTGGCTGCTTGAGAGCGTTTTGAGACGCTTTGCTTGCATGATACGGAATATCCCCGGAAGTGTTGCTAGTGTCTAATTTCACAGATAGTTTGTTTCTGTACGGTTTCTATATAAAAATGTCGATACAATGTAAAGTATTTGCTCTGGCTCTTGTTTTAAAAATGTTCCGTTATTATGCTTGTAGTTGTCATCCGTTGGCGTTGTACAAGCAGAATGTGGTGATCGGTTGGTGTTGTATTTGTCCCGCCCCTCCTCCACTGTGATTGGACGGCTGGGTAAAAAGTGACAGTGATGAGTGCTGCTTTTTACTTAAAGTTGAACATTGTTCAACTCTCGGCAACCGGTAAAAAAACGCCTGAGCGCTCAGCGTGAAATACATGTTACGTTCCGTTATAAAAACGCGGCGCTCCCATTGAAAACAATTGGAAAAATACGCTAGCCACAGGAAAAACTGATTTGGTGGACACGCGGCCTTACATATACCCGTCCCTAAAATACATCATTATTGTGATTTAAAAGTCAGCGAGTACTGAAAGTTGCTGCTAATGTAGAAAGCTGTGCTGCATGAAAGGATTGAGATGCTTAGATGTCCTCATGTAAGTGTTGGATAGCAAAAGGGTAACACTTTACATTAAGATTCCCTTTGTAAAGGGTTTATAAAGGTGTTTATTAATGACTAATAACTCATTTACAAATGCATTGTAAATCATTGATAAGCAGTTATAACTGCATGAATAAAAAGGGCGACTTTAACACAATACCTGCTCAATAGTGAGCCATTTTTAACTTGCGTTATAAATACTTATTTAACCAGAAGATGCAGCAAAAATAGTGAGACTGAATGTTGCTGTGCTGTATTTGTGGTTTTCTCATATCTCATGACTGCCACTTTTCTTACTATGTTGCTTACCTGAAGTTACCCATGATACTCTACACAAAGGTCATGATGCCTATACACAGCAATCTATATAAACTGACTTATTGTTTATCAAGATGAAATTCAAACTTTATTTTGAAAAACAAAAAACCCCAAAACATAAGCGCATTACTGATGAGATATTAATAATGAAAAATGTAATTCCAGTAGGGTGGACACCTGTGAACCATTTATTCCTGAGTTATTAACATTAAGGACCTGTGAAAGTGAAATATTTTTTTTAAATAAAGTTTCATAATTTAATCTTGATAAACAATACATTGCTGTGCATAGGCATCATGACCTTTTTGCAGAGTATCATGGGTAAGGCACAGAGTAACTTCTGGTAAGCCACATGGTAAAAAAAGTGGGAGTCATGCGATAACCACAAATACAACACCCTTCAGACTCACACTTATTTTTTACTCAAAACCAGATTCCTGAAAAATAATGAATAAATACATTTATTAAGCATTTATAACATGTGTTGGATCACTATATAGCAGGTATTGTGTTTAAGTCGCCCTTTTTATTCATGCAGTTATAACTGTTTATCAACTCTTTATAATGCATTTGTAAATGAGTTATTAGTTATTAACTAAGACCTTTATAAACTCAAAGGGAACCTTAATGTAAAGTGTTACCCAAACGTTTTACACACTGTGGAATGGTGGGATTTAAAGCTTGGAAGTGGCTTTAAATCAACTTCCTTCTGGAGGGGCTTTTTTCATCTTGGCATGATGGTGATGAGTTTTGTGTTTTGACTTTTATGTTGAAGTTTTTTTGGCTTTGTTCCTTGTCCATGTGCTCTTGCTTTGTAAATGGACTTTTAGTTTGTAATGTTGTTCTGTTCCTGTTTCCTGTTACCCTTTGTGATTCCCTGATTGTTCGCACCTGTGTTTTGTATTTAATGCTGTGTTCAAGATGAGGTCGAAATGAGAATTTCCTAAATACTTGAAATGTCCCACTTCTAACTTCAGTGAGTTCCAGTCAATCACACATCACGTGATTGATCACATGATGTCGGCATAACACAATAAGAGCATTTTGTGTTTTTTTTATGTGAAATTATGGGAAAGCTGATGAAAAGTAAAAATTATATAAACTTAAAGTCTTAGGGCCAGATTTACTAACAGCTTGCTCCAGCGCAAACCCTCTTTTGGCGTTAAAAAACTACTGTCAGGATTTACTAAAGACATGCAGTGACAAATTAGCTCTGAAAAGGCGTGGACAGGGTTATTTTTGCGGCTGACCTTATTGCATATGCATTTGTAGGAGTTTCCCTTTCAGCCGCAGTATTTATGGGAGGAGAGTATTTAAATGAATCACGCAAGCTGATTTACTATGGTTTGCGCTCGTCAATTTACTGGTGTTTGCACCATTATTAAAAAAGCATGTCTTAAACCAGATGCTAATTTGTGCTGCTCTTGGTAGATTGTGTTGGTCATTATGGAAATGATCCGGCTGTTCTTTAATTTGTGTGTCGTCAGTAGATCACGCGCAGAACTTTCCACTCCCATTGCCGCAAATGGCAGGACTCGCTAAGGTCTGGGTTGATCAATCTGCCCCAAATTCACAGTTCAAACGGCGTTCCACACATTATTTTCAAGTAGGAGGTGGGAAAAATCTGAATTCCGAGTCTGGAATGCAAAATAAGCCCTTGTGTTTCCATTGTTCAGAGTCATGTCCTTACATGGATGCGTTGGCGGTGTGCTCAGTTCTGGTTCCTTTTTTTTTGCATGTTCTTTTGTTATTATTAAATGAAAAATGAATACTGCATTCGGGTACTGCTCTACCTTGAGTTCACCCCAACCTTACAGATGTACTTCAATGCTTATGACCAAAACAAAACCACTTTATAGAGTTTTATAAGAAGTGTGGCATGTTCTTTCATATAAATGATAACTTTCATATAAAATGAAGTAACTTCATTTTCATGGGGTGTACCTTTTTTTCACAGCATGTTTTTTCACTATACTTTCCACTTTGAATGTTGAAAACTAGGAGTCATGTTTTTCTTTTGATATATGTGAAAAATCTCTTTGTATATATATTTTAGATCACCAGAAGCTGGACAGGGAGGCTAGGATCTGCAGACTGCTGAAGCACTCCAATATTGGTAAGTTATCAAGCTATCTAAATGAGATCATAACATAAACTTGTTTTAATATGAAGCCAACATAACTGCAGTTAATGAACCAAGCAATCTTAAAGGGATAGTTCATCCAAAAATGAAAATTAGCCCATGATTTACTCACCCTCAAGCCATCCTAGGTGTATATGACTTTCTTCTTTCAGACGAATACAATCAGAGTTATATTAAAAATGTCCTGGCTCTTATCTAGACTAAAATAGCTAGCTTCCGGCGGTCAGCGGTACGCAAGTGAAAGAGTAAAAAGTTACGGTGAAAGAGTAACCCTTGACCCGACGCATGCGTACTGACGAACGCAAAGGCACAGAGGATAGAGCAAAACAAAACACCGGTCATGAATTAGAGTCTAAAACGAGAATTTAGGATTTCGATATAAGAGAAGAGGAGCTTGAGTTTGTTTCCCAGCACTATCCACGAGAGACGCCAAAGCTTGCGATGCTCCTGTACATCACATCAGGGGTTACTCTTTCGCCGTAAAGTCGACTTGCGTACCGCTGACCGCCGGAAGCTAGTTTTTTTATTCTATAAAGTTATAAATATGGATATTTTTCTTACACAAACGCGCCACTTCGCTTCAGAAGGCCTTTATTAACCCCCCGGAGCCGTGTGGAGCAGTTATATGATGGGTAGATGCACTTTTATGGACTTCAAAAATGACCCAACAGTCCCATTATAAAGCTTGGAAGAGACAGGACATTTTTAATATAACTCTGATTGTATTGTATGTCATATACACCTAGGATGACTTGAGGGTGAGGAAATCATGGGCTAATTTTCATTTTTGGGTGAACTATCCCTTTAAGCATTCTAAGACTAACCTCATTATTTTAGGCCAAACTGTTTAGACATTATAAGCCATTTTTCAAGTACTCTCTGGGTATGACCAAGTTTCAATATGTCAAAGCCGTGCCAAATATAGCTTCACATTCTGATTGGTGTGCTCACCATCTAATTATTGATGCATGTTTGGTAGGCCTATCAAAACTTTTTTAATAGCTTTTTTTTGCCTGCATGGTCTAAACATGTTTTGGTGACAATCTGAGGAATTCTCTTGGAGAAGTACAAAAAAAAAACAGATGTAAATTGACAATTTATTTTCTGAGGAAACTTCAAACTTTTAATATGGATGTTTCTTTGATGAAAATGTTTTACACCTGTTTTATTGAATCTGTCTTAAGTTTTTCCATTATTTGTTGGTATGGCATGGTATGGAATCTTAATGTAAAGAATAGGAGTAAGTTGAGTAGTATAGTTAAAATATGCAGCAAGATAGTGGGGACCAACTTAAGGACAATCACACAAATTTATGAACATAGGAATGGCCAGTTAGTCCTTTCCGATGTCACCCACACCCACTATGTACTGAATTTCAACTGCTTCCCTCAGGTCGGAGATTTAAACTCCCTTTTTGCAAATCAAATTGATATAAGAATTCCTTTATACCTGCTGCAATCATATTTTTAAATGACTTATTATAAAATGTGTTTATTTGGTGTGTGTTGCATTGCTGTATGTGTATACTGCTGTCTACATAAATAATTGCCTTCAAGGACAATAAAGTTAAGTAATGTGGTGTAGTAGCATCAACAACAGTTTTTAATTACGCTAGAGGATCTGAGACAGCTTTTTATCATTTGTAATGCAGAGGCAAGGGGAGAATAATAATAACTAGCTACATTTTGTAGACCAAAAGGGAAATATGTATAATTAATTCTGATCAATAAAAGCATTTGGATTGAGCAACTGATTTGGGTTGTCTCAGATGTCCGACTAACAGAGAATATCTGTAGACTATAATAGGACATTACTCTCTTGGCCATAGACAATAATGTGCTGATACAGATCTAACAGCTTCAAAGAGCACATACTGTACTGTAGCTGTGATCAGCATGATTAGGGACTCAAGGGTTCAAGCTGAAGCAGAGTGAAAAATCAAAAGTATGAAGTTATGGCAGTATTGAAGGAGACATCAGTTTCTTAGTTCTAACGCATCTTTGTGTAATTAATAAGACAGAGTCTAATATGTGCACATCTTACCTGTTTGAAAGAGAGTCCTGATGCAATTCGTTGAGGCTCCAGTTCATCTTTGCTGAAGTTGTGTTGATGAGAGAGAACCAGCTTGATGCAGAAGTTCTTCGGTGAATGGAAAGGCATAGCCGCAGCCTGGCACAAACTTAGGGGTCCTTCGAAGACTTCATCCCAGCTCAGCATCCCAATGTTCATGTCAGAATTTCTAATTCTTCCTTCTCCCAATGTATTCTTAACCAGTGATCTTTTAAAATGTGTGGCTTATCTTCAGGAGTTGAGTGATCCAGTAAAGGTGATGATACATGGGGCAACTTTTTGAGCAATGTTGCTGGGCAATGTTGCTGTCAACGGGCAACATTGCTCAGAAAGTTGCCCCGTGTATCATCACCTTAAGGATTATTTCAGAGGGAAAGTTTACTATCCTTTAGCCGCGTTTCCACCGCTGGAACTTTCCCCAGGAACTAGGGACTTTGGGGTGGTACTCTGTGTGTTTCGACCGCAGGAACCAGGGTCTAAATAAAGTTCTGGGTAAAAATCTCCCCCTCAAAACGGCCCTGCTTGTGAGGTAGTACTTTTTCAAAGTTCAGGAACTTTCGGGGGTGGGACTTGTGCGCTGAACATGCTGATTGGTTGAGTTCATGCAGCATTTTATTTCAACCTAAACGTCTGTTCAGGCCAAGGGGGTAATCCAGCACCCGGAAAGCGTACCTTCCATAGGGGCAGCCATTGCTAACCAAGCCATCACCTGCTGTTAGTATTCCATTGACTCCCATTCATTTTGGCGTCATTTTGACAGCGAATAACTTTACATCTGAGGCGTTTAAAGACTTAATTTGTCCATTGTTTATTTCTAAAGAAACACGACAATGTATAAAAGGCTCCATTACCTTGTATCTTACACTATCGCCCTGTAGAAGCCGTTTTTGTAAAAATAGGCTAACGATTGCGTCATAACCACACAACTCTCTGTCGCACAGTAGAGAAATTACCGTATAGACAGGAGAAGCTCGCAGGCAATCTGGCGTTAAATTTTAAAATAAATAAATACTATGCAAAATGACAAAATAATTAATCAGAATACTTGCCAAAAGTTGCTCCTGCTTACGGTCTCCGTCTCTGCAAGATTCGGTGATTCAGATTTCACTTTGCACAACTACTAGAAGACTTACAACTGTCAGACAGGTTGCTCACGTCACATCTACGTCGTCAAGCTCAGTCTGAGGCTGCGCAGTACGCTCAGCCATCAGGAAGTGAGTGCTTCTAATTGACTTCATATTTCTCTGTTGAAGTCTATGGGGTCGCTGTGTCCATTTCTTTTACTGTCTATTGTTCAGGCACGTGCAGTGAGAGTTGTTTGCTATTCGAATCAACAATGAAGTTAAAAAAATACGACCGATGGACCTACGACGAGGTTCATTAAAGTCGCGTACAGTCCTACGTCACCGGACTACTCCGGCTACTCTTCACGGTACTTTAGACCGCGATGGAAATGCAGACAGCAGCAGGACTGGGGGGAAAAAAGTTCCTGGGACAAACTGTTCCGGGTAATTTCGGTGGAAACATTTCGGATTTGGTCTTTAATCAGGGTGCTTATATCCTCCTGAGAACCTTGAATTCAGTATTTTACATGTCATTACATTGTTTAGAGTAGGGCTGCACGATTATTCGCAATTAACCCGAAATCTTAAACCGATTTGGCTTATTATAAAAAGGCTGTGATTATTTTTTTCATGCACAGCTTGTCAGTGAAGCACGGCTCTGTGATCAGTAGTAAATGCTGCTCCATCTGAAAGCACTGCGAGTTTGAGTAAAACATCATTCCAAATATGAGAAGCATTTATGAGCCTTTTGTCCAACAAAAGACATTTAATAACATGTTTTTTACTCCAAACTCACTTCATAACAACAGTTGAGCATCCTTCTGTGAGATGATGTGGCTTCCTACACAGAATAAGGCACACAACATATTATTTCATAGTATTCTATACAGTGATAAAGGTTTGATTAGCATTGAAGTATAAATATACTTTATTATCATTAAAATACCCGAGAAGGCTTGAACAACTCAGATAAACCATATACTGTTGTAGTCATGTGTTTATTAATCAATCAAATCATTTCAATCTTCTGTTTATTCAGCTACAGCGATAGTATGATGACCATAGGGATATCCTGGAACGACGTGCGTTACCGTACTTCTGCGGGGCATATTTGTAGTTTCTGTGTTCTCCCTCTGGCTTTCAGATGGAGCAGCATTTACTGCTGATCACAGAGCTGTGCTTCACTGACAAGCTGCGCATGAAAAAAATAATCACAGCTTTTGATAAATCGGGTGCGGTTTAATTCCGATTAATGTTCAGCCCTAGTTTAGAGCATGAGAAACAAATGAAAAATAAAACATTTTTGAAAAAATATATTTTATTCGTATATGCTTTGTCCTCTGTAGTGGACACCAGGACATGAAATGACATGTATATGCAAAAACTATGGGATTTTTTTTTCATTCACCAATCAATTTTTAGGTCTCAGGACTTTGTATAAAGATGATTCTCAACTATGTTAAGATATAGTGGCATGAATTGATATACCATTTTACTTTATGCAATATGTGGGTAAAATGGCCATAAATGGGTTTTCCAATTCAATACAATGTAGCCATACATTGGATCTAATTTGCATATTAATGTGTTCTTGGGGCAACATCTAATAAAAAAGAAGTGTAATAATGGGAGTAGTAATTGGCAACATTTTCACAATAAAAATCTAATATTTCAAAAGAATATTGATATATAATTTCACTTGTTGTGTCTGATAAAAACACTGTTAGTCCTGGAGTCCTCTACAATACATGAATGAAATCAATGCCCTGTTCTGTAACAGAAAGTCAGATTTTGATAAGAAAGCCCATAACATTTTCCTGAGATGTTGATTTATGACAAACAATTTGAAAATTTGTATTAGTATTAGTAATATATAAATATACATGTTATCTTGGATAACTACAGCATTCATTGAAAAGAGTTTGAATTCATACATAGGCAAAACAATATAAAAGAAGATTATCATGAGATGAAAACGTTTACACAGAGTAGTGCTTCAGAACTCACTGCCACAATGTTACCTCATATTGTTCCCTTTTAATGTGCATGTAACAACTGCGTATGTGTTTCAGTAAATTTTCAGAAGAGAGCACCCCAATGTTTCGTTCTGTTGCCGAAACATGGCTAGGGCATGTTATAATGCGGTTGATAGGGTGCTCTGAATGGTTGCTAAGGCATGGCTAGGCAGTTGCCATGGTAATACTGACTACTTGCTGAACTGAGTGAATAGAGTGAACTCTAGTCTGCATGACACTGAAAATGGTTTAGAGGGATATCTTCGGATCAATGTACAGTATGTATATGGGGTGCTATTATGGACCTTCATGTCTCCTCGATTCTTAAAAAATGCTGTCCCTCACACTTGTTTTGGCCCATATCTGCTAATCAATCAAATTTTTTGCTAGCTTTTTGTCAGGAGCCTCTTGAGGTGCATACTAAAATATTGTGTGCATCAGGCAAATGGCTTATGACAAGGTGACAGCATGGGAATTTTTTTTCAGCATGGAATTTTTATTCTAGCTCTACGGCTACAGAATTGACTTTAATTAGTCTTACAGCGCTACCTCATGGCCGATTCTCACCAGATTTGGTACACCGTCTAATTTATATAGCCTCTATGGATCTGCCAAATTTCATAATGATCGGTCATTCACAAACTCTATTACTAGCTGCGGAAATTTGATTGGCAGCTGGCAGCACTCTCTTTTTTTTAAAGCTTTCATAGGACTTACCCCAAAAAAGATACACATCAATTACATTTTCCCTGATCAAACAGCATAAATGGCTTTGTAAATGTACATGCAAGTGACTTTTTGCTTGAAACCCTAATAAAAAGATTCCAAGCATAACAACACTATCAAGCTTTTAATTTGCATTTGCAAGGGTGGGCATACACATATTAAAGGCACAATATGTAAGAAACCCAAAAACCACTAGAGCAATGTTATATATTTTGTTGACTTGTGTAATTACATTATCCCAAATGTTTCCAACAATGTTTAAATCCAGAGAAATCAGCAGTGTAATGGCCTGTGTCATTGTGTCGCCTGTCAATGACATCCTCAAGTCTTCATTCCACGCCATACAATATGTTTTAAAATGAATTGCATGCCATTTAGCAACATGTCATCCAGCTTTTATTAATATTATATTCTAATATTGATCTAGTACTGCAATACGCAACAAGCGTCTCATCCAGCCACTGAGTGAACACACAGTCACGTTATAACATAACTTTTTTCAAATGTATTTTATTATGATTGTTTTGACCAAGTAAAACCCACAATTTTAACCTTCATCCTGCTGATGATGATGATGATGATGACAATGGTGTTGAATACTTTACTCATAGCTTTAGGGAAATTTAAACATCCAGTAGCTCACAGTCACACAACACCAAACAGTTACAGACAATAGAAACACACAAACACCCAAATTCTAATAAATAGATAACACAGCCACAACAACCTATTTAAAAAGCTGTACAATAATGCATAGTAGTATACATGTTTAAAAGACACCTTGTCCTAAGAATAAATAATTAACTCATCCCCTCGCATCCTGTATCAAATCTTTCCCTTGTGGGTCAAAATGACCAGAAGCCCTAAAATTATACATTTTTTGTTGTTGTTCAGAAAGCTTATATCATTTCATTTTTATAATATTTTTTCGATTTATTATTTTTCATTGTATGTACCTTTTAAATGTCTAGTTAAATAAATAATATAATTTAAGCACATTCTTCACATTCTTTCAACTTAAATTCAAAATAACTTTTTGGGTATGTTATAATAATATAACATGATACACATGTAGACATTATAAAATCTTTTTTTGGTAAAGTTTTAGAATTTTTTAGGTTATCTATGTATGCTGAAGCATTCCATTCATTCCTAAGGGGGTTGAATTGACCCGCGAGGGAATGATTTGTTACTTTTTAAAATTTCAACCACATAAACTCCTCGAATCTAGTCCATTTTTTTTGTGTATTCGTGGTTCAAGTGCGACAAAAGTCCTGAGGTCTTGGACCACTCCGATGAACAATGAGTTTAAAAATGAGTTTCGGGTCAAAATGACCCGAGGGGGTCATCCTAAATAGGCACTCTAATTCAAATTTTAGAAGACTTTTCAATATTGTTTATTCCCCTCCATCCCGCTCCCCGGAAATGGTTATATCCCTTGATGCTGAAAAAGCGTTCGACCGAGTTGAATGGCAATGTTTGTTTGCAACCTTAAAGGAACACGCCGACTTCTTGGGACTTTAGCTTATTCACCGTATCCCCCAGAGTTAGATAAGTCCATACATACCATTTTTATCTCCGTGCGTGCCATAACTCTGTCTGACGCACCCACCGCTAGCCTAGCTTAGCACAAAGACTGGAGGTAAACGGCTCCAGCTAGCCTACTGCTCAATCGACGGAAAATGAAAAGTTGCAATTTTCTAGACCGATATGGCTAGGGACTATACTCTCATTCCTGCGTAATAATCCAGGAACTGCTGCCGTACCATGGGTGCAGCGGCGCAATGATATTACACAGTGCCTGAAATTCTAGAAAATTGCAACTTTTCATTTTCCGTCGGTCTTAGTACACGATGTAACTATACACATCACAACATGTAAATAGGAAAATGTTGGCGTTATTTTGTCACTTATTGAGCAGTAGGCTAGCTGGAGCCGTTTACCTCCAGTCTTTGTGCTAAGCTAGGCTAGCGGCGGGTGTGTCAGACAGAGTTATGGCACGCACGGAGATAAAAATGGTATGTATGGACTTATCTAACTCTGGGGGATACGGTGAATAAGCTAAAGTCCCAAAAAGTCGGCATGTTCCTTTAAGAAAATTTGGATTTGGAGATTCCTTCATCTCCTGGATAAAACTCCTCTACTCTCATCCTACAGGCACAGTATTTCTCTCTTGGCAGAGGCACACGTCAAGGCTGCAGTCTGTCTCCACTGCTTTTCACCATTGCCATTGAACTTCTGGCCATTGCTCTTAGACAATCTGGGGATTTCCGGGGCATAGAGAGTTGGGGCCTCACACACAAATTATCCCTATATGCAGACGACATTCTCTTATATGTCTCAGACCCACTAAGCTCTGTTCCTTCCATTCTCAACATTCTGACTCAATTCGGAAACCTCTCCGGCTATAAAATCAATTTAGAAAAAAGCAAGATGTTTCCTCTTAATCAGGCAGCCACTTCAATCCCTGCATCACATTTCCAATTTAGAATTGTCAACAAGGGCTTTAAATATATTGGGGTAGAGATTACTCCTGCTTTTGTGCCCCTCTTCACTAAGAATTTTAACATCTTGTTTGAAAAATGTGAATCTCCCGCTGTCCCTAGCAGGACGAATTAACCTTATCAAAATGGTCATGTTACCAAAATTTCGGTACCTTTTTCAAAATATCCCCATCCTGATTAAAAAAGTATTCTTTAACTCATTGGAGAGTAGTGTATCTTCTTTTATCTGGAACGGTAAACCGCCCAGAATCAAAAGAAGCGCCCTCCAAAGACCTAAAAAGCTGGCTGGTCTAGCTCTACCCAATTTTATTTACTATTATTGGGCATGTAATATAAAGACAATGTTACACTGGATGGGAAGAAGTGGTTCCAATGGGCACGAGGCCTGGATGCAAATGGAGTTTGCCTCTAGCTCATTTGATCTAGGCTCCATACTTTGTGCCCCATCTCCTCCCCCTCGAAGCAAATTCTGTGCTAACCCAGTGGTCTATCACTCTATTAGAATTTGGTCTCAATTTAGAAGACATTTTAATTTGCAGACAATGTCGGTGCATTCTCCCATAAAGAATAATTATAATTTCCCACCCTCTCTTTCAGACTCTACCTTCGGAATTTGGTCCTCGAAGGGCATTAATTCTATCTCCAGTCTTTATGTAGATGGCAAGTTTGGATCATTTGCCCAACTCTCTCAACTACTTGATTTACCTATGTCCCACTTCTTTAGATTTCTCCAAATTAAACACTTTGTCCAGAAAAATATAACCTCCTTTCCAGATTTTCCAGCAAGCAACACAGTCCACCATATTCTTTCGTTATCCCCTTCACATAAAGGTCTAATCTCGACTCTCAGTATATGCAATGTCTCCCCGCATTCTTTGCAAGATGTCAGGAGACTTTGGGAGAATGATCTCGGGGAGGAATTTACAGATGATCACTGGAAGGCTGTGCTTGACTCAATTCATACATCCTCTCCTTGTGCCAGGCACATCGTTATAGCACTTAACCAAGACAAGGCTGGTGAAAATCTTTCCTAATGTCGATCCTGCGTGCCCTCGCTGTAAAGGCCAACCAGCAGATTGCATACATATGTTCTGGTCCTGCCCTAAACTTAATACGTTCTGGGCCAACATCTTTGGCGCCTACACTAAGATGCTCCAAAAAAACATTACTCTCAATCCTGTAAGTGCCCTTTTTGGTTTCACCCCTGAAATTCGCCCCCAAAATTGTCCCCTTATAGCATTCACTTCCTTGATTGCCAGGCATCTCATCCTGCTCTCCTGCTTATTTGTTTACGTATTTGACTGGACTTATTTATATAGCTTATTTACATTATCATTATTATTTTTTAATGTCTTCCACTCATTCCTTTACTGTACTGGTAATCACTCATTTTCTAAGGTTATGATATATTGTATATGCTCCTTCTGCAATCCTTAATTGGACAAGAACTTCAATGGACTATCATTCTTGGGAAGATCTGGATTTAAAGGGACAAACTGGGATGGTTGGGTGGGTTGGGGTGGTGGGGTATCTTTCATATTGTTTAATATCTGTATTACACAGCCATAATATTTTTGTATACATTTGATCCTCTATGTGCTGTAGAAAATGCTACATGGTTCAATAGAAATTCAATAAAAAATTGTTAAACAAAAACATGACCCGAGGGGGAAAGAACAAATAAAGTGACCTGTATGACCATTAATTCAGCACTTGCGACTGTTTCATTAGAATCAAATAAAATAATGTGAATTTAAGTTATGAAACGTATCTGTTACAAAGTTCAAGTTCAGGGAACGAGGCGGATGTCAAACATGAATTTAATCGTAAAATAAACAACAAAGCGAAAGGAGCGGAAGTGGCCGACTGCGGCATTTAAGCATAATAAAAAAGCAATGTAAAATGTCCCAGGCTCTCAGCCTTACCCTGCTTCATACCACAGTAACATTAATAAAACATTAATACATTAGATCACAAATGAACATGATTTCTGTCTGAGTCCCTTTGGATTGCTTTTCATCGGCTGTGGAGGTGAAGATGACAACTCCCATGATTCCACACTCATTTACGGCGCCATCAAGCTACACCTATGTTATTGTTTTGAATAAGCGACCTCTAGTGGCCAAACTTACATACTGTGCCTTTAACACAAACAGGGTGGAGACTGGGTGTGTAGCGTTGTTGCCTCGTAGCATAAAAGTCCCCGGTTCGAGTCCAGGCTGAGCCAGCAGGCCTTTCTGAGTGGAGTTGGCATGTCCTCTCTGTGTTGGTGTTCTGTGTTCATGCAGAACAGGTCAATTGGCTAAATTGCCTATATTTCTGTGAGATTTCCTTGCCTGAGGTGCTGGGATAAGCTCCAGCATCCCCTTGACAAACAGTGTGGAAAAAGGATGGAGTATCATGATTGTATCTCCTGTTGAGGTGGCAATTGCACTAAACACGCAGTCAAACAAGATAAAAACCCTTTTACAAGAGAAGGCAGCAAAGGACACACTAACAGTTCACATATCAAGCAAACACAATCCCAGCCAAGTTATAGTGCCATAAATTCAGCCAGAGGAGGGAGCATCAACTATTTCCAGTTTTAGTCCCTACGACACCTAAAAATGCACAGTGTGTGCCTGCCCTAATAATACAAATAATCCAAATAGAGGTGAATGTCTTCAACTCTAAAACATGGAACAAATGTTGGTAGAACAAATCTATCAGAAAGAACAATCCTAAAAACCATATCTGTAAGAAAACCATAAGAAACAAAAATGGCTTTGTCATCATGTTATCTCTTTTTCTCTTTTCCATGCAAACCACAACCGTCAATCCTTCCCCAGTGCGGCTTCATGACAGCATCTCAGAGGAAGGCCACCATTACCTCATCTTCGACTTGTAAGTTTTTCTGACCAACCATACCAGATAAAAATCATCTTATCATTTTGTACAAACTATAAACCGGCCCAAAAAAGGCCCAAGTGGCTAAATGCATGATTTGTTTTCAGAAATGGCGGTGACACTTTAGTTTAGGGTCCAATTCTTATTATTAACTAGCTGCTTATTAGCATGCATATTAGGATATTGGCTGTTTATTAGTACTTCTTAGCCTTATTCTGCATGACCATATTCTACATCACTTAATCACCAAATACCTAAACTTAACAGCTATTAAGAGTAAGAGTAAACTAAGAGTAATTAGGAGTTTATTGAGGCAAAAGTCGTAGTTAATAGTGAGAATTGGACCCTAAACTAAAGTGTGACCAAAGTGGCTAAATACTTTTACTTGCCTATGCTAATGTCAGGGTTTAATTGGGAAAAGCTAATTACTTTTTTTTGGCTATAGTGTAGGATGAATACAATAGATATCTTTCTTCATATTGAAATAATTACAGCACTTACTGTTTGACACCTTCATAAAACCATTGTCTTAAAATTGCCATATGTTGAAAAGCATAAGGGTGTTTCTTAAACTTCAGGTATTTTAATCATATCTGCTAATCAATTAAATGAATCTTTTTTTTGCTAGCTTTTTGTCAGGAGCCTCTTGAGGTGCATACTAAAATATTGTGTGCATCAGGCAAATGGCGTATGACAAGTTAGAATAAGTAAAAGTAGCAGAAAGATTTGAAATGGATGTGCACAACGCATGGAATTTTTATTCTACCTCTACGGTTACAGAGTTGACTTGAATTAGTCTTACAGCGCTACCTCATGGCCGATTCTCACCAGATTTGGTACACCGTCTAATTTATACAGCCTCTATGGATCTGCCAAATTTCATAATGATCAGTGATTCACAAACTGAATTACTGGCTGCGGTAATTTGACAGTGATTTTAATTAGAACGAATACATTTCAGCTTTTGGAGGCAATTTATTTTAATATGTCCTTTTTACAGTTTAATTACACATTGGCATTTGTTGCTTGTAATTATACATTAACACAATATGTAACAAGTAATGAGGACACATAATAAAGTGTTACCAAACTTTTACATTTTTGTTATATTAAGATCACATTGCAACTGCTTTGGTAATGTTGTACCACATTGGCTGACAAAGTCAACTTCTTATGTCGTATTTATCATTTACTCTACTTCTTCTCACACATACACTCTTCCGAGAGTTGTTAAGCTACAGACGCCAAACTCTGCACAGACCTTCATGTTGTTCTGACCCAGTGCACTATTTCTTGTCTCACTCATTGGATTTAGTTTTTTCTAAAACATTCAAAACGCCCCAAAATCCATAGACTTACAACTACAAGGAAGACACTAGCATAGATATTTTGGAAGTTATTGGAGTCAAGGCAACATTGAATGTTTACTTTCAAAATACAAACAGTATCGTTTGACCTTAAATCATGAGACTTGTTTCTTTAGATTATTTGGGGCCATACCAAGTTGAATGATTGGTAGTGTATCCATATGGTTAGGAAACTTGGTATTTCATTGGCACCATGCCCTGAAAAAGTTCAGTACCAGCACCATCTAGTTTCCAAAATATAGCAATGTTTAAAAATGCTTATAATTTTTTTCATTATTATTAAATTTGGCCTATTATGCAGAATACTATCTGCTATGGTCTGCCATATTGCATGTCCTCCATTTAAAATTTTAATGAAAGCATTTTTTTTTGGTCAAAACAATTGGCTCACATCATTTTGAGACCATGCCGAGTTATGAAAAGATTTTTGATTGGTGTGCAATGCATTAACAAACCTAATGACTTTAGTGACAGTGCCACCTTATAGTCACAAATTAAAAGCATTTTTGTTTTGTTTTTATAGCTACTTTGCCTAAAATCAGTACCAGAACTATATATGCAATCACATTTTTATCCACTGGTGGGCTTGGCCCCATAATTTCTGAATGCAGCTATATGATTTATTTTATTTTTGTACTATCACAATTGTTCTCTTCTTCCTCGGAGAACACACCCTGGTATACACTGCTGGAAACTGTTAGTAGATCAATTAAATCAACCAGTGAGAGTGGGAAAAGTGAAAAGTTCACAGGGTCAGAAGTGCAGTATAAAAACCCCAATTAGCTACTGTTTTCAAGTCAAATAATCCTCTAACTAGTGGCATTCCTTGCTGATTCTTGTCGTTTGGTTCAGAGTAACGGGTGGTGAGCTGTTTGAAGACATTGTTGCCAGGGAATATTACAGCGAAGCAGATGCCAGGTGGGTGGGCTACCAGCATAACACAAACGGACTCTATGTATAAAAGCATTACACAAATAATGTAAAATATGCAAATACATAAAAGCACACTAAGTTAAATAGTCCAAAGTTAAGTGCCCTTGCCTTGACAAGAGCCAGATAACTCACAAAGTCCAGTGTGGCCAATACATTCCACTGTATTTGAGTAAAGGTTTTCTCTCTCTTTTTCTTTTCATTTTTTCTTCTTTTTTGTTGTTGTCTGAAGCCACTGCATACAGCAGATTTTGGAGGCGGTACTTCATTGCCATCAGATGGGTGTCGTGCACAGAGACTTAAAGGTAATTTATTATGATTGACCTTACACATCTGTCATTAGACAACACCCCACTCCAATGCAGGCCTCAAAACAAAATGTCAATTATAATTGAATCACAAACATAGCATTAAAAAAAATTATATTATATAATGCTGGAAGACTATTTAACAACACTTCAAATGCATGCAGAAAATACAGAAGTGCACTATTTATTATTATTATATTTTTTTTTGTAAGACACTATGTCTTCTATCTAAAAACTTTAGAGTTTCACGATTCTGGATAAATTGAGAATTTCTTTTTTTGTAAAATAAAGATTCTCCCACGATTATGAACAGACAACGAAACAAAACTTTTCCTAGAGGTTCTGACAAAATGGTAATTGCTGCTATTTAAAAATATATCATTAATTTGAAAAAACAAAACAAATGTATTGGGTGGAATGAATGATTCAATGACTCACTCAGTTCAGTTGTTTCATTGCTGGATGAATCAGAGTTTTTGAACGAATCTCTTGAGCGAATGATTCAATGACATACATTTTTTAACAGTCACTTGTCGCCACCTACTGGTGTAACGATGTAATTGATACAATCTTTATTTGAAGCGTTAAGTTACTTTCAAAAGGTAATTTACTCTATTTTGATCACTACTATATACATCAGTGTTTATTTCCAAACTATAAACTTTTATCCCAGTATTTCTGTAATAATATGAATATTTGTAGCACAGAAATAATGATACTGTGGTTGTGAAGCTGTTTACCTGATACCTAAACATGTGAGTTTATTATAACTGTAATCATACTTGTCAAAGGTTTAACAGGCGAATTGTTGTCGTTTAGGAATAAGATTGCATGTGTGTTTAAATGATCTTTTAATGATTAATCGTGCCGCTCTAATCTAAAGGCTCTCAGATGTTCTATCAGTGTGTAGCTGATAATATACTGTATCAACCAATGTCACTGTTCAGAGACGTAACAACTTTGGCCTATTTAACACACAGTACACTGCATAAGCAGCGCGTTCTCCTTTTAGCGGCCTTATTTAACAGGTTAACACATTCACACTGGGAGTGAGAGCCACGCAGTGAGATCCCACAAGCGGCTAATTTTTATCGCAGAGGATTTTTTCTTCTTCAGTATGAATTCAAAAGCTCTGACCACTCAAACACCAGGAAACTTAAAAAGACACTAAAGTAATTCTAAAACATTTGAACTCAGTCGACTAAAGCAGCCAGGACTCAGCAGGTTGGGGGTCTTGCAAGGATCATTGGTTAAAAAAAATAAAACTACTTATAATACAATTGCTTATAACCCTTGACCTTGTAACCTTTTGATTGTGCTGTCTCCAAATGGTTGTGTTATTGTCTACACTGCACTGTGCATTCAGGTAGAGAACACATTTAAGTCTTTGGTCTGGGAATTTACGGTCAATTATAGCATCAATGGTCATAGACAGAACAGTTACTGCTCGGCAGATATTGCTCAACACCAGTAACATATACAGTAATGAATATGACTAGCCATTTACAAAGCTCAAATGTGACTGGAACAACACACACTGGGCCCTATTTATTATAACCAACTGAGCGCATGGTCTGAAGCGCATTGCGCAGGTGCACTTAGGGCGTGTCCGAGTCCACTTTTGCTAGTTTAACGACGGGAAAAACGGTCAGCGCGCCATACACATGGTCCAAAAGGGTTGTCCCTCGTCATGGGTGTGTTTTGGGCGTAACGTGCAATAAACCAATCAGAGTCTCATCTCCTATTCCCTTTAAAAGCCAGTTGCGCTCACGCCATGGCGGATTCACTATTTACATGTGAGCAGAAAGACTGAACGCTTCTCCAGAGAGGAATCCTTTTATTTTTAATATTTAAAAATGTGTGTGTGCTGCTGCGCGTCCCTGTGTGTGTAATAAGCAGAGTGTATGTGCGTTGTGCACCGCCTATAGGCTCATATTAATAACACAAAAAATACTGTTTTATTGGCTTTAGACTAGGTTTTTGTTGGTCAATGGTGCAGTCGTTTTCAGTTCCTCAAAATAGCAACGCGCCAACAATGCGTCTGAACACACCTGGTTTTCAGACCAGATGCCCATGGGTGAACAGATGGCGCCAGTGCATTTACTATTTAAACAACGTGACGCAGGACGTGAAAATGATAACTGCGTCGGGCCGAAACTAGCATTGTGCCGGGTGTATGATAGAGCCCACTGTGTTAAATGTTAACAAACTTGCAGAATCTTGCAAAAAAACATGACAATAGAGTGACCTGGTGTCCTGAGTTGCTCAAATAGTGATGATAAGAGGCCATGATTGATAGTATCAAAAGCTAATAACATCAAGGCAACGCAATTTACAGAATCGACTATATGGGAGTATAATTTTTTGCCTTTTATCAATTAACTTATGAAATACCACTCCAATATGTTCTTATATGTTGAAGAAAAAACAACAACTAAACTTAATTTAATATTTAACAATTTTGTCCCATTTGTTTCTATTTTTCTAGCCAGAGAACCTGCTTCTGGCTTCAAAATCGAAAGGCGCAGCTGTGAAGTTAGCAGACTTTGGCCTTGCCATTGAGGTTGAAGGGGACCAACAGGCCTGGTTTGGTAATGACCTGTTTATTATACCACCAAACAGCATTAATATGGAATTGCAAATAAAAAACCTAGATTAAAACTACAAAGATATATTAAGTATATGAATTGCTATGCTGTTCTATTCACTTTTCCTATTTCTTTTCTGCACATTTGCACCTGTTTTGGTGCTGATTTAAATCTTTATGCATTTGACACAATTACTGTATTAATGGAGGAGAATGAGAAAAACAATATGAATTTGTTGTCTTTCATATGAGTCACTTGCCCCGCCCCTCTGAGTGTGTGTTTGGACGTGATCATTGGGCCTTAGCACCATCTCGTTCAGAGTCTTCAAGGTTGCAATAACATCTGGTTACTCTGCAAGCCTGACTTGTTTCTCTTGTCAACTGCTCTCGATTCAGTAACAATGACAGCTCATCTTTAGGGTATACATGTTATGGCCGTGTTTCAGCTAGGATTTTGGCTGTCACTTCATTTTCAGTGCCTGTTGGGGTTGGTGGCCTTGCCTGCTGCTGGCTTGTCAATAAATAGGCTTTACTGTACCCAGTGCTCAAAGTGGGAAAAAAATAAGTGCCGGTACTACTGAGGGTGGGGGTTTGGGGGTCTTCCTCGGATGAAATTGCGTTCCTGAGAGGCTGCTCACTGCAGAGTCATGGATGGAGGTCCAACCACACCAGAACCCTCTATCCCTCCACCCATTAGATCCAAACAGGTGAAGCTCAAGTTCAACCCATGACGTCCAGAGAGGGGGAGCTTGGCTCTGTAGCACCACTTGTTTCGGGGAGTCCCCCTTGATTGAAATTGTGTACCAGCAACATGTGAGAAGTGCCAGTACGCAAGAAAAAGTGAGGGTACGCTACAGATTAAAATATGGAAGCGGCCACTTCAAGCACTGGCTGTACCTGAATATAGAGTTTGTTGAGTACCATATATGTCAGAGTAACACAATACATGTGATGACATAACTGTAACATGGTACATGGTGTTTATTTAAAAAAAAGGATTTTAACACACCTCACACTTGCACGTTACAATATTCCCCCGCTTAATGAGCGGCTTACAAAACCCTAGCATAGCTCCAGAGTGCAGGAGGGTGGTGGAATGGAGGCGGTACAGGGGGTGGGACGGCGGGCCAGGACCAGAGTCCAGCACGAATACAAGAACCAGGGAAGCAATGTGTCACAAAATCGTGACACACCTAATAGGGAGAAAATATCCCTTATGTAATATATGTGTAACATTGCAGCAGGGATGATGAAGGGAGAGCTGAGGAAGGCATCTTTGCACCAGTTTTCATTCTAATAAACACGATATTCCACAAGGCAATGTAGAACACAAATGCAACAGAAAATGAGGTCACTAAATACACAAAGGAAACAAGCACAGAAGTGCCATGTACTGTAAATTACCATAGCGATGAGCACTGGTGGGGAAAAAACAACAGACCTTCTTTAGAAAATAAATAATTCATAAATAATTAAAACGTTTACATTACCATAATTTTACTTTCTAGGGACTGGCGTGTAGATGTGTACTGACATTTCTTACATGTGTGATGAATTTTGTGATTCTAATTCATTGTCTTGATTGTGATGTGATTATAGCCATGTGTTGTTTTTTCATGATTCAATACACATACTGTATGTACAAGATACAAAAGAGTACTGTGAGCTTGAATGGTTTGTTCCAAAGCGGACAGGTTCCAAATTCGTTCTGCTTTGAAGTGTGTAGTTTGACACAATTTCATCATGTGGCCACATGATGCTGACGAAACGACTAAATTGTCATTTCATGGGGTCCTTAAGCTTGACTGGAGACTTTTTCTTTTAATAGTCAGTGAATTCATGTAGCTCATTTTCAATTTCTCAAATATTTGCTCAAATAAAGGTTATGAATGCTGTTATTTCCTTCTGACATCAGGGTTTGCTGGCACTCCTGGTTACCTGTCCCCTGAAGTCTTACGGAAGGACCCCTATGGAAAAGCTGTAGACCTGTGGGCATGTGGTTAGTGTCTTATATTTTTGCATCAAACACTAATATATGTCACAGGATATGTGTGTTGAGGTGTGCCTTTGTGCACGGTTGTACAGCACCCTATATTTCACTGTTCTGGCATATGAGAATAGTCAATATGGCTAACTTTGCGGCGAATGGCAAAAAAAATGCATGAAACATTGCAGCACCTTACAACGTCCACCTAAATGCCGTCTTGATCATAGATGTATGTACATGTAGATTCAACGTTCAACTGCAGACACGTCGACACACAACCTTTTTTCGCACACTTAACATACACTCACCTAAAGGATTATTAGGAACACCATACTAATACTGTGTTTGACCCCCTTTCGCCTTCAGAACTGCCTTAATTCTACGTGGCATTGATTCAACAAGGTGCTGAAAGCATTCTTTAGAAAAGTTGGCCCATATTGATAGGATAGCACCTTGCAGTTGATGGAGATTTGTGGGATGCACATCCAGGGCACGAAGCTCCTGTTCCACCACATCCCAAAGATGCTCTATTGGGTTGAGATCTGGTGACTGTGGGGGCCATTTTAGTACAGTGAACTCATTGTCATGTTCAAGAAACCAATTTGAAATGATTCGAGCTTTGTGACATGGTGCATTATCCTGCTGGAAGTAGCCATCAGAGGATGGGTACATGGTGGTCATAAAGGGATGGACATGGTCAGAAACAATGCTCAGGTAGGCCGTGGCATTTAAACGATGCCCAATTGGCACTAAGGGGCCTAAAGTGTGCCAAGAAAACATCCCCCACACCATTACACCACCACCACCAGCCTGCACAGTGGTAACAAGGCATGATGGATCCATGTTCTCATTCTGTTTACGCCAAATTCTGACTCTACCATCTGAATGTCTCAACAGAAATCGAGACTCATCAGACCAGGCAACATTTTTCCAGTCTTCAACTGTCCAATTTTGGTGAGCTCATGCAAATTGTAGCCTCTTTTTCCTATTTGTAGTGGAGATGAGTGGTACCCGGTGGGGTCTTCTGCTGTTGTAGCCCATCCGCCTCAAGGTTGTGCGTGTTGTGGCTTCACAAATGCTTTGCTGCATACCTCGGTTGTAACGAGTGGTTATTTCAGTCAAAGTTGCTCTTCTATCAGCTTGAATCAGTCGGCCCATTCTCCTCTGACCTCTAGCATCAACAAGGCATTTTCGCCCACAGGACTGCCGCATACTGGATGTTTTTCCCTTTTCACACCATTCTTTGTAAACTCTAGAAATGGTTGTGTGTGAAAATCCCAGTAACTGAGCAGATTGTGAAATACTCAGACCAGCCCGTCTGGCACCAACAACCATGCCACGCTCAAAATTGCTTAAATCACCTTTCTTTCCCATTCTGACATTCAGTTTGGAGTTCAGGAGATTGTCTTGACCAGGACCACACCCCTAAATGCATTGAAGCAACTGCCATGTGATTGGTTGATTAGATAATTGCATTAATGAGAAATTGAACAGGTGTTCATAATAATCCTTTAGGTGATTGTATACCATTTATCTAACATGTTCATTTTGTTATCATTTGCTATATAAACCATCAGATTGAAGGATGATTCCAACAAAACTCTATTTTCTTCAAGCTTTTTTCAAGGCAAATGTTGGTTTCTTTCCAAAAAAGACACTTGGAGACTCCAAAAGGACACCAAATAACCAAATGAGTCCATATAATTCATACATTTATGCACACCAAAGCACACATGAACAAAAAAATAATAATAATTACAGAAAAAAAACTTTGACCTGACTGCATATACCTACATATCTGTCCACATAGCGCCGGTGAATTGCAAAGCTGGTGCAAACATACCCACAATGCTACGATGAGATGCTTTCTTAGCTGCTGTTTTCGTTGGGTGTTTATTTTGTTATTGAGAGGAATGCAGCGAACACATATTTACAGATTCATCTAAGCGTCACTTAGAAGCAGCGTGGACGGCGTCGGGATGTTCGATAACAGTTATCGCTGCAAAAGTATTTTTACCACTAAACGAAGAACGAAAAAGAAAAACTCAGGGCCTTGAATCATGTTCAGTCTCTTGTAATGTACGTTGCGTCACTGATTTGGCCGAGGCTCACTCGTGTAGGAGCATGAGCGTTAAGTTGCTGGCGGCAGTTCACTTAACGGCCACCGGTGTCACTAAGAACAAGAGTTTCTGAATTCTTAAATTTGCAATGAAATGGATTATATTTTGACATACATTTGAGAGTAACAGCTTATCGAAAAAGACAAATGTAGGGCGGGGACTTGCATTGGTTGTTGAGAAGTGGAGGCAGATGAGGCTTTCCCTTGCACAAAAGGTTCTTTACAGTGGAAAAAGGTTCTTTAGGGGTATTAAAATGTTCTTCCCACTAAGAAAAAAGGTTATTTTAACGGTTCTTTGGGGAACCCAAAATGGTTCTCCTATGGCATGGTTATGAAAATGCCCTTTTGGAACCAATTTTTTATACAGTAAATGAGTGATTCTATAATTGGAGATACATTTTGCATTTCAAAAAGTTAAGGAAAAAAAACTGTTCACTAACAGAAATTCTTTCCAGTGTCTTATTGAAAACATTCCATTTTTAATAATTCAGTGCTTGCCAAACACAAGTTACTTCCTTTTTGTACTTTTAATGAAAAGTAATTTCTTTATAGTATTGTTTGTCAACTCTGTTACTGTCAAATTAGGCAATGTAGAAATAACATTGGTAACAGAGTTTGACGGCAACAGAATTGAGCATTTTAAAACTTTTGCTAGCATGAATGCTAAGAGCACGTGACACTAATGAAATCATGATTAAAATATTTTAAAACAACCCACTGTGATACATTCTGTTTTCCTTTTGATATTGTGGCAACAATTTTGACATTTTACAAAATATCTCTCGGTGTGAGAACATTTTAGATTAAAATATTTTCGCAGAGAGAGCACACACACCTTTCAGTGCTTCAGATCTTATCAGTGAGGGAAAGTGACATCATTTCCTGTATCTTACCAAGTTGTGGGAGATAATTCCAACAATTTAAAGGCAAAGTGTGTACGGTAACAGAGTTGACACAAGATTTAGGGATACATTTTTAAAAGATAAAAAGTTATTTTTAAACCATTTAATATTGTAGAATTAGGGAAATGACTATTTATGGCTTTTATAAATAAAATAAATGAAATATTACCAAAAGAAAAGTCAAGTAAAATATTTTGGTAATATTTTCGGACTAATTCGGACAACAAGAAATCATGATTTTTCAGCTATATAAGACGCTTTTTACAGAAATTATATTGTTATGGCCTGTAACATCTTGTGATCCATGACAATGAGTTACAAATTATTAAAATAATTAAAAATATAAGACATTTGGACACCAAATGTACCTGCAATTATAGAATCCCAAATATTTAATTTTTAAGAGTGTATGCATGGATGAATGATTTACAATGCGCTGTTTGGGAGGACCAACACATTTGAAATTAATGCCCATGTTAAATGCTCAAATACAAGTTGAGACACATAAAAAACTGCTTGTTCTTTCCTTATACAGGGTTCGTAGATACTGTAAAATGAAATTCCAGGACTTTTCAAGCACTACTTTTTTGGTTTTCAAGGACTACAATCAGAGATATCACTCATCAAACAATATCTTTATTATCTTTCAAAATAAAATAAAAAAAGGTAAATAGATAAATAAAAATAAACAAATCAAACTAAAAGGTACGAATAAAGTGCAGCACAATGACTGGTAACTTTAACTATTGAAAAAATTATATGACAAAGATATCGCTTTCCTTATTCAAACCCATTTTTTTTCTCTCATGAATGTATGATTGACCTGAAGAATGAAAGCTGTTTCATGTACTATCATATATATATTTATATGAGCAATATCACACTCACAGTCATGCGAAATGGCTCTATATCTATATCAGATGGGCTGCAGCATTAATTTTGCGTGAAAATATTGTTTTTATCAATAAAATTAAACACTAGTTTCACATTGTCTTTCAATAATTTAAGCACTTTTCATAAATATGGCTGTTTTCAAAGGTTTTCCAGGACTTTCAAATCTCAAAAAGTAAAATTGAAGTACTTCAAGCACTTTAAGCACCTTGTACGAACCCTGCTTATACCTTGTATTAAGTGCCGTGCACCAATATTGCATGGATTAACGCTTAAAGCTCAAGAGTATTGTACAATAATTTCTTCTCGCTCACCTCATCCATCTCAATTCCCTCTCTAGGTGTGATTCTCTACATTCTGCTGGTTGGATACCCACCCTTTTGGGATGAAGACCAACATAGACTCTATCAGCAAATTAAAGCTGGCGCCTATGATGTCAGTTAAAGCATCCTTCATATAATGTTGATGATAATGCAGGAAGTAATGATGTGTGTCTGATTCATGCTTGGATCCCTGTGTTACACCCACAGTTTCCTTCACCTGAGTGGGACACAGTAACCCCTGAGGCAAAAGATCTTATTAATAAGATGCTGACCATCAACCCATCTAAACGCATCACTGCTGCGGAGGCGCTCAAGCACCCGTGGATCTCAGTGAGTTTCTCTCCTTCCATCAGTACTTTAGACCGTACATGCATCTTTTATTGTAACTTGGAAAAAAGTTAATTAATGCACATAGTTTTGCATTGGATCATTTCTATACAGGTTAATTGAGTAAGCAAAGCAATTAATGAATTAGTCAGATTTAGCCATTTGACAGCCACAACGGTCTGAAGGGAATGTTTATTAGATGATTCATTCATAGGTATTTAATTATGTTGAGATTGCATGTTCTGGAAATGCCTGCAAAACTAACATTCTCTACATATCCTCTTGTTTTACCTTGCCTTTTAGCATCGCTCCACTGTTGCATCTTGCATGCATAGACAGGAGACTGTTGAATGTCTGAAGAAGTTCAATGCCAGAAGGAAGCTTAAGGTATGTTTATATAAGGCTGTAAGAAGCTCTCATACTGTGAGATTGCACTGTTTTAAATGATAAGCAGCATTTAAAGATCTGGGCTGGTACCCGAAAGGTTGCAGGTTTAAACCTCACAAAGGTTGTTCCATCAGCTATAAACATTGATCCCAGAGTGACACTTCACTTTAACACATATTGGGTGAAAACTAGGCCATTTAGAATCTTTAACAATTCCAAATGGAATTCCAAAAAGCCTTTTGAATTCCAAATCAGGTAGCATACAAGATGCAGAATTGCTATTTGAATTTGACAGTACAAATAAAAATGAATCCAAACTAATTCTAATTTTTTTAACTAGAAAAATAAAGTTTGTCAAGTTTGGCTTGACAAAGCTTGTTTGAAAGTTTTTAAAAAAAAGTTTCAAAAGCCTTTTGTTTGAAGGTTTAGAATTTCAGAATTCCTCTTCCTGTCATTCCATTTCAACTTCCTGTGAGGAGCTCCATTCAAATTCCTACTTACTAATTAAAAGGAAGGCTAAAAGATCCTCTGTGTTTTTCTCTTCAGGGTGCTATTCTCACTACTATGCTGGCCACCAGGAACTTCTCAGGTGACTCTAATTATTATATTTCTGTTATCTACTGTTTGTGTTTCAACCCTGTGTGAAAATCAGTATGAGTATGTCACGATCAGGAACCACACTATCATACACTGGAATTGTTTTGATTCACGTTGCAATGAAGGTTTGTACAGATGCTTGAACATCTTGTTGTGTTTGAGGCCCTTTACTGAAAGATGGTTGATGGTATTTAAGAGATGTCATAATAGCAACACTGTCAATTGAAATTAAATTATTTCACTCAATTAGTCTATACACCGATCAGGCATAACATTATGTTATATCCTAATATTGTGTTGGTCCCCGTCGAGGCATGGACTCCACTAGACTCCTGAAGGTGTGCTGTGGTATCTGGCACCAAGATGTTAGCAGCAAATCCTTTAAGTCCTGTAAGTTGCGAGGGAGGACCTCCATGGATCGGACTTGTTTGTTCAGCACATCCCACTGATGCGCGATTGGAAGTGCGAAGAGCCACCAGGGAATACCGTTACCATGAAAGGGTGTACATGGTCTGCAACAATGCTTAGGTAGGTGGTACGTGTCAAAATAACATCCACATGGATGGCAGGACCCAAGGTTTCCCAGCAGAACATTGCCCAAAGCATCACACTGCCTCCGCCGGCTTGCCTTCTTCCCATAGTGCATCCTGGTGCCATGTGTTCCCCAGGTAAGCCACGCACACGCACCCGGCCATCCACGTGATGTAAAAGAAAACGTGATTCATCAGACCAGGCCACCTTTTTCCATTGCTCCGTGTCCAGTTCTGATGCTCACGTACCACTGTTGGTGCTTTCGGCGGTGGACTGGGCTACGCAGCGCCATACGCAACAAACTGTTCCTTCCTTGGAGCACTCTTGATAGATCCTGACCACTGCAGACCGGGAACACCCCACAAGAGCTGCAGTTTTGGAGATGCTCTGACCCAGTCGTCTAGCCATCACAATTTGGCCCTTGTCAAACTCGCTCAAATCCTTACGCTTGCCCATTTTTCCTGCTTGTAACACATCAACTTTGAGGACAAAATGTTCCCTTGCTGCCTGATATATCCCACACACTAGCAGGTCCCATGATGACGAGATAATCAGTGTTATTCACTTCACCTGTCAGTGGTCATAATGTTATGCCTGATTGGTGTAGGTTTAAATGAAAAATGTCTTAAATGTAAATCTAACTCATGGAATTATTGCATTCATATTGCAACAACCCCATTAATTACAATAAATTGTGACAATTTGGTGCAGCTTACCCCAAGGTTTGATTTTATCTTTTCTCTTCAAAATGAAAAAAAAAAAATTTTCCTCCACAAATCAAAAAGCATTGAAGTGTCCATAAATCTTCATAATAATCCCCCATTAACAAATAGACAAAAACCTTTGATATTCAACATAATATAATGTCATAGATCACTATTTTCCAGAGACACAAAATTAGATGATTTAACCTTTAAGCTGTTTCGATCTCGATCTCAAAAATGTTGCAATTCAGATGAAATTAAGAAGAGCACAGACATTCAGAGAATGACCTGCCATATATGATTAATGAATGAGAAACCCTTCTCATTTTCAAACACTGAATATACAGGTGATACAGGTGACCTCTGGTGGTGAGATGACGGTACAACTGTCATGTACTTAAGTAAAAAGTAGCCATTACTACTACCTGTTTGAGTGTTACGCTGGTAACTGGACCTCACATCATATTAATAAATTAATACAAAAGAACTTGCATTTCAAATTTTGTTAGCAAGATGGATGAATGTATCCAGGCTGTACACCACCATGTAGAACAGGGCCGGACTGGGACAAAATTTCAGGCTGGGATATCTCACACTCACCCAGACCATCCCATACACCCACAACAAATTCTGAAACCACGGAAAACCACACGTTTTTATTTTTATGTTTCTATGTTTTGTCTCCACCTTGTTGCAAAACAACCACCTCATTGTAATTTGTTTGCACATAATATAAATGTATTTTAGTTCAATTTAAAGTATTACATTATGACCATGTGTTATTGTTTTATCTTAAAATGACTTAAATACTAGATTTAACAACTATATTTTCTAAATCGCCTAAATGTCAAAATTAGTACAATAACTACATCATGACAATATCTTTATAGAAAAATCCTAATACTGAACGTTATTGCATTATCGTGAGCCATTTTTTTACCTTATGAAAACTAAACATGGTATTAATATAGTAAAAGTAAAGTTTTTTGGCGGATTGATTACCATTTGTATAACCATAGATGTACCACAAATTTCATGGTTAAACTATGGTTAGTGCAGCAAAACATGGTTAATTTGTGGTTGCCATGGCTTTTGGTTTCATATGTAGTAAAACCATCGGTAATTTCCATAAGGGTTGTGTTGTTGTCTGCCTTAGCTCCCTATTATAAACCAATGTGAATATGTGTCTGCTAAATTACTACTGTAACTTTACAATAGATCATAATGATGTCCATAGCATATCTGAGTGATGATAGTAATGAGGTGCTACTGCTAACAGTTGCTAGCAGTTAAATGCTTAACTAAGTAAACAAAGACAAAACTACAATAGCATATTTGCAGATGAAACTGACCTGCACTTGAAGTCCTGAACAGATCAGTATTTTGGCTCTCTGCTTCAGTCACGAGTCTCTCGCATTGATTAGCCTATTCTGATCGGAAAAACACGTTTGGCGAATCGTAGCGTTTGCCAGTCAAGACTAACCGATTCATGATTTATTAGAGATTAAAACTAAAGTAACAAACCTGGTTTGAAAATGTAATTACTGTACATTTTTACAGACACATTAGCCAAATTTCTAAATTCCGCAGGCAAAGTAGTTCCATTGTCCATTGACAGTAGTGGAGATGCACAAAGCACTGCTTATTCACACACTTTTTAAAAAGTGAATGTGTGTGTTCAGAGTTCAACAATCTTGAATTCGATGGGAAATCCATGTAAGGACATTTTTCACCTCAGGTGTCCTATTTTAGATTACTAAATTGCACACAAAGGTAAATGTAAAGTCACAATTTACGTGAAACAAAAGATTAATTTGAAGTCACAATGTTGTAATGTGAAGTTGCATTTGCAAGATCCTTTATTTAATTATTTATTTATTTATGTAGACAGGCACCATGCATGTCCATAAAATGTTTTCAAATAGTAGGAGATCATGGAGTGAAGCAGAACTTAATTTCACCAAGTGCAACATGTTCCTGGATCAACATCTTTAATGATCCTAGAACCTAGAGATTTGAAGTTTACATGTCAAGTTTAGGCTTAGAAAGGTGCTGTTATTCACCTATAATTTCCCTCTGATTTTAGGGATAACTTAAAGGCTTGTTCACACCGGGACGATTATCGCCCGCGTTTATCGGCGCCGTTTAACGCCTCGTGACGAAACAAAGGGCGCCAATGTGAGTGTGCACACAGACGCACAAAATGCCAGGCGTAAAAGTGAATTTTTTAAAAAATGCCTCGGGTTTGTTTTTTTGGTTTGACGCGCCAAGTTAAAAACTGGCCGACCAATGAAATTGCCGCTTTTGTTCACGTGCCTGGAGCTGCTGAAGTTACAGTAACACACAACTTGGTGGCCCTCAAGCACAAAACGGTCTTGCCGAGCACACATTAGCGAAGAAGAAGATGCAACGACGCAAGATGAATGTCTCTTTGGTGTCTGAAGCGACTACAAAAATCTCTATAAGAGGGAGTTGTTATATGGAGAGGAATTGCAGATCAAATAAGATTTTGATGGTCAGTTTGATCTGCAATCAAATCAAAAGTGCCATCTACTGTCTGCGAGTGAATTTGCATGAAAATCGATTGGGTATGAACACAAAGACGCGTCAAAAAACGTATCGAAAACCGCTGGCGATAAGCGCACGCGATAATCGTCCCGGTGTGCGCAGGCCTTTACTGTATAAAAGTTTAAAAGTTGATGCCACAGATTCAGGGGCACCACGATACCTTAATCCGATCCTGTTTGGGAATTACGTTCTTTTTTAAGTATTGTGTTCCTTGTGGGGGTGTATGTCATGCGTGTGAGGGTCTGTAAAAGGTCAGCGGTGTCTACACTAAAATAGATTCAGATTGCTCCACCTGTTCAAGTTTAGCAGCCGTAGCTTTTGCATAGGCCATTCTATCACTCCCAAACACTGTTGATCATTCATCACATTCAGTCTATTTTTACCCAGAGCGGTCATTCTTCACTACTTGAGATAATGTTGAGCGGAAACATACTGGCCTGAGTACCTTCAATGTGAACATTCAAACTGAGATGTAGGTCAAGCACGATCAAGACAGATTTCATAATTCTGATCATTCTAGTTTCCGATCGAAGGTGAGGAAATACCCATCCAATAATAGCTTCAATAAAAGACTAACTCTATCACGAATCTTCTATTTTTGGACTCTATCTATGTGTGCTTTATTCATTATTCTCAAATGTATTTAGATTTTTTTATTAGATGGGTTTAACATTATATATTCACTCACTGTTTGTTTTGAGCAGCCATTAAAAGTGACCAGTTCCTGGAGTGTGGGAGAGTGTGATTATGTATGCTGGAAACTCCCAGCACCTATTTTAGAAAGTCAACAGATCTCCAGAGCCAAACTTGAGCTGGAGCAGAGCAGTGCTATGCCTCTCACTATGCTTTTCTGGGCTTTTGTGCCCTTTCTTATAGCAATTTCGCTCTTTTTCTTTCTCTCTCATTCAGGAGGAAAGAGTGGCGTCAGCAAGAAGACAGATGGTGTGAAGGTAGGGTGGAAATCAGATATTCAGTTTAGATCATTTAATTGATACTGTTTGGATTTAAGCCTATAGTTACCACACTGGATAACTTTATTTTATGTTATATTATATCATAGACAACAGTTCACTCCACTTTTTTTGTGTGTGTTTGTGAGTCTTTGAATCATTCACATAACTGATTTATTGAAAACACACAGGAACAAAACTTCACAGCTGATTTTGGAATAGCATACTCCTTTCACTATTTCCGCCATATCATATTAAAGTCCTGTCCTCCAGTTCTCTGTGACACTGGGCCTGTCTGACAGAACCATGCATCCACTTTGGACCTCCTCTCATTCTGTTGCGAAGGTAAACTGTGGTTTGTTAAACAATTTTTGCCCTTAAAAGGATAGTTCACCCAAAATTGAACATTTTGTCATCATTTACTCACCCTCAAGTTGTTCCAAACCTGTATGAGTTTATTTCTTCTGTTGAGCACAAAAGAAGATATTTTAAAGAATGCTGGTAACCAAACGGTTGATGGCACCCATTGACTTCCATAGTAGAAAAAATACTAATATGGAAGTCGAGGGTTGGCAGTCTAACACCGGCCATGCCTATAACACTGGAATCACTGGATCATGAGACAGTTACATGTACAATATGTGCAATGCCCTATGTACAATTGAAGTATGTCCATTCAAAGTGCATTTGAGAGTTCAAAAGCTAGTGTTTGACAGAATTCATTTCTCATATGGCTCTGGGGTAGAAACTGTTTGTCCAATGTGATACAATGGACTAGGGTTGGGCCAATAGACGATGCCATCATCCATCGGCGATGGCTGACAAACATCACGATGTTGAGCCGGCATTCAAAACAGTTCAAGGAACACAATTTAAACACTACAGATTTTATTGTGCAAAAAAAGGGCAAACGAATTATAGGCTACTGGATGTTTTACACAAACTAAACAAATTATATTCAAATGGCGGAACCGCGATCTGCATCCAGACCCTGACATGTTTCCATCCAGACCATGAGACAGAACGGTAGCACCATTTTCCTGTTTCTAGTTGAAGTGAGCAGAGCAAAACAGCTGTGCAGATCACACCACAAGCACTCAGGATCGTTTGTGGTAATGATGTTTCAGCGCTATATCCTCTAGTAGTTTCTAAAGCCAAACGCGCTTCATTCAAGCCCTTTTAGCTCTGTGCACGTTCTCTCTTTCTCCAGACGCGCATCACATTAACGGAGCTTAACGCTTAAACGCACCCCCCTGATGTCATCGCCCATCGCAATGTTTCACTGTAGACATCGTCTGATGCCAATTTGGTAGACATTGCCCAACCCTACAATGGACCTGAAAGCCGGACAAACAGATGATGTCCATGGTGGAATGGGCCTTTAGTATGTTAGCCACTCTACTTAGAAAATGAGAGCCGAATAAGTCTTCGGTAACACTTTATTTTCATGGTCCACTTCAGACATTCCACTAACTATAACTTTGAAATTACGTATCAACTAACTCTCATTAGAGTATTAGTAGACTGTCTGCTTAATATCTGCTAACACTTTATGTTGATGCTCCCCAACAGACATTCTACTGACTATAAGTATCTTTGGAACTACATGTCAACTTATTCTACTAACCCGAACCCTAACCGAACAGTTTACTAATACTCTAATGAGAGTTAGCAGACATATAGTTGCAAAGTTAATTATAGTTAGTAGAATGTCTAGAGTGGGCCATCGAAATAATGTGTAACCAAGTCTTCCAGTGAGGGCAGTGGGCTGTACTGATGACCCTCTGGAGGGCTCTCCTGTCCGCCGCTGAGCAGCTGGCATACCACATAGAGATGTTGTGCGTCAGCACACTCTCAATGGAGCAGTGATAGAAGGATACCAGCAGTTTTCCTTGCAGTTGATTGTGCCTGAGGATCCACAGGAAATCTCTGCTGTGCCTTCTTGACTACTGTGGTGGTGTTGGTAGCCCAGGAGAGATCTGAGGAGATATGTATACCCAGAAACCTGAAAACGGGGACCATTTCCACTGTCCCTGTTAATGTATAAAGGCTTGAGGGCTGCACTGCTCTTCTAGAAATTTAGTATGAGTTCTATTATTTGTAAAGAGTTCAATATGAGACTATTGTCTGAGCACCACACTGCCAAACTTTGGACTTTGTCACTATATGAGCTGTCTCCTCTTCTCCTGTGATAAGTCTTGTGTCGACACTTAATAATGGTGGGATGGGTGGGGACACAGTCATGAGTGTAGAGGGCATAGAGAAGGGGGCTCAGCACATAGCCCTGCGGGACGCCTGTGCTGAGTGTGAGGGTGGAGGAGAGATGAGGGCCTAGTCTAACAGTCTGAGGGTGATTTGTCAAAAAGTCATTGACCTCCATGGCAAATGGATTGGGAAAAACCCAAGCCATCAAGTTTGGCAACCAATCTGCCCGGAATGACTATGTTAAAGGCAGAGCTAAAGTCTATGAAGAGCATGATGTTCATGGACATAAAGGCCCTACAGCACTTGAATCTGGATAACTGTAGCTTGCAAAATGGTGCTTACAGTGATTTTATGTTCTCCAGTGCAGAGAAGGCTTTAATAAAGTGAGAAAGCCGCACATATCTCTAAATAATGTTTTATCAACCAACAGAATGTTTTTTTTTTAATTAATCCCACCCCTAAACCTACCCCACATTTTTTTATTTACATCCAAAATTCAACCTCAGAAGGGACCATGACATACACCATTTCCAGTGCAGTTGAAGAGCCCACGGCTGTTTAAATGAAAACTCCCCAAGATGGACATTCTGACATATTTTTGTGTGTATTTGTCCGTTTCAGCCATAGGTCGTCACCATCTTGGCAGCGCGCCACTGCACGTCACTCCCGGATAACCAAAATGGGCAAAGAGGCGGGACGTGGGTGGAGCTGAGGTGACTAGTTCCTGAAACCACGCCCGCCTAGCTCGACGGTAGTGACCGCAGCGGCAATCCACCTGTCACTCAAGTGGTCACGCCCTTAATTATGCAGAACTTTAAGGCTTAATATAATTTAAACGGATGAGTTATAAAAAAATTCACCCCCTCACAGTTGTCATGAAGGGCAAAATGAGCTATAGAGACCAAAACCACTTTTTGTACCAGGGTGTAAAAAAAAAATTCTGCTGTAAATTTGGGCATTTTAACATGGGGAGTCTATGGGATTGACTCATTTTTGGAGCCTATCTCTAGCGGCCAGTTGATGAATTGCAGTTTAAGTCACTTCCATGTTGGATTCAAGAGAGAGACCGGAAGGTTGCCGCTTGGTTTCAGCACACGCCTGAAGCCCAAAGTAGCCTATACTCTTCCGTGTTTCGCTCTGTCTCGGAGCGCGCACACAGTATCACTACTAATAGCTCAATACGCTCTTCTTTTTTTTTGTACAGAGCAAGTCCGGCAGGAGACTGTATATTACGACAATCCCATTACATGATCTGACTGATTTGGATGTTAAGGGCAACAACGCATCGCTTTAAAGGAAAGGAATGGAATGTGGAATGGAATCGTTGGAAGCAAAAACTAAACTAAAATTCTATTAATCACAGCCCTAGGCATTGAATCATCTCTGAGAGCAAGGCGGCTCACTGGTGGGGCAACTTGCATACTTTGCATATAGGGAGAACCGGCACTAGTCAGCCACCACATCCATCCTGGAGCCAGTGCTCAATGACCTGTCCTCCCAGGAGTTAGTCCCCTCCCTGAAACCCACCCTAAAATTGTTCCTCCACCTGTCCCATCCAGTATGTTAGACTCTCTAGTTCCATCCAGTTCCCTGGTCCTTCCTCCTCCGCTGGTTCTGTCCAGTTCCTTGGGTCCACTTCCTTCATTGGCTCTGTCCAGTTCCCTGGCTCCTTCTTATCCTCTAGCTCCACTGACTCTCAATCCTCCAGTTCCAGTCTCCTGGTCACCTAGATCCACCGCGATCTTGGAGTGGTGGCCTCCAAATTTCGACCCTATTGGCTCCTCCTCAGCCCTCCAAGCCCATGATACCACCTTGACCATTTGATCCCTTGGCTCCACCTTGGCTCGTCAATTCCTTGGCTCCACCATTGTTATGACTCCAGCTCCTCTATGGTTACTTCCTCAGCCTGCGCAATACAAATTGTGTGCTATACTCCACCATATGGTTGCTATTGTGTACGGAACAGACTGAAATATACATCATTATATATACACCATATCCAATTGGATTCAATGTCCAGTAGTGGTCATTTCACCTGTAAACTACAGTGATATTACCAGCTGTAGATTGTTTCATATTTAAAAAAAACAAGTTTTTCATGAAACCAGGTAGGTTAGAACTACAGGTACTCCTATGAGTGCTTCCTTAAGCCTTATAAGCCAAGGAATAGATTTAAGGTGGACTGAATTTATGGAGGACTGTTTTGGACTTGATGCAGGAGCACATTATTCACATATTCACGGCTGTTCCTCTCATCTCCCTCTGTCAATTCAGTGTTTGTTCCTGTCTAACCTCTTCTCATTTCTCTTCCAGAAAAGGAAGTCCAGTTCCAGCACCCAGCTGATGGTGAGTGTGAAACAGGCTCCATCCTGTTGACAATCTGCCACAACTGGCAACCTTTAAAGGCAACCTAACAATGAGCAAAACATGGCTGCCATGGAGCTGGACTTTCTTTTTGCTGATGTTGATGTTACATCACGTCTGTAAAGCTGATGCAAATCTGACACATTCACTATTGCAGGACTGATGTCAAGTCAGCAGCTTGACACCTCTGATTTTTACTAACTCTTTCTTTTTGTTGAAGTCACAGAGAAAGCAGCTGGTCAACTATGATCTTGTATTATGTGATCCTGGCTTTGAAATTAACAATAAACCCTGAATCTCAATGTATCCTTTATAGGAATCATCAGAGAGTACCAACACCACAATTGAGGATGAGGATACTAGAGGTGAGACTGTCTGTCTGTCCGTCCATCCATCCATCCATTAATTCATTCCTCCAGTCACCCATTTATCCATCCATCCCTTCATTCCTCCATCCATCCATCAATCCATCTCTTCATCTATCCATCCATTCTTCCATTTCTCCACCCATCCCTTCATTCCTCAATTCCTTCATCCATCCCTTCATTCCTCTATTCATCTATTCATTCCTCCATCCATCTATTCATTCCTCCATTAATCCATCCATTCATCTATCCCTTCATTCCTCCATCCATCCCTTCATTTCTCCATCCATCCCTCCCTTCATCCATCCTTCCATCCATTCCTCCATTCATCCATTCATCCATCCATCCCTTCATTCATCCATTCATCCATCACTTAATTCCTCCATCCATCCCTTCATTCCTCCATCCATCTATTCATTCCTTCATTCCTCCATCCATCCCTTCATTTCTCCATCCATCCATCCCTCCCTTCATCCATCCTTCCATTCCTCCATTCATCCATCTATCCCTTCATCCATCCATCCCTTCATTCATCCATTCCTCCATTTATTCATCTATCCATTCATTCCTCCATCCATCACTTAATTCCTCCATCCATCCATTCATCCATCCATCCCTTCATTCCTCTATCCATTCATTCCTCCATTCCACCATCCATCCCTTCATTCCACCATTCCTACATCCATCCATTTATTTCTCTATTTATTCCTTTATTCCTCCATTCATCCATCCATCCCTTAATTCCACCATCCATTCATTCATTCCTCCATTCCACCATCCATCCCTTCATTCCTCCATTCATCCATCCATCCCTTCATTCCACCATCCATCCACCCATCCCTTCATCCCTTCATTCCTCCATTCCTCCATCCATCCATCTTCTCTCTTATCTAAGTATTCACATAACGCTTGACTTGTTGTGTTGCAGCCAGGAGTTAAAATGGATTTAATTGGGATTTTTATTGGGAACTTAACCTGCCCATCAGAAAGAAATGTCTCTGCACATTAAACTGGGCTTAAGAGTATCCTGTTTTTCAACATCCCAAAACATTACATGCAAAGGAGACATAAAGTGAGAAATCAAATGTTCCTTGATATGTAATAGCTCATTGTATAATAAGCACATTTCATGTTTCAGAACTCAAAACTTCTTCCCCAGTCCAAAAAAAGCATTTCTTGTTTTGAAATGTCTGCACCACTGAAAAAGAACTTCAAAATCTTTATCTTTCTGCTTTGCAGTGAGGAAGCAAGAAATCATCAAAGTAACTGAGCAACTCATTGAAGCCATCAGCAATGGAGACTTTGAGAGTTACACGTGAGTTTGGCCACCATTTGTTTTCATCCAGTCCTTCAACATTTGCATGTGCTAATCATTAAATATGAATGTACTGTAGTGGAGACTGGGGACGGTTGTAACACTTTTTTAACGTCTGTAAAGGCCTGTTCACACCAAGGATGATAACTATAACAATAACGGTAGCACTTTATTTTACAGTCCTGTTCCGCATGTACATACTATGTACTTAGTAATTACAATAACTGGGTTATTGGTAACAAGGTACTAACCTTGAACCTACACCTAAACATTAAGCCATGTAGTTACCTTATATTACCAGTGCTTTCTTGGGTAACTACACTGTAACTACTAGGGTTGCCAACTTCAGAAAAGGAAAATATTTTTTTTTTATAGGAAAATAAGGGACACTCAAAATATTTGTACTGTACCACACAGTGTATGTCATTTCAGTGCCTGCAGTTGAGTGTGTGTATGAAAGGTTCTCAGACATAAACACATTTGTTTTGCTTAACCTATTAATGCACAATTTAATCCTAAAATTAATTAACGTCATAGAAATAAATGTCAATTGTTACACAAACCATCTAAAGCTTTTGTAGCATTATCACTACCGTTCAAAAGTTTGGGGTCAGTAAGAATTTGTTTTAAAGAAATTAATAGTTTTATTCAGCAAGAATGCGTTAAATTTGACAAAAGTGACAGTAAAGACATTTTAATGTTAGATTCAGATTAATGTTCATCAAAAGAATCCTGAAAAAAAATGTTTTCAACTGTTTTCAACATCTTCTATTACAGTATCACTGTGAATATCATAATCATGTGTTTGCAATATAATCTACAAATGCATACACAACAGATGTTCCTGCCACGTTTAAAGGTATTTTACTCGCATACACCTAGTTTGCAGAACAAACTAAACCGACAAACTAAACGCTCCCGTGAAGTCTGCCGTTGCTAAGCAGCCATGAGCCGCGTTCTCCATGATGATGAAGTTTCAGCAAAGGATAAATGGATTTCCAGCCCTTGCATTAGCTCTATTGCTGGATATATTTATGGAGATGAGCAATGATCAGCTGTTCGTCTTTCTTGGCTGAGCTGCTGTTACGGAAAGGCCGAAGCTGATCAGTTGGTTCGATGTCACTTGACCTGCTTGTGGCATTTCTGAAAAGTTGGTTTTTTTTCACCGCATGAGCATCGCAACGGCGTTGCTCTCTATTTGAGCGCACTTGATGCGCGTCTACATTTAAAATATTGAACTTAAGCACGCAAAAGACGCAACATATGCGAACGGCCTCTTAGTCAGTGGTTAGATCAGCGTAGCAGTCAATAATCGGGACAAGGGAGGTCACGTACGGGACAAATCAATTAGGCCCAATATACGGGATGTCCCGGCTAATACAGGACAGTTGGCAACCCTACTGTAAAATAAAGTGTAACCACAATAATTATAAAGCTTTTTATTCCAGCTGATGAATGATACGATGAACCTGATTGAGCTCCTGCATGACCTGTAAGAGCTTGAGCATGTAAAGCAGAAGTCAAACTTTCCTCCTTTTTTTCTCCTTCTACCTGTGGTTGAATAGTCACACGTTATACTGCAGGGCTGTTGAATGCGTGAATCTGATTGGCTGATGAACGTTCTAAAGTGTGCAGTTATTTTCAGGGAAACACACGGCTAAAGTAGTTCCAGCAGGTTTTGACCGCATTACAGTTCCAGATCACTCCGCCAAATGATTTCAGTTATTTCAAAAGATCCTTACAGACGACAACAGCAAAAGAAGCAAAACCTACAACGACACACTGACTGAGCAAATAAATATAGCAAACAATAGGACAAAAAACGACACATTATTTCCATGCACAAAATTACGTTTTATTATGTACGGAGAGCACATACTCTTTCTCCCGCTCAAACACACACACATACAGTACGGACACACATTCTCACAGAAACGTGTTGTCAGCTCCGCTCTGATGATTTTATCAGTAAAATAGTTTAACAACTTAAAAGACATTTCTCACTAGCGAGGTAATAACACCGCTGTTCTTGAAGCAGATAAACTTACAGTTTCACTATTAGTAGAGACGCACAGACTCTGGTAATTCACACACTCTTCATCTCTCTCTCTCTCTCTCTAATAACTGCATTATTCTGTTATCAATGGCTCAAGCCTCCATTACTAGCTCTAAAATTACATTTTGGAATTAGCATGGGTTTAGATGCGTAAGAAATTAGGGTAACACTTTACAATACGGGTGCACTAATATGCATTAATTCATGCTTAACTAATGCACAGATAATCATGAGGTAATGTATGACTCATGAAGAACTAAACCATTTATTAATGATTACTGCATCAGCAACTAATGAAGATTATATATGATTAATAGATTAAGTAATCATTAAATTGTTATTATTTAAATGTGTCATATTGTATGAATTCCCTAATAACATATTATATTAAATAATAGTGTAAATTCATATGTTAATTACCACAATGGGTCAAAGCCATGCATTTCAACTTCCAGTTGTCTGCTTTAATTAATCATTAGGTAACGGTTTGCAAAGGTATCATTATGTTATGACTTTACTTGAGGCACATGACTGTTAACTAATTCAAAACTCATAACCACAATGACATATTACTTAACAATTAGTTAACAGTCATGTGCCTCAACAAGTAAAGTCATAACATAATGATACCTTTGCAAACCGTTACCTAATGATTAATTAAAGCAGACAACTGGAAGTTGAAATGCATGGCTTTGACCCATTGTGGTAATTAACATATGAATGTACACTATTAGTTAATATAATATGTTATTAGGAAATTAATACAATATGACACATTTATATAATAACAATTTATTGAAATATTTAACGCAGTCCATTACACTATATGATCACGCTCTTATTCATGCAAATGCTTTTAAACCATTCAAGCGTGACAAGACAAAAGAAAACACACTTTCTGTGAATGTCCTGACTATGTGACACACACGACGCGCACTAGAATCGCACTTTCGCATTTGAATGAATAATAACTCACAGAATGCCCATTTTGTTGAGTATTCTCACAAGAGCAGAGATCTATCTATCTATATCTATATTTCATTTATTATTTATGCAGTGCAGACTGTTTGATAACGTTATTCAATTTCTGTATATTTCCTACTGTTAGACAGAAGGCCACAGGTAAATATGACATTTATTATAATGTGTTTATGTGAAGATTGCTTTAAGATCACTTAAATTAAAAGTTATTTTTTAAAGCCTAATAAATGTTGAAATTGATAGCTTTCAGTTAAACTGTAATGATGAATGTCTATCATTAATGTTTCATAGAGACATCAGTATCAGTATTAGCATCAGTGATACTGGCCTTCATTCATAAAAAGATTCATTACAACAAATATTTAAAATATACCGTATTTAAGTTGTTTCTACATTAATTTGGAGAGTTATTACAATATAAAAATATTAAAAACTCTGTTTTTAATCACAATCAATTGCGATTAATTACAGAAAAATGTGCAGTTAATTAGTTGTTGTTTTTTTTAAATCAATTGACAGCACTACTTGAAATCCATCATCTGAACAATGTTTTGAGGTGTGGTAACCGTAGTATAAGCGGAATAATTGAAAAATAATGCACACCTGAGGTGTAACTCCGCTTTGTGCCATGGCCGCACAACCACCTGTGCATTATAATTTAATCATTTAACAGCCCGTCATTTAATTATTCTTTAATTAACGCCTTCAAACTGGACCATTTCTACATCCGTATAGATTTGATTGCAAAAATAAATTCAGTAGAAATTCCCAGGTGTGTCCTCAAGATCAAATTTGGTAAGAACTTGACAAAATGTGTAGGAGTAGTAGCATAAAAACTTGATTGTAAGGTGCCATTCCCCAAATTCTCAGGTGGTTTGGAGCACCGCACCGAGGACACACACCAAGTTTCACTTCAGAACAAGCATTAAAAATATGTTGTATAGTTTATGTTGAAATTCAAAATGGTGAAGGGACAAAATTGCTGAGGCGTTGATATCCTGTGATTCATAAAATCCAAGAAATCCTTTAGAACAAATAGTCTCTTGAACATGCCATGGTGCCAATATAAAGCGTTACCAAGATACAGACTCACTTCCTGTCAGCTACATAAAAAATGCCTTCCTGAAATGGAAACCAGTTTTAAAGGCTGTCTGAGAGTGAGTTAAGCAGAATACAGCGATCCACAGTATCAATCAGTCTAAAATTGTTGTGGACAAATTGTCTGCTGTAATTATGATAAGGCTGATCCTTTACAGGACAAAGAATGTTTAAAAACAGTGTCTATAAAAGGACACATGATATGTTAAAGTGAAGCCATATAAACACTGCTATAAAGTTAAATCAGTGACGTATACTGAAACGTGTGTAACTTAATAAAAAAACTGTGATGTTAAAAAGCAGATGGTCTCCTGTCATGCCTATGAGGGAGTAAGTTATCATTTCAACGTTCCAGATATTCTGAATCTCTTTTCCTGTCTGAAGCTTCCTCAGCTGGTTATAAAATGAGGTTTTAAAGAGCTCCACAACCAATAAATCAATGTCAAGAAGACTTCATTCAGTATGGTATATTATCATATTAGTTGGCTGTAGGACGCATGCAGCAGGAGGATCATTGTTTAGCCAGTTAAACTACCAAATCACTTCAAATTATTCTGTATGCTTGGAGAAAATAAAATAAAATAAAGCATTGAAGTGTTTGTGTTTTGAGTGATCCAGTAAGTGATGTGTGTGTGCAGGAAGATGTGTGATCCCAGTGTTACAGCGTTTGAGCCCGAGGCCCTGGGAAACCTGGTGGAGGGGCTGGACTTTCATCGCTTCTACTTTGAAAACTGTAAGATCAAACATTTTCATATATTTACACACACTATATTGCCAAAATTATTGGGACACTCCTCCAAATCATTGAATGTAGGTGTTCAATCACTTCATGGCGACAGGTGTATAAATCAAGCACTAGACGCTTCTACAAACATTTGTGAAAGAACGGGTCGCTCTCAGGAGCTCAGTGAACTCAAGCGTGGTACCGTGATAGGTTGCCACCTGTGCAATAAGTCCATTCCTGAAATTTCCTCACTACTAAATATTCCACGCTCAACTGTTAGTGGGATTATAACAAAGTGGAAGCAATTGGGAACAACAGCAACTCAGCCACAAAGTGATAGGCCACGTAAAATCACAGAGCGGGGTCAGCGCATGCTGAGGGTCACAGTGCGCAGAAGTCGCCAACTTTCTGCAGAGTCAATAGCTACAGACCTCCAAACTTCATGTGGCCTTCAGATTAGCTCAAGAACAGTGCGTAGAGATCTTCATGGAATGGGTTTCCATGGCCGAGCATCTTATCCAAGCCTTAAAGTCCCAAAGTGTGGTGGATGCAGTGGTGTAAAGCACACCGCCACTGGACTCTAGAGCAGTGGAGACGTGTTCTCTGGAGTGACCAATCACGCTTCTCTGTCTGGCAATCCGATGGACGAGTCTGGGTTTGGCGGTTGCCAGGAGAACGATACTTGCCTGACTGCATTGTGCTAAGTGTAAAGTTGGGCTTAGCCCCTCAGTTCCAGTGAAAGGAACTCTTAATGCTTCAGCATACCAAGACATTTTGGACAATTTCATGCTCCCAACTTTGTGGGAACAGTTTGGGGACGGACCTTCCTGTTCCAACATGACTACGCACCAGTGCACAAAGCGTCGGTCCATAAAGACATGGATGAGCGAGTTTGGTGTGGAGGAACTTGACTGGCCTGCACAGAGTCCTGACCTCATCCCGATAGAACACCTTTGGGATGAATTAGAGCGGAGACTGCGAGCCAGGCCTTCTCGTCCAACATCAGTGCCTGACCTCACAAATGCGCTTCTAGAAGAATGGTCAAAAATTCCCATAAACACACTCCTGTGTGTGTGTGTGCGTGTGTGTGTGTGTGTGTGTGTGTGTGTGTGTGTGTGTGTGTGTGTGTGTGTGTGTAAAATACTGTGAACACAAAACATTTTCATTTTATATACAGGTGCTGGTCATGTAATTAGAATATCATCAAAAAGTTGATTTAGTTCACTAATTCCATTCAAAAAGTGAAACTTATTATATGAATTATATTCATTCATTACACACAGACTGATATATTTCAAATGTTTATTTGTTTTAATTTTGATGATTATAACTGACAACTAAGGAAAATCCCAAATTCAGTATCTCAGAAAATTTGAATATTACTTAAGACCAATACAAATAAAGGATTTTTAGAAATCTTGGCCAACTGAAAAGTATGAACATAAAAAGTATGAGCATGTACAGCACTCAATACTTAGTTGGGACTCCTTTTGCCTGAATTACTGCAGCAATGCGGCATGGCATGGAGTCGATCAGTCTGTGGCACTGCTCAGGTGTTATGAGAGCCCAGGTTGCTCTGATAGTGGCCTTCAGCTCTTCTGCATTGTTGGGTCTGGCATATCGCATCTTCCTCTTCACAGTTAAGGTCAGGCGAGTTTGCTGGCCAATTAAGAACAGGGATACCATGGTCCTTAAACCAGGTACTGGTTGCTTTGGCACTGTGTGCAGGTGCCAAGTCCTGTTGGAAAATGAAATCTGCATCTCCATAAAGTTGGTCAGCAGCAGGAAGCATGAAGTGCTCTAAAAAGAGTGGCTTGACACAAGGAATGCGACAGCTGAAACCCATGTCTTGCATACGTCTGTGCGTAGTGGTTCTTGAAGCGCTGACTCCAGCTGCAGTCCACTCTTTGTAAATCTCCTCCACATTTTTGAATGGGTTTTGTTTAACAGTCCTCTCCAGGGTGCGGTTATCCCTGTTGCTTGTACACTTTTTTCTACCACATCTTTTCCTTCCCTTCGCCTCTCTATTAATGTGCTTGGACACAGAGCTCTGTGAACAGCCAGCCTCTTTTGCAATGACCTTTTGTGTCTTGCCCTCCTTGTGCAAGGTGTCAATGGTCGTCTTTTGGACAACTGTCAAGTCAGCAGTCTTCCCCATGATTGTGTAGCCTACAGAACTAGACTGAGAGACCATTTAAAGGCTTTTGCAGGTGTTTTGAGTTAATTAGCTGATTAGAGTGTGGCACCAGGCGCCTTCAATATTGAACCTTTTCACAATATTCTAATTTTCTGAGATACTGAATTTGGGATTTTCCTTAGTTGTCAGTTATAATCATCAAAATTAAAAGAAATAAACATTTGAAATATATCAGTCTGTGTGTAATGAATGAATATAATATACAAGTTTCACTTTTTGAATGGAATTAGTGAAATAAATCAACTTTTTGATGATATTCTAATTATATGACCAGCACCTGTATATATATATATATATAGTAATAGTTATCCCACTGGAGGCAAGCTTGATGAACTCAAGTGCAGTTTATTTAAATAATAACTAACATAAATCCAAACATTGACTTGACCCCAGCAGACTTGACCCTCACCAAACAGCGGGTTACACAAACAATACTTGACAAGGACCATGGCAAACATGAGGGCTTAAATACACAGATACTAATGACTAGACAAGGGACACCTTTGAACAATGATCAAGACAATGAACCAATGAGAACATGACACAAGATCACATGAGGGCATGGGAATCACATGAAACAAACCCAAACACACTGTGACATATACACTCACCTAAAGGATTATTAGGAACACCTGTTCAATTTCTCATTAATGCAATTATCTAATCAACCAATCACATGGCAGTTGCTTCAATGCATTTAGGGGTGTGGTCCTGGTCAAGACAATCTCCTGAACTCCAAACTGAATGTCAGAATGGGAAAGAAAGGTGATTTAAGCAATTTTGAGCGTGGCATGGTTGTTGGTGCCAGACGGGCCGGTCTGAGTATTTCACAATCTGCTCAGTTACTGGGATTTTCACGCACAACCATTTCTAGAGTTTACAAAGAATGGTGTGAAAAGGGAAAAACATCCAGTATGCGGCAGTCCTGTGGGCGAAAATGCCTTGTTGATGCTAGAGGTCAGAGGAGAATGGGCCGACTGATTCAAGCTGATAGAAGAGCAACTTTGACTGAAATAACCACTCGTTACAACCGAGGTATGCAGCAAAGCATTTGTGAAGCCACAACACGCACAACCTTGAGGCGGATGGGCTACAACAGCAGAAGACCCCACCGGGTACCACTCATCTCCACTACAAATAGGAAAAAGAGGCTACAATTTGCACGAGCTCACCAAAATTGGACAGTTGAAGACTGGAAAAATGTTGCCTGGTCTGATGAGTCTCGATTTCTGTTGAGACACCAGATCTCAACCCAATAGAGCATCTTTGGGATGTGGTGGAACGGGAGCTTCGTGCCCTGGATGTGCATCCCACAAATCTCCATCAACTGCAAGATGCTATCCTATCAATATGGGCCAACATTTCTAAAGAATGCTTTCAGCACCTTGTTGAATCAATGCCACGTAGAATTAAGGCAGTTCTGAAGGCGAAAGGGGGTCAAACACAGTATTAGTATGGTGTTCCTAATAATCCTTTAGGTGAGTGTATATATATATATATATATATATATATATAATTTTCACAAATTATTTTATATTCAGTTAATTTCATTGTGACAAGGAGGCTTGAGAGTTAGGATCCATGTGCAGTTTATTGTTGCCGGATATCAGAATGAAAAAGAATGTGGATATAACGGCAACAGAGAGGTGATGCAACATACAGAGCATACAGAGAAATACACAATGTAATGCTGAAATGTCTGCAGCTAGGAGAACTGTGCTAAAGTGCATTACGTTGCACACTCTCAAGATTCAGATCCTCCAAGAATCTGTATCCATAGAGTGTGTAGCACCTCTCTAGAGATATTTATATGAAAAGGTGATGTTTTGTTTTGTTTTTGAACAGTGTGGTCAAAGAACAGTAAGCCAGTTCACACAACCATCCTGAACCCTCACATCCATCTGATCGGAGAGGATGCCGCCTGCATCGCCTACATTCGCATCACACAGTATCTTGACACGAATGGTATGCCATGCACCGCCCAGTCAGAGGAGACGCGAATCTGGCATCGCAAAGATGGAAAGTGGCAGATAGTCCATTTCCATCGCTCAGGCTCCCCATCTGCCATCACTAAATAAGAGAGTCGGGTAAGATGTGTCAAAATGTATTTATCATTGGAGCAAAGCATTATAGGTGCAAACTAAGGGCCAGATTTACTAAACAGGGCAATTCCATAAAAGCGGCGATGGGAGTGGACAGTTCTGCGCGTGATCTACTGACAAATTAAAGAGCACAGACGCAGCCGGATCATTTCCATAATGACCAACACAATCTACCCGTTAGCATCTGGTTTAAGACGTGCTTTTTTTGGGCGGTAAATAATGGTGCAAACACCAGTAAATTGACGAGCACACACCTTAGTAAATCAGCTTGCATGATTCATTTAAATACTCTCCTCCCATAAATACTGCGTCTGAAAGGGAAACTCCTACAAATGCAAATGCAATAAGGTCAGCCGCAAAAATAACCCTGTCCACGCCTTTCAGCGCTAATTTATCACTGCATGTCTTTAGTAAATCCTGACAGTAGTTTTTAAAAGCTGGAGCAAGCTGTTAGTAAATCTGGCCCTAAGGCTCTTATTGTATTCTTGCTCTTTTTCTTATTTTTCCACAGCCCATAGAACTGTGCATAGTAGTAAGAAATTTGTAATAACAAACTTTAAATAACGAGGCACAATATGGTTTTAAGTATTGTTATGACTACCCAGACAGCAACATGGTGTCGGCCAAGATCCGGCCCACGTCTGGTACATGTGGATTCAACGCGTACCAGACGTGGTCCGGATCTGGGCCGACACTATGGGTGCTTTCACACCGGAGTGTTTGTTTCAGGAAGCTGGTGCGTTTTCTCCCTTGGGTCGGTTCTTTTAGGCATATATGAACATGGCAGTCGCACTCGGATCCGCACCAAAACAATCGCTCCGAGATCGCCTGAACGAGGTGGTCTCGGCCCGATTGCAGATTAACTCTCGGTCGGTTCACTTGAGGTGTGAAAGCAACTGGTATTATAATTCATAACAGGAAATGTTATGTGTTAGTGTCTGATTCTGTGAGTGAACACATTAGTTATCACAGTTAGTAACCAAAAGAGCACCTCTTCATCTTTAAATGTTGTGTAATTGCGCTTCTCCGTGTGAGAATGCTGTCCCGATGAAGCCTTGATTCCTGCTCGCGCTGCATTATAACATCCGTGTAGTGTTCGTGTGTCTTGACACAGTTCACCTCTAGACAGCGCTGGGAGATCCAGAGACAGCATGTTTGAATTTGCTCCAGTATTAATGCAAATGTGGTATATGATTTAACAGCGGAATGACGGCTACACTCGTATAGTGTTCGCGTGTGTGTCGACAGTTACAAATAAAGCCACAATAAGCTCATGGAGTGAACTTGTCAATCATCTTGATGGATGACGCAGAGGAAACTCTCAATAAGAGGACAGTTGTACTCGCATGTGACTTGCGTGAACACATTATGGTGCGCTTTGAAAGGTTGCCTTGTGAAAGTGAACCGGACCAAGAAGAAAATGCAACATTGTACAAATGAAGTCCCTGTTTCGGAACAAAACAAACGATCTATAGGTGTGAAAACGGCCTTATTTTGCTGTCTGGGTGTGAAATGATGAATTGGACTGGAAATGTTCCAATTCTGGAAAATGGAAATGATTCAGACTTCTCATCATTATGGCATGAGTTTAGGGCGGGACCATCTAAAGGAGGAGGGTGTGTTTGATAACAGTCATCATATATCAAATATATGTTTCAAGTAATCAGACTGAGAAATATTGGTGAACAGACGATTCCTGTCCTGCAGAGTTAATTCCAAATCAAACACGCCTGAAAATTATGAGCAAAGTCTTTAGGAATGCTTGAAAAATGGCAGGAAGCTGTGTTTGATGAGGGATGGAGCTAAACTCTCCAGCACTGGATCACTGCATGGATTGGTGATTTATATTCATAACAATATTCTGGATCTGTTACAATTTGCCTGACCTTTCTCTCTATTTCTGTCTTAGTTGAAAACATCAGAGTTGCAGGATCACCGGCTTGAGGATGTACAAGCTCCGAGCTTCTCGTCTTTTCCTTGAACTTCATTGGCTTTACAGTGTCATCACATTCACATCAGCATTTATTCCTCATTGCTCAGAACACTTCTTTATGGATAACCTATGATGAAGCCACTTTGTGCTGTGTGGTATTCACTTTTTTCAGTAGTTTGGGTATGTTTACAAAATTAGCCGTCCATAAGTGTGCAAAACATGCTGAGATAATCGGGACACGCATGGAGCAAGTACTACATTCCTAAAGAGATCCTGTTTCCTGTGTTTTGTAAAAACGGCACGGGTGTCTAGATATACTCTTTTTAATTAGCATTCGTTTTTCAATCTCTCTCTCCTGTAATAAAACTCGATTGTAACAATCCTTTTGAAATGGATCTCTGTATTCGAAACACGTTTAGATATTTGAAACAAAATCATAGCTTTAGAATTCCACATGTGTAACTGCTAGGTAAGAATATTGTAATGACTTTTTCATGTGAATATGAACGAACAGCTTGTTCTCCAGAACTCTTTCTACTGTGTATTAGTAAAGCACATTGAACAACAGTGAATTTCAGTATACGTTTAGCCCTTGAAATCAAAGCTGCATCAATGGCACAAAAAAAGAAACTGCAAGAACAGATGGATCAAGGCAGCTGAGCGACCCACTCAACGAACCGTTGCTTAAAGTTAAAGACGGTGCTGACGGAGGCACTATCAAGAGCTGCAATGCATTGTGGGGCTGCATGTGAGACCTTTGCTCCAAGTTTTGTTTTGTTTTCTTTCAGAGCCCGGGTCTGGTGTGGTGTGCTCAAGTTCTTCCAGTTGAGCTGGTATATTTGTTCTTCCTTTTGTATTTTAGGATTCAGGGATTTTTTCTTTTCATAACAAAAGGAAGTCTCTTGAAGTCATAAAAGCTCCTGAGGGTACGTTTGATGTCTAGGCTTAACGTCTATTCAAATTCAGTGGAAGCATGTTATTGGAGAGAGAGAGAGCTTTCAATAATCGGTGTTGTTAACAGTGAGGGAAGTGCTAATCTACTGATGTTGTTTTTAAAGTTTGCTTGAGAAACAGACGGCGCTAATCACTCAAAATGTTTATATTACAATCACAATCACAGCTATTAAAAGATTCAAGGAAGAAGGTGGACATTGCTAAATCTACATAGTGATGCTCAACATGACCTAGCATTTTAACTTGTTGATATTGTATTCAGACTATCGCCGTTTCTGGGCTGGTGAATATCTGCTATTCAACTCGGTCTTTCTGTCTTACCTAAAAATTTTAACACATTTTGCATCTTATATGCACAGATTAATGTATGTTTAGATTTATTAAACCATTTACATTTTATTAGTAATACTGTATGAGCTGATTAGTCAGATTTGTATTAGTATTTATTTTGTAAAACAAGAATGTTAATGTGATGACTGTATGCATGATTTTTTGTTATTTGATTCATTTGATCAAAACAAGGTTGTAGAAACGTTTGGCCATAGCTGTATAGAAACTGCTCTTCATCAGGCTGTGTGATATACTACCATAAACAGAAGACCAACTGCAATCTGATTAGATCTATAACACATTTAGGCTACTCGTTGCATATCCGACAAAGATTTGAATTATTATCCAATTATCATTCCATTTCCGACAAAAATTTGCTCGTAATATTGGAACGATTGGATTATTATTCAATTGTCGTTGCATATCCGACAAAGATTTGAATTATTATTCAATTGTCGTTGCATATCCGACAAAGATTTGAATTATTATTCAATTGTCGTTGCATATCCGACAAAGATTTGAATTATTATTCAATTGTCGTTGCATATCCGACAAAGATTTGAATTATTATTCAATTGTCGTTGCATATCCGACAAAGATTTGAATTATTATTCAATTGTCGTTGCATATCCGACAAAGATTTGAATTATTATTCAATTGTCGTTGCATATCCGACAAAGATTTGAATTATTATTCAATTGTCGTTGCATATCCGACAAAGATTTGAATTATTATTCAATTGTCGTTGCATATCCGACAAAGATTTGAATTATTATTCAATTGTCGTTGCATATCCGACAAAGATTTGAATTATTATTCAATTGTCGTTGCATATTCGACAAAGATTTGAATTATTATTCAATTGTCGTTGCATATCCGACAAAGATTTGAATTATTATTCAATTGTCGTTGCATATTCGACAAAGATTTGAATTATTATTCAATTGTCGTTGCATATTCGACAAAGATTTGAATTATTATTCAATTGTCGTTGCATATCCGACAAAGATTTGAATTATTATTCAATTGTCGTTGCATATTCGACAAAGATTTGAATTATTATTCAATTGTCGTTGCATATTCGACAAAGATTTGAATTATTATTCAATTGTCGTTGCATATCCGACAAAGATTTGAATTATTATTCAATTGTCGTTGCATATCCGACAAAGATTTGAATTATTATTCAATTGTCGTTGCATATCCGACAAAGATTTGAATTATTATTCAATTGTCGTTGCATATCCGACAAAGATTTGAATTATTATTCAATTGTCGTTGCATATTCGACAAAGATTTTAATTATTATTCAATTGTCGTTGCATATCCGACAAAGATTTGAATTATTATTCAATTGTCGTTGCATATTCGACAAAGATTTGAATTATTATTCAATTGTCGTTGCATATTCGACAAAGATTTGAATTATTATTCAATTGTCGTTGCATATTCGACAAAGATTTTAATTATTATTCAATTGTCGTTGCATATCCGACAAAGATTTTAATTATTATTCAATTGTCGTTGCATATCCGACAAAGATTTGAATTATTATTCAATTGTCGTTGCATATTCGACAAAGATTTGAATTATTATTCAATTGTCGTTGCATATTCGACAAAGATTTGAATTATTATTAAATTGTCGTTGCATATTCGACAAAGATTTGAATTATTATTCAATTGTCGTTGCATATCCGACAAAGATTTTAATTATTATTCAATTATCATTGCATATCCGACAAAAATTTGCTCGTATAATTTGAACGATTGGATTATTATTCGGTTGTCATTACAGAACTAAAGATTTTCAATTCTTTTCCCTCTTTATTTACCTTAGAAAGACACATTTACAATTGAAAAATAAAATGCATGGAAAACTTTTTTCTATGTCTTCTAGTAACGGTTCATTGTTAATGGCTACTGGTGGCCTCTTTGATGTTTTTGTCTTCTCTATTGTTTCAGTACAGTTTATGAAAGGCATAACAGCATCTTTTGATAGTTTTTGACGTATATACTGTGTTTTGCTGAGGCATGCTGTTTTTATTGTCAAAAAGTGGGTGGGTACGATATTGTTTTCTGAGTAAAATGTACTTTTTGCAGTTTGGCTCTTATGCAACCGGGCTTATAAATAAAAGTGCTTTACAAAGTGTTGTAGTTGTCATTGCGTATTTGTTGTGAATTATTTTTTGTTGGCAAGTTTTGAGGAGTGCATGTTATTATGTAAGTCAGTATGATACGGCCTTAAACTGTATTTTAAGGTGTTACAGGACATTGTTACAGCGTAATTACACAATTAATTACTGAGTAATATTAATTAACGACATGTGCTCACAATAGGTTTACGGTTAGTTGCTTGTAATTATGCATAATTTACTGTTATTGCTATAGTAAGGACACATAACGTGTAACTGTAACATAACGTAACAAAATACATGGTGTTACCGGAAACAGATATTATGATAGTCTTTTCTTCCCTATTGTGATGCACATCCGAATCAAACTACGGTTACACTTTATTTTAATGTGTAGTTACATTGTACTTACTCAAGTAAGTACTGAGTAATATTAATTAACTACAAGTACTTACTACAGAGTTAGTAAGTAATAGTAAGTAGTAATGTGTTACTACGTCACCTTAAAATAAAGTCTTACCGAAACTACAAATTCCTATCTTGTCGAGAAGTCATTGTCATTTGCTAAATATTACATATTATATTAAATTAAGAGCATAGATAAATCATTTCTAATAAACACTATAGTAATAAGAAGCGTCAATTTTGATTTCATAGTGATTTTAATGAAACAGTATGACGGAAAACATGACACAGTGGGCTATACTGTAAATTATGTAGTATGTCTAATATTATCAAAAGACTGTAACACCTGAATGCAATTTGAAAAAAAAAAATATAACTCATACAGATGACAACGTTAAAACGATCAGCAAAAACGATTAAAAAATGCTGCATTCTGTTGTCAGGCCAGCAGATGGCGATGTGACTTTGTAAAGAAACACTAGGCGCCTATAGACTGAACACCCGTTTTCACAAATTCGCATTTTTGCAGTTTACACAGAGGCGATAACTATCGTTTTAAAAATGTGCACTTTGAAACGTGTTTTTCAACATTTTGTGACATCAGGCCACCAAAACCCTATTGTCGTTTAATTGAACGGCCAACAAGCATAAAAAAGTCTTTAGTTTTAAAACAGTGTCATGTAAACGGCCCCTGAGGGAGCAAGTAAAACATGTTTCCAAACAGGCAACAGGTGGCACTATAAACAGGGGAAACATTGAGTCAGTATATTTTCTGTACACTGGTCAGGACAGTAAGGACACTGACTCACTACACTTTGGGACACTGATAGTGACACACTTTTTTATGAATACTTTGCTTGTTACATAGACCTGCAACATTTCAGCACTTCTGATTTCATGGTTGTGTAAGTCACAGAGCTTATTTTCTGCAATAATCCAAAAGCCAATGGGGGAAAAAATCCTGTTTTTTTTTCAAAACATCTTTCGTGTGTCACTGGGCCCTATTTTAACGATCTGAGCGCATTGCGCAGGTGCACTTAGGGAGTGTCCGAATCCACTTTTGCTAGTTTAACGATGGAAAAAACGGTCAGCGTGCCGGGCGCATGGTCCAAAAGGGTTGTCCCTAGTCTCTTAATGAGTCATGGGTGTGTTTTGGGCGTAACCTGCAATAAACCAATCAGAGTCTCATCTCCCATTCCCTTTAAAAGCCAGTTGCGCTCGCACCATGGCGGATTCACTATTTACATGTGAGCGGAAAGACTGAACGCTTCTCCAGAGAGGAATCCTTTTATTTTTAATATTTAAAAATGTGTGTGTGCTGCTGCGCATCCCTGTGTGTGTAATAAGTAGTGTACGCGTGTTTTGCACCGCCTATAGGCTCATATTACTAACACACCCTTTAAATAACACAAAAAATACTGCGCTATTGACTTTAGAGCAGGTTTGTGTTGGTCAATGGTGCAGTCGTTTTCAGTTCCTCAAAATAGCAACGCGTCAACAATGCGCCTGAACACACCTGGTTTTCAGACCAGACGCCCATGGGTGAACAGATGCGTGAGTGCATTTGATATTTAAACAATGTAGCACTGAACGTGAACATGAGAACTGCGTCGGGCTGAAACTAGCCAAAAACACTTGCGTCGCGCCTGGCGTCACATTGCACCGGGTGTATGATAGGGCCCTTTGTGTTTATTGAGTTGGTCTGCGTGATTTATGTTTTGCAACTCCGAAATTTCCAATAAGGGGACATAGTGAGCTTCTACGGTGCCCTCCACTAATTTTGACACCCATGGTAAATATGAGCAAAGATGGCTGTGAAAATAAATCTGCAATGTTTATCCTTTTGATCTTTAATTTAAAAAAAATCACAAAATTCTAACCTTTCATTGAAGTAAAACAATTGAAAGTGGGGGAAAACTTATGAAATAAATGCTTTTCTCTAGTTGTAATTATTGCCACCCAATTATTGCAACATCCTTTTGCCAAGATAACAGTCTTCTCCTATAATGCCTGATGAGTTTGGAGATCCTTCAGATTCCCAGCTCTTCTCTTCAGTCCAGACACTCATTCTCTATAGGGTTCAGGTCAGGGACTGGGACGGCCATTGCAGGAGCTTCATTTTGTGCTCAGTGACACATTTGTGTGTTGATTTTGAAGTTTGTTTTGGATCATTGTCCTGATGGAAGATCCAACCACGACCCATTATAAGATTTCTAGAAGGTTTTGATTTTTTATCTGTTGGTATTTGCTAGAATCCATGATACCATGTATCTGAACAAGATGTCCAGGACCTCCAACTAAAGAATAGGCTCACAACATTAAAGATCCAGTGGTATATTTAACCGTGGGCATGGGGGACTTTTTATCCCATCTGATGGATTCGCTGCCAAAAACCAGGTCCCTTTTGAAGCTCCAGTCGCATCTGAACTGAATATGCTGGAGTTTGTTTCTGGATGAGAGAGGAGGATTTTTCCTGAAACCCTCCCAAACAACACGTGATGATGTAGGAGCTGTTTGATAAATTTTTTTAGGCTTTCTGATCCCAAGACTCAACTAATCTCTGAAATTCTCCTGATGGTGGAAATGGGAATTTTCAATGCTTTAGCTCTTTTCTTTCTATTTTGTGAAGCTCGACAATCTTTTGCTGCACATCAGAACTATATTCTTTGGTTTTACTCATTGTGATGAATGATTAAAGGGGGATGTGGCCTTTGTGTTTCCTCATATTTATACTCCTGTGGAACAGGAAGTCATGGCTGGACAATTTCATGTTCCTAGTCACCCTGTGTGCTAAAAAAAAAAAAAAAAAAGTAAATATAAATGTGAATATACTAGACATTTTACTCATAAGAATTTCCAGGGATGTCAATAATTTAGCCAACAAAACGTTTATTTCATAATGAGATTTTTCACTCACTTTCAATTCTTTTACTTCAATGAATGGTTAGAATTTTGTGATTTTTGTGATTTGTGATTGCAGATTTATTTTCACAGCCATCTTTGATCATATTTACCAGGGGTATCAATATTAGTGGAGGGTACTGTATGTTCCCTGGTTTTCACGGTGCATTGTGGGACTTTTTAGGGAGCGAACGTTTCGGTGCACTGGAAGGATTTTGCGATTGAGACAGCCCTTAAAATATCCGACTCTCTAATCAGTGTCCTCACTAGTAAACTAGGGAGCTGATTGAGACACATATTGCGAAACATATCCTATGGATATCAAACCCCAAAAATTACTGCTCACAGCTATATTTCATCTTATTCTTTATCTTCCCTTGGACTGAAGTTTATGTCAGAACCCTGTGGAGGAAAGTTAACATTTTCAGTGTCTCTATAACTCAAAAAAGAAAGAAAATGGTGCAAGACTCCAAATTAGACGTTTATCTGCGTGCCAAACTTTCCTATGTATGGATTCATGGCTTCTTTAATATGCCCTATTGAAACAGTTCAGCACCACCTACTGGCCAAGAAATATGAAAAATATCTCTCTTCTAATATTCTAAAAGTTTGGTCAAAAATCATGAAACTGTCTCTCTTCTTTAAGGCATTCTTTGTTTCAATGAGAGATAGATTTTAAGTGTAGCTTTAGTGATATTATACATGTACTAGAAATTGAATGCAACTAAGATAGGCTTTAACTTCTGCTGTTATGAACTACGCATAATTCATGCTGCATGTTATAATGGTTACAAGAGGCTACGTTTCAACATCTATTTTATTGCACATCATAACTGTACTGATTAAATCGTTAACCTGTGAATGTGGGCTTTATTCGGGCTGAAATAGTTGGCAATCAACCCTCTTTTAAAAGCAGACATTTATGTACAGTAGTAAGATACTTAATGCATACTTCTTTTTTTCAAAATACAAATCAAAATTACAATGAAGAAAAGAAAGAACTGTTCCCCAGCACCACCCTACAAAAATAGAAGCAATATCAGATGAAGTAGATGGTAATAGACAGTTTGTTAAAGAAGGATTATACAAAACTTTACATAAGTTAAGACAAATCACTCTGGCAACTTGTCCAAAGAAACATGTTTTCAGAGAAGTACTGGATATCATCGAGTCCTCAAGACGCTGGGTCTGTGCCATTGTTCAGGCTTCGAGCTTCAGCGATCAGACGCTTGACTCCCACCATCCACTGACTGACTTCAGAAACATGGTCCACCATCAGGCCGCGGTGGATCTCATCAGCTGCATCCCAGTCTTTTCTTTTCAGGTCTGAAACGAAGCACTTCCAGCATGTTTTAACTCCATTTTGTTAACTTTTTCCATTATAATATGCATAAAACTGCTGCATTTCCAGTAGGCCAGTTGAAATGAACACCATTTTAATTGTCATCAGCAGGGCTGGTCTCTTTTATACCATGCGCTTACCAGTAGACACGATTAACTGATGGACTACCATCTCAATCGCAGTTACGCTCACGTGACGTTGCTGTTCTGTGCCGTCTCTAAAACGTATCTTTTGAATGCGTTTTTAAGCCTTGCAGTTTAAAAAACAAGTGATTTTAAGCACAATAAGCAGCGAAAGAGGACTTATTTCAGTATATGTGCACGCTCTCTGAGGGTTGCAAAATTACAGGAATTTTCAAGGCTGGAAACTTTCCATGGGAATTTACAGGAATATATGGGAATTAATGGGAATAAACTGCGAATTTGCAAAATGTAGTTGAAAAAAAAATAATCTTGGTTAAAACAACCAGATTTAATGCACTTTCAGTTGAATTTCTACCCTACACGTTCCTCAGTCACATACTCAACATGCACATTTGATCAAAAATACAGAAAAAACTGTAATATTGTGAAATAGTATTACAATTTAAAATAAAGGTTTTCTATTTTAATATACTTTAAAATGTCATTTATTCCTGTGACCAAGAGCCCGACCGATTTATCGGTCTACCGATTTTATCGGCCGATATGAGCCTGACGCAGATATGCCACCAATATATGAATGCATGTCCACGCTTCTCACAGCACACGATGCCCGTCTTGTCAAATATCATCGTAAACATAGTCGGTTATGTCTTAAGTGAACGTAAACATGAAATTTGCACCGCCAGCATTTAAAGGTGCACTATGTAACATTTTTGCAGTAAAATATCCAAAAACCACTAGGCCAGTGTTATATATTTTGTTCAGTTGAGTACTTACAATATCCCAAATGTTTCCAACTATTTGTAAATCGTGAGTAAATTGCTATTTTAACCAAGGAACCGGGACGTGTGAGGGAGTCGCCTGTCAATGGCGTCATATCTGCGTTATCCTCGGTTTCCGGTTTTATTCAGCAGAAACGCTTTACTCTGACCGCAGTGTGCAACAAGTGCCATAGCAGCCGCCGAGCGAACGCACAGAGTAACGTCAGAACATCATTTTCAACACACTCAAATGTATCTAATATGATAAACAGAGCTGCGTTACCTCATACTCATGACTGGAAAAGCGGAAATGGCGCCGGCGACTGTGGCATAATAAAAGTCCCGCCGCTCGCGAGGCGTGTGTTGCGCAATCGCTCCAGCGGCCTTGCTCAGCTCACACACCACTCGGGTCTGCTCTGCTTCATACTACAGTAACGTTAATAATCACATCCATGAACATGATTTCTGCCCGAGTCCTATCCCGATTCTTTTCCACCGGCTGTGAGGTGATGACCACATGTCCCAAGATTCTGCGCTCAAACTAGGCGTCATCAAACTACGCCTTTGTTTTGAATAGGCGACCTCTAGCGGACGGAAAAGTTACATAGTGCACCTTTAAGTTTCATGGCCCACAGAATATCTTGTATAAATATCTGAACATGCAATATATCAAAAGAAAGAACAGAGCCTCTGTTTTATTCTAGCTTCATGGATTCTTTTTTATCAAAACATGAATGTGGGGTTACTTTTCATGAAAAAAGCTCCATTTTGAGGAAAAGGCTGAGAAAATAGCATTTTAACAAACTTACATACAGATGGGATTCAGATCGGTGATCAAAACGATCAGATCGGTCGAGTCCATTAACACTTCAAAGCTTCACAGTCCTGGGTCGACATTTCATTCAACAACATTAGTTTTGATTTATATGCGGTTTAATGTTGATGATCGCGTTATTTTACATATGCATCTGCTAATATGAGAGCGCACATTTCTGCTTCTTCTTCACCTGTGTTTTGATAAGGAGATTCTGTACTCTTTCAGGAGATGTGTAATACCGCCCCCTAGCATATAACAGGAAAACAGGGAAATCATCAATGGCAGGGAAGCGTTTTCTCTTAAAAGACGAGATAACAAAAGACTGCTCTTGACTGGATAACTGGGTTAATCTATATTTATACAGTGAAGACTATGAAGTGATATTTAACATTTGATTACTATTTCTGTACCTAAAAATCTAGTTTAGACCTACATGGAAAACCTGAAAAGAACTGTTTTTCATTTGTATGTTTGTTCTGTTGTATTTATGTACAATGTATGTATATTATGTGCATACTGTATTATACAAAAAGGTCCAGTCAAAAGTTGGACACCAATGGGAAAGTGTGTTCAAACTTTTGACTGGTACTGTACTAAATATACACATAAATATTATCGGCCGATATATCGGTATCAGAATTTTTTTACTCCCTAAAAACCCATACCGGTCGGGCTCTAATCATTACTCCAGTCTTCAGTGTCACATGATCCTTCAGAAATCATTCTAACATTTTCGGGATGAATAAAAAGTTTTTAAAAAAAAGAACAGCATTTATATAAAATAGAAATCTTTTGTAACAATATACACCGTTCCAAAGTTTGGGGTCAGTAATTTTTTTTTTTTTTTTTAAGAAATTAATACTTTTATTCAGCAAGGATGTGTTAAATTGATCAAAAGTGATAGCAAAGTTCATTAAACATAGATTTCGATTTTGAATAAATTAACTTTTTATTCATCAATGAATCCTGAAAAAAGTATCACAGGTCCAAAAATAATATTAAGCAGCACAACTTCTTCCAACATTGATAATTGAGTATCAAATCAGATTCATATTAGAATGATGAAGGATCATGTGACACTGAAATAAATAACATGCATAAATAAAATATATTTATTTTACATTGTTTACCAAGTAATTAATTGGAAAATACATCAATATGCAAACATAAATAAATAAATAATGTCCGCTTATGACCAAACAAAATGTTTATATTTATGTTTGTATATGATACAGTTTATATAAATTTCCATTTTATTTTCATAAATTCCCACAAATTCCTGTTAAGTTTCCAAATTGGAATATTTCCAAAATTCCCCAGATGAAGTTCCCATGGAAAATTTACCGGAAATGTTCTGCCCCTTGGCAACCCTATATCTGAGAGACTGTTTTTGAGTGCATGCACACACATAAAACCGCTAATCATGCAGCACAAGTACTGAACTTAGTGCCTTACTGGGCTTGGACAGTCAAATACACACACACTTGTATGTCAAAAGGCCTGCCTTTGCGAGTATCCTCAGAAACACAGTTGTTTATGTCTTAAGTGAATGTAAGTGGCTGAGAAAGCGCATGTGTATCAGTATATTAGATCAGTGCGTTCGCTCTTAAAGTGACAGCAGCCTAATAAACCTGCTTTGTTCTATTGTAGTTTTTTATTTCTAGTGCTTAAAGTTTTTCCGATATATCCATTTCATTTGTGACTTTGTTCTATTGTAGTTTGCTTGTAATTATTTTCTTTGTTCCTATTTTATCACTGACTGTTTACTTGTCTTCAGTGAGCTTGAGGTTTTGTGTTTAGTTTTTTTTACTTATGTTAGTTAGGCTAGTATTAGTTTATGTGATTTTGAAATTGGTGATGAGATGTATGAAATTGCAATTACATTTTTATATCATGAAAAACTTGAAAGCAAAAATAACTATATTGTGATATACTGTATATTGTTACCGTGAAATAAAATTATTCACCCTTTATTCAAATATTATTAAAAATGTGTTAAAGGTTTTGTAGTCATATTGTGTAGTTGCACTTGGAGTCAACTGTTTTATTTGTGATGATAACGCAATGAAACATGAACACAAGCAAAAACAAGAGAGAACCAACAAAATATTAATAACTGATTATGTGGTAGTCAATTTTGCCTTTTTGGACCAATAATTTTGTCAGATGAAAACTTCAAATTGAGTGTTTTCCTCATAATCTGATGGTTTAATCGAACTTGTAGGGTAATTGAAAACAAATATCCCCTCCGGACATCACTTTTGGCCACTACTGTACACATAACTTGTTCTGCGATGTTTTAAGACTGAACCAGTGAATGGAGGTGAACAACACTTTGACTCACCTTGGGACAATTTATGCATCCTCTGTTTAACCAAAGGAGAGAGTTTCCCACTTTTCCACATGTCCTCAAAAAGCTTCAGACGCCTTTCTACATCATCACAGATCTGTTTCTGGAAAAAAGAAGATGACAGGAACATTAAAAGTCCATAGATCCAACACACCTGCAGGTTTATTAGGCTGCTGTCACTTTAAGACCTGACGCACGGATCCATTACACTGTTACACATGCGTTTTCTTTCTCAACTGTTTACGTTCACTTAAAACAGAACTGACTGTGTTCACGTGAATACTCACCAAGACCGGCATTTTGACATTATTTGGTGTGTGTTTGACTGTTTAAGAGTAATGAGCAGCGAAAAAGACTCAATTTAGTGCTGAGAGGCGGCTTTATGTGCCGCACTTTGGGTGTTTTGAGCACAAAATCTGCGGGAATGAGTAAAATTATGCACAATCCCACGGCAAAATTCAAGCCCTGTGACAGCAGCAATATTCATCCGGAGCAAATGAAGCGAGTGATGAGGGGAGGAGGGTGTGTGTGTCACTCGCTGTCGGAGAGATGAGAGAGAGAGACGGTGCGTCTATTCTGAGGAAAATGAGTATTGGAAGTGTTTCAGATATTTCAGTATCGAAAAATTTATATTTCTGACAACACTACATTGTATTTAGTTTATTATTTCAGATGCCTTTTTAAAAGACTACAATTGAAAAAATGTATATATTATATACAGTGCCGATCCTATACTTCTGGGGGCCCTAAGCAAAACTTTGTCAGTGCATTCTTAAAACCCCCCAAATTTCCGTAAACTTGAGTAATAATTACAATGGTTTTCAGTATGCAAGGTGCACTGCCAGCTTTCTATAGGGATGAATTCAGGTTGAATGGGACACTTTTTCCCTGTCATCTCAATGGCAAAAAGTGTCCCATTCAACCTGAATTCACTGGAATTAAAACATCAAGGAAACAAACTGCAAGTTTGAAATCAACTATATAAATATGTAAAGGGAAACCTGTTAAAACACGTTAAATTGGCAGTAAGAACAATTAAGTAAAATTAAAACAAAATTTTAATTGACAGCTAAATAAATGCTTTTTTAATAGTAATGCTCTCTGGCACCACCTAGCTGTCAGAAAAACTATAACACACAGCCGGATTGGCTTTCTAAATGCACAGTTTTCTAACGAAATTACAGCATGATATATAAAAAGGCATGGTTAGTTCAATCCAAATGTGGGTCAAATATGGACAAACTCAACCATGGGTTTGGGTTTGTCCATTTTGAACCAAATCGGAGTTGAAAAACAACCCAGCATTTTTTAGAGTGAAGAAGGCTTAGGTAAACATACGAAAATACATCAATAATTCTCTAAATGGGCATTGAGTCACATGACAGCTTGTAATACTGATCAGGTTTATTTCTTATATACATTAAACCACGCAGAACCTTTTGATTATTGACATGTACCAACACAAACCGAAAGTTACATTTCATCATGAGGCATTTCTAACGAAACACGGTGGAGACCTGGACTGGAGTTATTGGTTTATGACTTGCTTATGAATTTATTGCTTTGTCAAGAATAAATAAGAAATTAAAATGTTACAAAAAAAAAAACATACTTTCTTCGTTCTTGGCACTTTTTTTCTGTTCCAGAAGGATAGTTTCGTTTTGCAGACATAGCATAGCATGTTATTATGGAGACAAAACAGTTATTAAATAAATATATCATTATTAAAAATAATAATAATTAATAATTATCATTATTTAAAATATTTCCACGACTTCGCAAATGTTTAGTAGACACCGCACATATATTTGCATGTTATAAATAAATATTCACATTTTGGTAAATTACCGTCATGTTTATTTTATATAGTGATGAGCAAAGGGGCCCTTGGGGGGCAACTTGTGTATTTTGCGTATAGGCAGGATCGGCTCTTATTATATATAAATTATTATATGTATTTATTTTTCTTATTATATATATCATTTTTGGGTGAACTATCCCTTTAAATGTCAAGACCTGGTCTAGAACCATAAATATTTCTTAGTCCTATTACTCAGTTTCCCATTGGTTTATGCACTGAACTTTATGTTCAACATTTCACACAATGACTTTACCTTCACAGCATGTCTACATGCATTCAACGCCCAATACAGCGGTTCTTGCACATCCTCAATGCATGGCTCTGTCTCCAGCTCTACCGCCTGTGCCGTTCCATCTGAGGGAATTCTGGGACACATGGAAGGTGGAGTGACGCTGTCCATCGGAGGAGGATTTATTCCCCGGGGAGGTGTTATCCCTGCCACTGGTGTGGATTGCATCTCTGATCCTGAACCTACATGGGCATAAATAATTTAGGTTACACTTTATTTTGTTGCTCATTCTTTATTTCGGTTAGACATTCTACTAGTTATAAGTAACTTGTCAAATAACTCTCATTAGACTATTAGTAGACTGTTAGAGTAAGTAGAATAAGTTCCTTATAGTCAGTAGAATGTCTGTTGGGGTGCATCAAAAGTGTTACCATAATTTAACATTTATTTTCCACTAAAATCTCTTTGTGAAATTAATGTTTTTCTCTAAAACACGTTGGACATAATTATTGGCACCCTTTTATTAAATACTTTTTGCAACCTCCTTTTGCCAAGATAACAGCTCTGAGTCTTCTCCTATAATGCCGGATGAGTTTGGAGATCAGAGATCATTCCTCCATACAGAATCTCTCCAGATCCTTCAGATTCCAGCTCTTCTCTTCAGTCCAGACACTCATTTTCTATAGGGTTCAGGTCAGGGACTGGGACGGCCATGGCAGGAGCTTCATTTTGTCCTCAGTGACACATTTGTGTGTTGATTTTGAAGTTTGTTTTGGATCACTGTCCTGATGGAAGATCCAACCACGACCCATTATAAGATTTCTAGATACGTTTTGATTTTTTATCTGTTAGTATTTGCTAGAATCCATGATACCATGTATCTGAACAAGATGTCCAGGACCTCCAACTAAATAATAGACCCACAACATTAAAGATCCAGTGGTATATTTAACCGTGGGCATGGGGGACTTTTTATCCCATCTGATGGATTTGCTGCCAAAAACCAGGTCCCTTTTGAAGCTCCAGTCGCGTCTGAACTGAATATGCTGGAGTTTGTTTCTGGATGAGAGAGGAGGATTTTTCCTGAAACCCTCCCAAACAACATGTGGTGATGTAGGAGCTAATTGATCATTTTTTTTAGGCTTTCTGATCCCAAGACTCAACTAATCTCTGCGATTCTCCATCTGTGACCCTTGGAGAGTCTTTGTCCACTCAAACTCTCCTCCTCTCGTGCTTTAGGACGATATAGACACACGTCCTCTTCCAGGCAGATTTGTGACATCTTTAGTTGAACTTCTTAATTATTGCCCTGATGGTGGAAATGGGAATTTTCAGTGCTTTAGCTCTTTTCCTACAGCCACTTTCTATTTTGTGAAGCTCGACAATCTTTTGCTGCACATCAGAACTATATTCTTTGGTTTTACTCATTGTGATGAATGATTAAAGGGGGATGTGGCCTTTGTGTTTCCTCATATTTATACTCCTGTGGAACAAGAAGTCATGGCTGGACAATTTCATGTTTCTAGTCACCCTGTGTGCTAAAAAAAGCATGTAAAAATGAATGTGAATATACTTCAGAGATATTTTACTCATCAAAAAATTCTAGAATAAAAATTATATTGTGAAAATAAAAATAAAAGTTATTATTATTGTGTCCAACGTATTTCATAATGTGATTTCCCCCGCCCCACTTTTTAAAATTCTTTTACTTCAAGGTTCAATTTTTGTGAATTTTTTAAAGGATAAACAATGCAGATTTATTTTTAGAGCCATCTTTGATCATATTTACCAAGGGGGCCAATAATTCTGACCACAACTCTATAGTACAATAGTTTAGCAAAAATACAATTAGTCATCTGTTGCAAACACGTAAATAGGTGAATCCAGAAGTAGATAAGAACATTTAATCTGGGGGATAAGCTTGACCTGTAAATTGGGGCGCATGTACCCTCTTGTTGAGAATATTCCGCTTCGGTCCACCTGTATCCTTCTGCAAGCCATAGGAAAACTGTGGTGGGTCGTTCCATCCATGCTCCTGATTGCCTGTGCCGAAAGCAACATTATTATTAAATCACTTCACTTTCCAGACAAAACAAATAAAGCCCAAACACCAGCTCATCACGCTACCATGTCCCCATCCCACCCCTGCTTGTACCTGACAAAAGAGAGTGAATACAAGACTTATTTGTGTACACTGATCCTGGGGTCTCGTAATCGTGAAGCCTAAACTAATTTATTCTAAACCCCAGTTTCACTCACTGAGTTTGAGCACCAAAATACGCACGGGGCAAGCGAGGATCCGCGTCAGAAAAACATGCCAAAATGAAAAATATTTGGACTTTTTCAAACGGTCATCATCTCTGTCGAACACCAACACTGACGGCACACCTGCTTATAAAAAAACCATGGAGCTAAACATGACACTAAACAATGACAATAAAACTAAACATGAAACTAAAAAAAGATTGTGCCATTAAACCCCCCCCCAAAAAAGAGACTTGGTGCTGGACGACAATAGAGACTTGGTGCTGGATGACGAATGAGACTTGGTGCTGGACAACAAATTCTTGGTGCTGGACAACAATAGAGACTTGGTGCTGGAAAACAAAGTCTTGGTCCTGGACGATGAAAGAGACTTGGTGCTGGACAACAAAGTCTTAGGGCTGGACTACAAAGACTTGGTGCTGGACGACGAAAGTGACTTGGTGCTGGACGACAAAAGAGACTTGGTGCTGGACGACAATAGAGACTTGGTGCTGGACGACAATAGAGACTTGGTGCTGGACGACAATAGAGACTTGGTGCTGGACGACAATAGAGACTTGGTGCTGGACGACAATAGTGACTTGGTGCTGGACGACGAAAGAGACTTGATGCTGGACGACGAAAGTGACTTGGTGCTGGACGACAATAGAGACTTGGTGCTGGACGACAATAGAGACTTGATGCTGGACGACGAAAGAGACTTGGTGCTGGACGACAATAGAGACTTGGTGCTGGACAACAAAGTCTTGGGGATGGACAACAATAGAGACTTGGTGCTGGACAACAATAGAGACTTGGTGCTGGAAAACAAAGTCTTGGTCCTGGACGATGAAAGAGACTTGGTGCTGGACAACAAAGTCTTAGGGCTGGACTACAAAGACTTGGTGCTGGACGACGAAAGTGACTTGGTGCTGGACGACAAAAGAGACTTGGTGCTGGACGACAATAGAGACTTGGTGCTGGACGACAATAGAGACTTGGTGCTGGACGACAATAGAGACTTGGTGCTGGACGACAATAGAGACTTGGTGCTGGACGACAATAGTGACTTGGTGCTGGACGACGAAAGAGACTTGATGCTGGACGACGAAAGTGACTTGGTGCTGGACGACAATAGAGACTTGGTGCTGGACGACAATAGAGACTTGATGCTGGACGACGAAAGAGACTTGGTGCTGGACGACAATAGAGACTTGGTGCTGAAAGACAATAGAGACTTGGTGCTGGACAACAAAGTCTTGGGGATGGACAACAATAGAGACTTGGTGCTGGACGACAATAGTGACTTGGTGCTGGACGACAATAGAGACTTGGTGCTGGACGACAATAGAGACTTGATGCTGGACGACGAAAGTGACTTGGTGCTGGACGACAATAGAGACTTGGTGCTGGACGACAATAGAGACTTGATGCTGGACGACGAAAGAGACTTGGTGCTGGACGACAATAGAGACTTGGTGCTGAAAGACAATAGAGACTTGGTGCTGGACAACAAAGTCTTGGGGATGGACAACAATAGAGACTTGGTGCTGGACGACAATAGTGACTTGGTGCTGGACGACAATAGAGACTTGGTGCTGGACGACAATAGAGACTTGATGCTGGACGACGAAAGTGACTTGGTGCTGGACGACAATAGAGACTTGGTGCTGGACGACAATAGAGACTTGGTGCTGGACGACAAAGACTTGGGGATGGACGACAAAGACTTGGGGATGGATGACAAAGACTTGGGAATGGACGACGAAGACTTGGGGATGGATGACAAAGACTTGGGAATGGACGACGAAGTCTTGGGGAAGGACGACGAAGACTTGGGGATGGACGACGAAGTCTTGGGGATGGACAACAAAGGGTTGGTGCTGGACGATGAAGACTTGGTGCTGGACTGAATCAGTGGAGACAAGGACGACTTGGAGCTGGGCTGAACCAGCGACAATATTTAATTATTTCTCCTCGTACATTTATGCCTAATTATTTATATATTTCTTTATGCAGGGATATGTTGATTTATGCATTTATTTGCACATTTATATATTTATCTATGTAGAATTTTTGGGATGTATTTATTTGTGTATTTATTCATTTATTTTTTGTAACAACCTCTTAAAGAGAACCTATAAAGAATGTTCTCTAATGGTTATTATTAGGATTTACTTTAAATAACATTCCCAGAACATTCTGGGAACCAAAAATTCTGTAGCTGGGTAGATATAGTGTACAATGGGGCTAAAGGCTCCACGGGGTAAAAGGCTCCTTTGATTTCATTTTCCTCTAAACCACTAGACAGTATAAAAACTTACCGCAGCACTTTCCAAAAAAAAAGATTTGAGTAGCAAACAATGATCTTAAAGTTTAAAGTTTAATCCTAAAATTAATGTTTATATTTTGAGACAAAGTTCTTGTTAATGATTTTCATTAAAGCAACAGTTTTTCCTAATAATGGAAGTATATGTAAAAGTATGGTATTTGGTGTAAAAGGCGCAATAATTAACATGATAATAAACAGCCGGCTGACTGACATGACATGGTTAGATTCAGATGGGAAATATCATATATAATAAGTTGGGTAATCACCATATTTATAATGAAACAATCATATTTAAATATATGATATTTAATAAAATATAATGTATTGTCACTACTGTAAATCTATATTAAATTATTATGGGATCTTTAATGATATTTATTTTTAAAATAATTTTAAATATATTTTTATGTTAACATTTTAATGACAGTATATTTATAGAACAATTATTTTATCAAAATAAACAGAAAATAGCCCAAACTTTGCTAAAGTGATTGTTTTGAACAAGTATTAACAGATATTATTAATTTATGCTGGTTTTGCCCCGTGTGTCTGCTCACCACCTCATACATTTATAAGATTTTTAAACAAAATAAATAACTTTTATGATTTATTTTCACACAAAAGATGTTGCTCCATGAATGCCCAATACAAACATTGTGTTTTCACTGCAGCTTTAACTGAGACATTAAACACAGGTGCCACGTGTCAGAACACGAGGAAACACTCTCACACATTTCTTTAATGGCCAATGGGTATTAAGGTGATTATTATTCTATTATTTCTGCATTAGTTCCTGTCATTGTTTACAGCTCACAGTAAATGACACGAAAAGTTGAGAGGAATGCATGAGAGTGAGGAAAGACAACATTAACTTCTGCTGCTACTCACTTAAACCTGACACCGACACATCATATGTAGCTTATGAATGATATGGTTTATATACATGTACTATTGTTTCTATCTTACCTGGTTTAACAAACCGATCACTCATCGCCGCCTATAGACTCCAGCACCAACACTGCGAGACTCGCGTGAGCTCCGCAACCACTCAGCACTAGGAAAGTCATAATAAAAGTCACCGTTTAAAAAAAAGTATATTTATTTACATATATGAATACTATATTTGAATGCACTGTGTGAGTCCAAGCACATGTTTTAGAGCCTTTCTTATCATATCAGTGTTAGTTTATCATCCGAATCCACCACCTAGCATAAGTAGTGGCACTGCTGGGGTTTTATTTTTTGTGGAGGCAAATTTGTCACATTAAAAATGGACAAAATATGAATCAAGTATGAATATGTTAGCCTTACTGTTATCTATGAGCTAGTGTGCGCCAAAACAATGACAAAATTCGCAATTATAAGGTAGAAGCATTCATAACTTCTCACTTCCACCAATATGGATCAATGGTTTTGATGACATCACACTTCAGCTTCTCATCAGATTTTCTGTCCAATCAAATCGAGATCAGAAAGTGCACTTTATAGGGGATAGGGAACGATTCAGTGCACTACACTCACCTAAAGGATTATTAGGAACACCATACTAATACTGTGTTTGACCCCCTTTCGCCTTCAGAACTGCCTTAATTCTACGTGGCATTGATTCAACAAGGTGCTGAAAGCATTCTTTAGAAATGTTGGCCCATATTGATAGGATAGCATCTTGCAGTTGATGGAGATTTGTGGGATGCACATCCAGGGCACGAAGCTCCCGTTCCACCACATCCCAAAGATGCTCTATTGGGTTGAGATCTGGTGACTGTGGGGGCCATTTTAGTACAGTGAACTCATTGTCATGTTCAAGAAACCAATTTGAAATGATTGGAGCTTTGTGACATGGTGCATTATCCTGCTGGAAGTAGCCATCAGAGGATGGGTACATGGTGGTCATAAAGGGATGGACATGGTCAGAAACAATGCTCAGGTAGGCCGTGGCATTTAAACGATGCCCAATTGGCACTAAGGGGCCTAAAGTGTGCCAAGAAAACATCCCCCACACCATTACACCACCACCACCAGCCTGCACAGTGGTAACAAGGCATGATGGATCCATGTTCTCATTCTGTTTACGCCAAATTCTGACTCTACCATCTGAATGTCTCAACAGAAATCCAGACTCATCAGACCAGGCAACATTTTTCCAGTCTTCAACTGTCCAATTTTGGAGAGCTCGTGCAAATTGTAGCCTCTTTTTCCTATTTGTAGTGGAGATGAGTGGTACCCGGTGGGGTCTTCTGCTGTTGTAGCCCATCCGCCTCAAGGTTGTGCGTGTTGTGGCTTCACAAATGCTTTGCTGCATACCTCGGTTGTAACGAGTGGTTATTTCAGTCAAAGTTGCTCTTCTATCAGCTTGAATCAGTCGGCCCATTCTCCTCTGACCTCTAGCATCAACAAGGCATTTTCGCCCACAGGACTGCCGCATACTGGATGTTTTTCCCTTTTCACACCATTCTTTGTAAACTCTAGAAATGGTTGTGCGTGAAAATCCCAGTAACTGAGCAGATTGTGAAATACTCAGACCGGCCCGTCTGGCACCAACAACCATGCCACGCTCAAAATTGCTTAAATCACCTTTCTTTCCCATTCTGACATTCAGTTTGGAGTTCAGGAGATTGTCTTGACCAGGACCACACCCCTAAATGCATTGAAGCAACTGCCATGTGATTGGTTGATTAGATAATTGCATTAATGAGAAATTGAACAGGTGTTCCTAATAATCCTTTAGGTGAGTGTATATAGGTGATAGGGAATTATTCAGACAGTGCACTATATAGGGGATAGGAAATTATTCAGACAGTGCACTATATAGGGGACAGGGAACGATCATACAGTGCACTATAGAGGGGATGGGAACGATTAGACCGTCCACTATATAGTGATATGATACAGAAGGTTGCATAGAAGTGCACAGTGCAGTTTAGTGAACTTAGTGATTGTGAAAGTAATTTATGTTTAAAGTTGAAGAAGTAGTGTATTTAAAGTTCTTTGGCAATGTACATATTGTTTCTCATCTAAATCCAGTTCAAACTAAAGTTATGATGTAACTGGTTGTATGTGAGAGATAGGAAACCATCCATCCATGTCCACTCTGTTATTATTGTATCCACTGTTATTATTTTGCCCACCCTGTTATTATTTTGTCCACCATGTTATTATTTTGTCCACTCTGTTATCACTTTGTCCACCATGTTATTATTTTGTCCACTCTGTTATTACTTTGTCCACCATGTTATTATTTTGTCCACTCTGTTATTACTTATTCCACTGTTATCACGTTGTCCACCCTGTTATTATTTTGTCCACTCTGTTATTATTGTATCCACTCTGTTATTGTCATGGTTCATGAATTCACTGTCTCATTCTCTTTCCGTGTGTGTATCTGTGGAGGCGTGGTTGCTGATTGCCGCTGATCTGATTATCAGCGTCATGTAGCGACTGAGGCAAATCAGACACATAATCGCCTGTTACATTAAACAAATATGTTTTAAATGCTTTGGGCTTAGTAAAAGACTTTCCCCCAACACAACAGAGAAAGGTCCTCAGTTACCCTGGATGCCAACTGATAAGACTGGGAAATCCCAACAATCCCATTTATCAGGCCAGGCTGATAAAGCCTACACACACAGCTTCACGTGTGGGTGTGGTACAGCAAACCAGATGCCAGGGCCAGTAGGCCCAACTTGTCACGGCGTGTGCAACTTCCTCAACCTCGATGGAGTCAAAGCAACCATGCAAGCTCACCGTCGTTCCTTCGCTCAACGCGGAAGGAAACGATCGCCACTGCAAAGCCATCGGACGGAACCATCAAGACTTCTTCCTGCGACCGTATATCTGGACACCTTCCTGGGCAAATGCAAGTAATGTACTAAGAAATACAAGTCGCTGTGTAGTTAGTAAAACTGTAAACTCCTTTGCTCAGTCAAAAGAGCTTATCAGGGATGGTTCTCCCAGGTTTAGACTCTTTGCATAACTTCATCCATCTGTACTGACCCGATTTTTCTAACCACTTTAACTTTACCTCTTGCCATGTATGTTTTGTGTCTGTATGTTTTATGTCTGTTTAATCTTGTACATGATTTAGTTATTAAAGTTTGTGCACAATATATGTTGGTTCTGACTCCCTGCCTGCAAACAAATTGTCACTTAAATGATCGATCTTGTTATGCGCTCTAAGCGCTGTAAATACAAAGGAAGAATTATATCCTTTTCTTAGAATTAATTAATAATCAATACTGAACGTTCATAGGATGAACTGATTGATTGATTGTAATGTTAATGTAGCTACATCAAGTTAATCTATTTAACCGATTCAAATATTCATAATTAATCATAATGAATAATCATAATGAGTTATGAAAAATTATTAATATTTCCCCTCTGAGCTAATTTGCTACAGCCAGCTGCGGCTGATCAACTCGCCTATTTAATGTCTTGCCATCCACCTTGTGTTTGTTAGATCATTTCGGAGTTCTCCGGTGTGTGTGTCCTGGTCCTGGCTGTCTCTGTGTTCCTGAGTTTCACAGAAGGCTGGTTGTTCATTCGCGTCCCTGCGCTGCCAAGAGTGGACTTCCGAACACCTCGATTTATCTAACCCACTGCTACTACTCTAATTTGACTATCTCTAATAAACCCTGTTATTCTACACTCGCTATTGAATCCTCCTTTATTGAACCTGACAGTTATCACTTTGTCCACCCTGTTATTATTTTATCCACTCCATCACTTTGTCCACTCTGTTATTAATTAGTCCCCTTTGTTATTATTTTGTCCACTCTGTTATCACTTTGTCCACCCTGTTATTACTTAGTCCCCCCTGTTATTACTTGGTCCACTATGTTATCACTTTGTCCACCCTGTTATTATTTTGTCCACTCTGTTATCACTTTGTCCACTCTGTTATAACTTTGTCCACCCTGTTATTATTTTGTCCACCCTGTTATCACTTTGCCCACCCTGTTATTACTTAGTCCACCCTGTTATTACTTAGTCCACTCTGTTATTACTTGGTCCACTATGTTATCACTTTGTCCACCCTGTTATAACTTTGCCCACCCTGTTATTACTTTGCCCACCCTGTTATAACTTTGTCCACCCTGTTATTATTTTGTCCACCTTGTTATCACTTTGTCCACCCTGTTATTATTTTGTCCACCTTGTTATTACTTAGTCCCCCCTGTTATTACTTAGTCCCCCGTTATAACTTTGTCCACCCTGTTATTATTTTGTCCACCCTGTTATCACTTTGTCCACCCTGTTATTATTTTGTCCACTCTGTTATCACTTTGTCCACTCTGTTATTAATTAGTCCACTCTGTTATTAATTTGTCCACTATGTTACTACTTAGTCCCCCCTGTTATTATTTGGTCCACTATGTTATCACTTTGTCCACCACCCTATTATTTTGTCCACTCTGTTATTACTTTGCCCACCCTGTTATAACTTTGTCCACCCTGTTATTATTTTGTCCACCCTGTTATCACTTTGCCCACCGTTATTATTTTGTCCACTCTGTTATTACTTTGCCCACCCTGTTATAACTTTGTCCACCCTGTTATTATTTTGTCCACCCTGTTATTACTTAGTCCACTATGTTATCACTTTGTCCACCCTGTTATAACTTTGTCCACCCTGTTATTATTTTGTCCACTCGGTTATCACTTTGTCCACCCTGTTATTATTTTATCCACTCTGTTATCACTTTGTCCACTCTGTTATTAATTAGTCCCCTTTGTTATTATTTTGTCCACTATGTTATCACTTTGTCCACTCTGTTATTAATTAGTCCCCTTTGTTATTATTTTGTCCACTATGTTACTACTTAGTCCCCCCTGTTATTACTTGGTCCACTGTTATTACTTTGCCCACCCTGTTATTACTTAGTCCACCCTGTTATAACTTTGTCCACCCTGTTATTATTTTGTCCACCCTGTTATCACTTTGCCCACCCTATTACTTTGTCCACCCTGTTATTAATTAGTCCCCTTTGTTATTATTTTGTCCACTCTATCACTTTGTCCACTACCCTGTTATAACTTTGTCCACCCTGTTATTATTTTGTCCACTCTGTTATCACTTTGTCCCCCCCGTTATCACTTTGTCCACCGTTATTATTTTGTCCACTATGTTACTACTTAGTCCCCCGCTATTACTTGGTCCACTATGTTATCACTTTGTCCACCACCCTATTATTTTGTCCACTCTGTTATTACTTTGCCCACCCTGTTATTACTTTGCCCACCCTATTACTTTGTCCACCCTGTTATTAATTAGTCCCCTTTGTTATTATTTTGTCCACTGCTATCACTATGTCCACTGTTATCACTTTGTCCATTATTATTATTATTTTGTCCACTCTATCACTTTGTCCACCCTGGTATTATTTTGTACAGTTATCACATTGTCCAGTTATCACTTTGTGCACCCTGCTATTACTTAGTCCACTGTTATCACTTTGTCCAGTTATTTAGTCCACCCTGTTATCACTTTGTCCACCATTATTTTGTCTACTCTGTTACTACTTATTCCACCATTATCACTTTGTCGACCGTTATTACTTTGTCCGCCCTGTCATCACTTCATCCACCCCGTTATTATTTTATCCACCCTGTTATTATTTAGTCCACCCTGTTATTACTTAGTCCACTCTGTTATTACTTAGTTAATTTTGTCCACCGTTATTTTACACAAAACACAAAAACTGAGTTTGATTTTCTACATTTTATGTAGGCCAAAAGGCACCTAATACCAGGAATGACTTGTTACGCTACTTAAATCAGAGAGCAAGGTTGTTCAGGGAAACATGCATACTTTGTGTATAGGAAGGACCAAATTCATACAATGTCTCAAAATTCAGTCATTGATCGTATAAATATCACTATAAATTTGACTGCTTAGGATGCAAACTTTTGGACAGAGTTATAAATGGATTACAATTTTTTTATATAAATTATTTCGGGTATTCAATGTATGCATTGTATATTTTTTTGGTGATGTCATAAGGTCTTTGTACCTTTTACATCTTCAACATCAGCTCAGCAGATGTAATGGTCAAAATACCTAAATTATTTTATTTCACCTCAGTAAACTGACACTATAATTACACTGACAGTGAACTAGTATGTACATCCAAGATCTCATAAGAGTTATACAGTCCAAAAAAATTCTTGTCTGTATACCAAAATGAATGGTTTATTTGTAATTCTTATCATTATTTATGACTGGATGGACACCAAAGTAGTCTCCACCATTCCCACAGGTCGCAGAGTAGAAAAGGAAAAGTAAAACAAACATGGCTAAACCCAAAAGCGACCACATGGGTCGCCACCACAGAAAGACGCACCTTTTACATCCAAATACTGCATAACAGTAACTCAGCTCTACTTCGACATACAGTGCAGCTCATCGCCTCTGTCTCCAGAAATTTTCTGTCAGCGAATGTTCCGGTTCTTCCTCCTCCGTTTCAGTGCTTCTGGTGGTTGGAAACTTTCAACAAGAATCTCACGTGTGAAGTTAGTCTAATCTCCAATGCCAATAAACCCTCCCAATAGTAGAATAGAACAGAAAGGTGTTATCACTAAACCAGCCCATCTCACTTTGTTTCCTGGACAGAAGGCTGACGGGATTATAAAGACAGAGCTCTCTTTCTATACCTGAAACATGTTTTTCCTGGTTAAAGAAAAAGGAAAATAGATTGGATCTATGTATCCTGTTTTTAAACAGTTAAACACAAAGAAAGAAACATGCCACCAAGAGCAAGAGAACATTTGCTGAATTTGGTAATGTTTTTGAATCCGAACACAGAGGCGTGTAAGAGAGGCTGGTGCGGACACAGAAGAGGCCCGAGCTGAGTTAGTCAATGTCCATTTCGGGAAGTTTGGCCTCTGTGTTTTCTGGGGCGGCTCGGCCCTTCTCTGGGCCGCCCGGTTGGGCCTCTGAACCCTCCTGTCCGTTAACGGGGCCGTTCTGTTCGGCTGCCGTCTCCTCCTTTGGAGGCTCCACCTTGGGCTTAGGTTTGCTGACAATATGATTGCAAGAAGAATACAGCTCCTGTATAATGGAAAAGTTGCAGTTAGAATATTTAGATAATGGATAATCCATAATCCAAATATCAAGCATTTCGTGAAGTTTGCACCTTGGTTTTGGCCTGAATCTCTTGAGCTTTAACCGCTGGGTCCTGGCTGAGACTCAGTTTGCTCTGCAGGTTCATTTTGTTGTTCATCCAGGTCATGGCTTCATTCACCTGCTTGTCCACCTTCATCATCTCCAGCTCATCCAGATGATCATACAGCTCATCCTGAGTACAGAGACACATGATCAATCCAAGTGTTACAACAACTGGGTTTCAAAAGACAATGAATATTCAGCAATAAGTGCACTAACACTATCAGATTAACTGGATAGAATCAATGTTGAACTAAAATGAGATTAATGACACTATTGTCTACTGTTGAGCTGCTTATAGTTTCATAACTGATGATTTTGCGGTTTATTATAGTAAAGCTGCTTTGAAACAAAGCGCTCTAGAAATAAAGGTGAATTGTAGGGGTGTGATCTCGTGATGTTAAAATTCCTCGTTGAGGTGAAAAGCGGTCTCACAATATCAGCATGTCAAAGTCGAGTTTGTGTCTTTTACTGCTCATGATAATTAATACTCAGTAGAACTGAAGTGACATTCGCAGGTAACATTTTTCGACAAGGCACCTGCAAAATTAAGTTATTAGACCGTTCTCTAAGGCTGTATGATAAAGAATCACAGTAAAGCATATTACTATTGTGAAGTTAGTCACAAACGCTGCAATTCAGTTATATAAATATATGCGCTGTTGCACTATTATCATTATTGGTTAACAAACCCCATCTCTGCATATGATGTGAGTTTGAGATGCTTGTTCATCTGATGTATATTATGATGTTATGATGAACTATATGCCCTTAGGGGCATGTGACTTAAAATCCAACGAGGAAAGAGGCTGGTAGAGTGTACAAGAGAGCGAGCGAGATTTAACGAGAGATGCAGTTTGCAGCTCTTTTATCAGGGTGTCTACAGATATGAACAGGTTCAAAGCTTCACTTCATTTCAAGCGCTGTAACAAAACAAAATGCAGCGTGTTGCTTGGAGAACGCGAAATAGCTTACTTCTGCGGTCATCTTTGTTTGGAACTATTTTCATTGGTGAAACTGAACCAAACAGTCAATATTGTGTCTAAAATGCAAGTAACTTTACTACTTGTTTGTTGATCTGAAAGCATTGTGAAAATACTCATCAAAATAGCTCCCTTGTCATGGTACATTATTTAACTATAGGCCTATATTAGAAATAAACTAAACATGTTGAATTTTTACCTCAGTATGTTTCTTCTGTGAATTTCTTTACGTTTACCGTTACGCTCATTATATTTCTCCATGAAAGTTTCTCACAAACAGACAGGCAGTGCGAGCTTCAACAACAGCGCGACACTGAGACCAGAAATACACTATCCATGATCTATCGCTGAAGAATCAGAAATCAGAAGAATCATTCTTGTGATATGATGCTGCCATTTGTGTAAACTTGCATGAACCCATTTAAACTTGTTAGGAGGATCTGATGAGGACGCAGTAATATAGCTAACGTTACAGCGGGGGTGGGGGGGGTGTGTGTGTGGGGGGGGTTAATCTGTGGTTTGTCCAATGATAACGGTCACTGTGTCCGTCAGACTGGAGAAATTTTCCCGGTAATGTGACCAAAAATATTTAATACCCATCGAATCTGAATTTAAGACATTTTAAGACTTAAGGACCCGCGGCCACCCTGTTTTATTCCTGCTTTTAACATTTATTTCACACTGGTTTTAGTTTTCTTTTTATGAATCATTACTTAATTAAAACATCAAAATATAGAGATAATATTGTATACATGAATTTTCCAATTAAATGAAAAGATATGGACAAGTTAATTGTTAGGCATTAAAAATATGCAAAATTATTTATTAATCATCTGTACATGGTACCTTTTTAAAAATCAATTTTAAGGCTTTTAAGACCTACACAGGGTGAGATCAGTGTTTATGGAAACATCCCAAACCATTAAATGACTGTAAAAAAACCCAGACTTAAACAACTGACAGTTCAGATAATACGCTTTATAAATGATATTTATAAAAACTTCACATTTCAGCCTTTAAGACATTTAAGAAAAGGGAAGAATCTAAATTATAAGTGATTATATGTATTAATTTAAAATATTTTAGATACCTTATTATTCTACATTTTTTAAAAGCACATTAGCTTCTCATCGATCCACATGTAAAAATATGGGTTGATATGCATTAGTCTGAACAAACCAACTGACGCGCTGAAAATGCAATTCCACTCTTTGACAGTAGATGGCGCTTATGGAAGAGCAGAAATATATTGGTTTCCCCGGTAACCTCTGTAAACAAAGGAGCACTGTGCTTATAAACACTACTTTATGAAGCCTTAATCGTTGGAACGCTGATAAACCAATTTTTATGTAGCTCAACACTGAGACGAGCATCACTGAATTTGCACTTCCCTGGCACGAGGCTAGTTAAAAAGCTCCACGTTATGTGCTCATTATGCAGAGCTGCCTGCACGTGATCACGAGCCATCCACTAACGCAGCAATTTCTCAGGTTTTTTGTTCTGGCTTTGGCAGCGCATAAAGGTCAATTTTTGTAATGGCACCATGCTACTCGAATTAAGCATGAACTACATTTTGTTAAAGCACTTTCAAGGACCTATGTTTGTTTTCAAGTACTTTCCAGTGAATCCGTGCGTTTGAAATTAGCTGTTTGATAACGTAGTCAAGCCAAAGGCTAATCATATTTAATTACCATTATGTGTCTGACATTGTAGAGCACTACATAAAACGCATCACCATTCGGATACATCGCTTATAGACAAGCCTCTCTCGTCCACTTCTTCTGAATCAGTTTCAGGTTTAAACATATAACTGAATTAAACCAGTATTTTCACTTGCCATTGTGCCATGTTTACTACAGTAAAGTTGAGGGAGTGGATCAGCTATTCTGAGCTGGTGCGAGTGAGTGGAGGCGGGGCTCATTTGCATATTCATGAATCCACATATACTAAATGAAGTTAGGGTGTAGAGTTACATTCAAGCTATTTTAAGGCACAAATAATTTTTTGCACAGGAAAAAATATTTAAATATATCATTTTGGTAATCAAAGATGAGTTTTAAGGGATAAAATGATTGATTACAGGGGGACTAAAATATTATCTCGTTCTCATGAACTCAATAAGTGTATCGTCACACTCCTACTGACTTGACAGTGGATTACCTTTGCCTTATAAGCCTGTACAACTTTCATGTACTGCTGGATTTGCCTTCCGAGCTCTTCAAATGCTTTTGGCCGCTCCTCGTTCTCAACGTATCGGTTCTGAATAGGCTCTCCAAGTTTCTAGGAGGAAAGGGTTTGTGTTTATTCATTCATTCTTTCTTTCCAACAGTTTCAAATGTCGTCAAATCAACACATCCATGTTTACCGTCAACTCAGCCAGTTTATCAATGTACACTTGCTTCTGCTGGTCCTCGCCTTCTTCATACAACCAGTTTTCAGTGTCCTCCAGTTTTAAGGAGAAAGAATCTCGTTCCTGAATTGAAAAGCATTGCTTAATTAATAAAAACCATCACTTATAAGTTATAAGCATAGGTATCTTTATGAAAATAAAACAAACACTCACCGCCTCACTGACAAAGTTCTCCAGCACTCCATGCAGTTTGTCTCTCATTTCATAAACGTACTCCTCCACATAGTTCTTTGCATCGTTCCTTTCCTTCTCCAGCTTATCCTGCATGATCATCTTCCCCTGTACGCAAGAACACTGTGTCAGAACTCAATTCTAGAAGAGACACCTAGAACGGATCACTGTGGTGTAGTTTGAGTGCTTTGAGCAGTACCTCATTCTCCATGAACAGATTGAGCATGTCGCTGGCCAGCTGCCAGTGCAGACTGTTCTCGATGGGCAGATCCACCGTCTTTGTTTTCACTTTGGCTTTCTTGGCCTGTGGAGGCTGGTCGTTCTTCTTCTCCTGTTTGTTGTCCTCTGGTGAAGTCTAAAAGGGATTATGGTCACAGTGAAACATTAAGGACCAGATTTACTAAACGGCAAATTAGTGTGAGAGCGCCGATGGGAGTGGAAACTCCTGCGCGTGATCTACTGATGACACACAAATGAAAGAACAGAGATGCAGCCGGATCATTTCCAACACAATCTACCAAGAGCGCAAATTATCGTCTGGTTTAAAGGGTTAATTCACCCAAAAATGAACAGATTTCATTGGGCCCTACTTAAGACGCTGCGGAGACATTGCACGTTGCATCCTGATATAAAGCATCTTTACGGGATGTGTGTGAACGCACACACAGATTCCACAAAAAAAAAAATCACTGGCAGTGTGAATGAACCAAAATCAAACACATTATCAGTGTATTTTCCAGAACCTCTGTGTGAAAGGGGCTTTAGTAAATCACCTTGCATGATTCATTTAAATACTCTCCTCCCATAAAACTGTGTCTGAAAGGGAAGCTCCTACAAATGCATTTAAGGTCAGCTGCAAAAATAACCGTCCACGCCTTTTCAGCACTAATTTATCCTTGCGCGTCTTTAGTAAATCCTGACAGTAGTTTAATGCCAAAAGAGGGTTTGCGCTGGAGCAAGCTGTTAGTAAATCTGGCCACAAGTGTTGTAGAGCAGTGGGAAAACGCTCCTATATCTTTTGTGATTAACGTTAAATTGCACTATTTTACATTACATGGAAAGTTGTTAATTTCACATGTTCATATAATTGATTTTAAAAACTATCTGCGATATTTTCCAATATTATCATCATATCGGCAAAATACTACTAATCAATCCTAACTGGACGCTGACAATGTGGTCATTTTGAAACGCATGCTTTTAAATACTTTGCATTTGTTGTAATGTTGTACATTTGGTGTTGGGGTGTAAGTGCATTCACACACCTCCATGTCTTCAGTGTCTGATTTCTTGTCAGCGTGTTCTTTCTGTTCATCACCTTGAGACTTCTGTGCTTCTTGATCCACATGCATCTTATTCTTTAAGGAGCAAATACAATGAATGTTCTTAAACTTACGTTAAACTTATTTTTAGAGCTATTGCTCATTTAAAATCAGGCTGATGTGAGAGGTAGGGAATGTGATGTCTTTACCTCGTCCTCTTTGGCTGGAGTGTCCGTCTCCATGGGCTCTTCTCCCTCAGCAGTTTTCACGACCTCCACCAGGGAGGCGCTGGACACACTGAAGACCCCGTGTACATTCACACGCACCTTCACTTTTACCTTGGAGCTTTCGCCCGACGGCTGAGGAACCACCTTCTGGACGTTAAACTGGCCTGTGGACAGGCACGAATTAGTCAATAGGGATGTAATTAACCATTATCATAATTTCTGCTTACAATGTCTCCTACTATAATGTCTCCTACAATGCATAAAGTCAAAAAACACTAATTTAATATAATAATAATAAAAAACACTCTAAACCCCTCCTTTTTTAGAGCCTACTCTGCTCTGATTGGTCAGATGGCCCAGTCAGGGCTGCATTCAGCTCTGACAAACTTTTTTTTTTTTTTTAACGTAAACGGTGGTGCGTTGAACACCCTGTTCTGATGACGCAAGAGTTGCAACTATGGCAGCTGAGAAGGCCATTCTTTGTGTCTTTTTTGAAGAATTTTGGGAGCCTGATGAAATCGGTATAAATACACGTTTAATACTGCAAAATACGCTCAATGTTACAGTCACTGCCCTTGCCGTCCAGAATAAAAGAGAACATCCCAAACGAGTGAAGGGATTTGTGGAAACTGTGGTTCCTAATTATTGTGATTCCACATACATGTCTTCTAATATCTTCAATTGTTGCATATACCGAGCTGCAGCGGACACATTTTGTAAACAACCCATTATGCAAGCGGCCTCTTTAATACCGCGTGGTTTATATACATGTTGCTGCTAATTGGGCTGACATTTTTGACACACCCACCAAACAAGAGAAAACATATTTCAAACCCCGTTGCACACCGTTTCCAGGAAACATGTCGTTCAACCCGGAAACCGTAGCAAAACGTTGCGCACCGGTTTGAGCCTGAACGTGCCCCTGTTGTGATTGGTCTACTCTGCTCTGATTGGTCAGACGGCCCAGTCTATTGTGATTGGTCTGGTCTGCTCTGCTCTGATTGGTCAGACGGCCCAGTCTATTGTGATTGGTCTGGTCTGCTCTGCTCTGATTGGTCAGACGGCCCAGTCTATTGTGATTGGTCTGGTCTGCTCTAATCTGATTGGTCAGACGGCCCAGTCTGTTGTGATTGGTCTGGTCTACTCTGATTGGTCAGACGGCCCAGTCTATTGTGATTGGTCTGGTCTGCTCTAATCTGATTGGTCAGACGGCCCAGTCTGTTGTGATTGGTCTACTCTGCTCTGACTGGTCAGACGGCCCAGTCTATTGTGATTGGTCTGCTCTGCTCTGATTGGTCAGACGGCCCAGTCTGTTGTGATTGGTCTGGTCTACTCTGATTGGTCAGACGGCCCAGTCTATTGTGCTTGGTCTGGTCTGCTCTGCTCTGCTCTGATTGGTCAGACGGCCCAGTCTGTTGTGATTGGTCTACTCTGCTCTGATTGGTCAGACGGCCCCGGTAATATTTGCTGCAACTAAATCTGCAATCAGACCTTCTCAGTTTTCAAACTAATAAATCCAAACATGAATCTCGACTATATTGTTTGTGATTTTGGTTTTTAAATAAATGCAACCTCTGTGCTCCATCAATCAATAATCTCAATAGTCTTTTTAGTTAGTTTAATAGAAAAATGTTAACATAATTTGGAAATATTAGAATTAATATTAGGAATTTTACTGTTTTAGCTTTTGAGAGAAGCTTCTTAAAGTTTTACCAGTTTTCCTAATGTGAAATATGCATAAATATGTTAAATATAATAAATCAGGAACCTAGATGAGGTCAAATAAACCCTGGGTAAGAGTGGATGTTCTCTTGCTTACGTAAAAGTTTCCTCAATAATTACGATTAAATATAAAATTAAATTTCTCAAATGAGGACAATCGTGATTAATAATTTGAGGGTAACACTTTACAGTAAGGTTTAATTTGTTAACTGCATCAGTTAATATAAACTAACAATGAAAAAATACTTCTAAAGCATTTATAAATATTGACAGTAGACAGTAGTTAACTAATAGTAATTTCAACATTTACTAATGCATTATTAAAATCATAAGTTGAATATGTTAATATTACTTAAATGGAATTGAGCTAACATTAACAACAAATAGTTGTACTTTTAACTAAAGTTAACAAATATTAATAAATACTGTATCAAATGTATTGCTCCTAGCCTCATTTGATCTCAAACGGCTCATCACCACAGATACCCACAAATCTGGCAACCAACTTGACCTAATCTACACACGCAATTCATATTTCCACAACAAGATCAACAGCACTTCAAAACACACGCACACTTTTCAGAACATTCAACTCTCCTCGGTCCCCCTCCACCACCTCTTCATCTGCAGACAATTTTGCCCATTTCTTCACTGATAAAACAACCACCATCAGCAGTCAGTTCTCACCTCCACACACACAGGATTTTAGATCAGCCACATCCACAGCCGGAAATCTTCTCTCCTCCTCCTCTACACTCACAGAGACAGAAGTATCTAAACTTCTCCTCTCCAGCCATCCTACCACCTGCCTTCTAGATCCCATCCCCTCACACCTCCTACAAGCAATCTCTCCTACACTCCTACCTGTTCTCACACACATCATCAACACATCTCTCTGCACTGGCATTTTCCCTACCACACTTAAAAAACCCACATTAAACACATCACTGGCAGATAGCTACAGACCTGTCTCTCTCCTACCATTTATAGCAAAAACAGTTTTGTTGTTTTCAACCAGGTTTCATCTTTCCTCTCACAGTATAATCAGCTGGACATCAACCAATCAGGTTTCAAAAGGGGCCACTCAACAGAGACTGCATTACTGTCGGTCACTGAAGCCCTGCGGATAGCAAAAGCTGCTTCCAAATCATCAGTCCTCGTCCTCCTCGATCTATCAGCTGCGTTTGACACGGTGAATAATCAGATTCTTCTGTCCACCCTCTCATCACTGGGCATCACAGGGATCCCACTCCACTGGTTTGAATCCCATCTCACAGGTAGGTCTTTCAAGGTTGCCTGGAAAAGGAAGGTATCCAAAGCACATCAACTAACCATGGGGGTTCCTCAGGGCTCAGTGCTTGGACCTGTCCTTATCTCCATTTACACTACATCATTGGGACCCATCATACAGGCACATGGCTTCTCATTTTAAATTTTTCACCTTTCATTTCAACCAGATGATCCCACAGTAGCTGCACGAATCTCAAGCGGTCTGGCGGACATCTCGGCATAGATGGAAGAACATCACCTGCAGCTCAACCTGGCAAAGACTGAGCTTCTCGTCTTCCCTGCCAATCCGACTCTACAGCACGATTTCACCATCCAGCTAGGCTCATCCTTGATTTCCCCTTCAGGGTCGGTCAGAAATCTTGGAGTAACCTTTGATGACCAGCTGTCCTTCAAAGACCACATTACAAAGACAGCTCGGTCAACAGCGCTGCACAACATCAGGAAGATGAGACCATTCCTAACAGAGCATGCAACAGCTTCTCGTCCAGGCCCTAGGCTTGACTACTGCAATGCGCTTCTGGCTGGAATTCCATCGTGTGCAATCAAAACGCTTCAAATGATTCAGAACGCAGCGGCAAAAGGGCCCATGTCACACCTCTCTTCATCTCGGTGCACTCCACTCGTTGCTCGCATCAAGTTCAAGGCATTGACACTTGCTTACAGATCCACCACAAGCTCAGCACCCGCATACTTCGACTCGCTTATACGAGTCTACACCCCCACCAGAAGCCTTTGCTCAGCTAAGGAGCGACGGCTCGTGGTACCATCACAGAGAGGCATGAAATCCCTCTCCAGAACATTTTCGTTCACTGTTCCTTACTGGTGGAATGATCTTCCCAACTCCATCTGGAATGCTGAATCACTGACAACATTCAAAAGACAGCTGAAAACTCATCTCCTCCGTGAGCACTTAACCTCATCTTTAAAAAAAAATCGGTCGACCTCTAGCATATTTGTGTGTAGCACTTTTTTACAGTCCTGTTCCGCATGTACAGTAAAATAAAGTGCAACCCATTTGTTTGTTATTTTGACAGTTCATTAATGTAAAATGGTCAGACTCTGAATATGACTTGTTTGTTTAGAGAGATGTGTGGACTTCTGTAAGATATTTAATGAAGTAGTACTGTGCTAAAATCCAGTTAAGCAAAGCAAAGAGCATTCCCAACATACCTATAGTAGGATCTGGATACGGCAACTCTTTTGGATTGTTGTAGTAGGCCTCCAAAGTGAAGGGATCCCTCCGGTAGAAACTTAACACTTTAGAGAATGGTGCGGCATGGTTCTTTGGGAAAACTTCACAATCACTGCAGTGCAAGACAGCATGATTAAAATGGTGAACTAACAGAGTTAATCATGTCACACAGAGAGAGCCAAGAACGCACCTGACGCCTTCATCAGCTGCTGAGGTCCACTTCAGAGAGATGGGGTACGGCACCACGTCTGTGATGGAAAACTCACGCACTTTAAAGGCAGGAGACAGGATTGCACACTGAGGAAAAACAAACATTCAAGTTTGTTGGAATCACTGGGAAATACTGTAGGTTGTCATTATGAGAAGTTGAAGAGGAATAAACTACACAAGGCAGCGTAAGCATAACAGAAGTCATAAGACTAATGAATTTCTTATGGTGTAAATCACAGCATTATTCATGATCGTTCACACTCCTTCGCATATGGGCTTTGTAAAGATAAAGTGTCTTACAAAATTTAAATCAATATATTGTTTTATGTGAACGAGTAGGCACAATGATTCTCACATCAAAAACACACATAGGCAACAACACCCATTAGTCAAAAGTCTTGTGGACACATCTCTGTTGTGTGCTTTGTGGCCTTAATTCAGTGACTTACATTTTTAGTTTTTTTTAAATAAACATTATTCTCTCAAAAATACAAGCATGTACATACATGTTGCTCACATATTATGGTAGCCCAGTTTGTGCTGAATATTTTTGCCATTACCATGTTTATAAGCAACTGAAAAAAGCATAAATGTCATAGCATGTCAACTTCTGAAGGGCCCCAAAACAGTGCAGACCTCTAGGGGTTAAAATGGCTGCTATGCCCCTGAATATGAATTAATTATTAATAAAAAAAAGTTATTTTATTTTTTTTTTTTTAAATCAGGTTGAGTGAACGACTCAATTCGCTGAATCAGCGTTTTAACAAATCTCTTGAATAAATGATTCAATGACAAATATGATTTTTAACATTCACTTTTGTCGCCACCTACTGGCGTAAAGATGTAATTGATACAATTGTTATTTGAATTAGAATTTTAATAATCAAATGTAAAAATAAAACACTGCTTAGTCTTCACGGTATAAATTGAATATACAAAAGTGATTCAGTCGAGAGCAGTGAGTGATTTTCTCCGTCTTTGACTAACATTAAGCACACAGACGGAAGCAGGTTTATTAGGCTGCTGTCACTTTAAGAGTTACATGAATCCAATATATTATTACATGCACGTTTTCTTTCTCAATGGTTTACTCCACTTAAGACATAACAGACTTTTTTTTAAGTAAATACTCACAAAGACAGGCATTTTGACAATTTTGTGTATTTGGCCATATTGGCTGCGGAAGAGAACTGAGATTAGTAGGCCCTACTTGGCTTAATTTTGCCTGATAACATTAAGCATGTCACACGCATGTAACGGTCATGTGGCCAGTCTACACTCTGCTTTCTGCGTTGACCTGAAACGTGGACCCTTTGTAATCTTTTGGAGTATTAAAATCACGCAGTTATCGCAAGCCGCTGCGATATGCATATGTACATGTGCGATATTTCAATATATCGTGCAGCCCTACTTCCCCAATACTGAGACACACCCATCCCATAGAGAGACAAATGAGTGACAAAATGAGCCAATTAATGACTGAAGCACTAACTTGCAGTGCACATCCTCTGGCCACAGCTTCATCCGCATTTAAAGTCATGCTCAGCTCCTTTCCGAAAAATTTGCTGATTTTGTCTTTAATGGCTGGAATCCTGGAGGCACCGCCTACAATCTCCACTGCATAGATGTCCTCTTTTTTCAGTCCTGATGGAGGAGGAAAAAAAACATTAACACTCCGTGGCGGGCGGGAAAGCCACGGTGCAAGAAGGAAAAGTGTTTGTACTCACTGGTCTGCTCCATGATGCTGCGCAGAGGACCCTCCACCTTGGCCAACAGCCCTGCACAGAGCTCCTCAAACTTGACCCTGGAACAGAAGAGTCATCAAGATATTATTAGACATGGTATTTTAACAAATTAACCTCACATTTCCCCTTCACTGCTCAGTGCCTAATTTACGCAGCTGACATCGAGCACCCGATTTAGCTCCTGGCATTGCCTTTGGATACTAACCTGTTGAGTGTGCCGCTGACATCGATGTCATTCATGAAGCATTCAATGTTGAGCGGCAAGTCCGAGGAGTTGGCGCTCATGAGTTTTTTCAGTTTCTCGCACTCCTGGTAGAGTCGCACCAGAGCGCGGGGCTTCGATCGCACGTCCAGCTTGTACTTCTGAGCAAATTCCTCACAGAAGTACTTGACCAGCACCTCATCAAAGTCTTTACCGCCCAGCTCAGGGTCAAACGCAGAACCCAGAACCTACATTAATCAGGTATTAGAGGGACAAACAATACAATTAGTGCTGTACTAAACTATAGACTTCGAAAACGATTTCATAAGAGGCATTCACACAGCATGTGCACTTTGGAATTATTTTGACTTGACGTCATCTTAAAAGGGGACATATCATGAAAATCTAACTTTTTCTGTGTTTAAGTGCTATAACCAGGTCTCTGGTGCATCTACCAACCCAGAAAACATGAAAAAGTATAACCCAGTAACTTTGTTTTGGTAAGCCTTTCTCTGAAAGCATGTGGAAAAAAAACAGGCCACTCAGATTTCGCTCCCCTAGTGATGAAGGAAGGGGATCTATTATAATATTACCGCCCCTTAATCTGAACCTTTCCACCCACGGCGCTGCCATTTTGTTTTCGCAAGCGACAACAGTGTAATGTTACCAGTTCTAATGCCATGGCAAAAGTAGACTAGAGCAGCTAGTCATAAAATCTGTTTAAACATTATAACTGTTCTGATTTTGGCTAATAATAAACTCCCGGCATCTGGGCCACTGAGGATGCAGTGGATTCATTTCATTTGTGAAGGTTGTGCCCAATAAATGAGCTAAATTCATATATGTTTGTGTGAATCATTGTACACTGGACTGCTTTGCAAACGAGGGTCAGTAAACGCAGGATTTGCACAAAAATCCAACTCTTTGTGATTCAACTTCATATCCAGAACACGCAAGTACTGCACTTTATAATGTGTGTGTTTGCAAATCGCCTTTCTGAATGTGCTAATGTGGCTAAAGCTACCATTGTCTCTTACTGTATTCACAGAGACCAGAGCTTTTTAACCCGAAAATGCTCACGGCCTGTACAAATTCAGAAGCACACTTTTATTGCTTCTTATAAATCAAACTAAATGGCATAGCTCTGATCTGTGTGAATACAGAGACAATGGAAAATAGCGCATTTTTGCTGCCACCCAAATAGGGGCTTTCAAAACATCCTATAATAAATAATCCGTGGTGTATTTTTTGCTGAAATTTCAGACACATTCTGGGGTTGCCTGAGACTTATATTACCTTTATCTTGTGAAAAGGGCATTATAGGACCCCTTTAAAAATGCAATACTCATGCCACTTCAGAAATAAAACAGCAAGACATTAGAGCTGCATGATTAATCGTTAAAAGACTGCCATCTTGAAACAAACACACACAATCGTATTCCTAAATGACAGCGTTTCGCCTGTGTCTATTAAACCTACACATGTGCGATCACAGTGAACATTAAGATCTGCGTTCTGAGCCAAAGCAAGCCGTTGCCATGTATAGGTATGAACAGCATCACAAACAGTCTTTTCAACCACACAGTATCATTATTTCTGTGTTACAAACATTCATAATCACAGAAGTACTGGGATACAATTTTAAAGTTCGGATATAAACACTGATGTCTACGGAAGCGATCATAATAGAGCAAATCACCTTTTAAATAACGTGGCGCTTTAAAAAACAATTGTATCGATTACATGATAACATGTATTTGTCATTGAATTACTCATTCAAGAGATTTGTTCAAAAACGCTTATTCAGCCAGTAATAAATAAATAAAAGACATTTAGAGATTATTCTATTGAACCAAACCTGCCAATAGTGAACACACCCTTAAGTTAAAGGGATAGTTCACCCAAAAGTTAAAATGATCCCATGATTTACTCACCCTCAGTCGTCCTAGGTGTAGATGACTTTCTTCTTTCAAACGAATACAATTAGAGTTATATTAAAAAAAGTCCAAGCTTTATAATGGCAGTGAATTGTTTGAAGTCCATAAAAGTGCATCTGTCCGTCATATAACTGCTCCACACGGCTTTGGGTGGTTAATAAAGGCCTTCTGAAGCAAATCGATGCATTCAAAATGCTTACGCTACGTCTGATGAGCGTAACTGGTGTGCAATGTCATCAGGCGCGTAAGCATTTTGAACTGCGAGAGGCACTACAATTTATCCGTAAGTTGAATACGGAAGGCGATCGCCCGGAAGCTAGATAATTTACTTTATAAAGTTTTAAATATGGATATTTTTCTTACACAAACGCATCGATTAGCTTCAGAAGGCCTTTATTAAGGCCCGTGTGCAACAATGCAACAATTCACTGCCATTATAAAGCTTGGATTAGCCAGGACTTTTTTAATACAACTCTGATTGTATTCGTCTGAAAGAAGAAAGTCATATACACCTATAACACTGTGAAGCTGCTTTGAAACAATTGGCATTGTAAAAAGCGCTATATAAATAAAGGTGATTTGATTTGACTTGAGGGGGAGTAAATCATGGGCTAATTTTTATTTTTGGGTGAACTAACACTTTAATAATAATAATCATAACAACAACAATAATAATAATAATAATAATAATAATAATACTGCTCTAATTATAAATGTTGTGATCAGTTAAGAACTACCACTAAAATGTGTATTATAAAAGTATGTGGACAAAAAAAAAAAACCTTACCTTCAACTTCCCCTTGTTAAAGGCACACGCAGAGACCTGGTAACTAGCATGACCAACATCCACAAACACCACAGTCCTGGGCTTCTCCTCAGGAGCAGGCAGGTCCTGTTTGTAGATCCCATATGCCAGTGCAACTATAAAATCACAGTTAACACAAACTGTTAGAAGGAACAGTAGAACAGTTTTTCTAGACTCTTGTTACTGTCGCTCTTGATGGTTCACCTAAAACAGGGGTGTCCAAAGTCCGAGACAGCCCGCAGCTTGTCTATTAAAATATATTATATGTGGCCCACCATGCATAATTTTCAACAAAAGGTGGCAGACAGTACTAGATTTTAGGCCAGGGAAACATTAACACGCCAAAAGCGGAACGAAACAGCGCTACTTGTGCGCAACGCGCGACTCACAAGCTCACAAATGTGTTTACATGCTTAGTGTCTCAATCACACGACGAAACAGCCAGTGAGAAGTGTTCGAGTTCAGCGCAGAGGTCTCTGATAAATACAAGCTGCAAACCTCTCTGTGATTTAAACAGTTCTTACTTAACACTAATGTGCAAATCAGGAGAAACATTGAGCCAATCCAGTTAAAATACTTTTCAACCAACAATTCACCAACATTTATCATGGATTTACTGTGGTAACACTAACTGTAACAGTGGTATTTTTTTTTAGAAATGTAGGTTAATATCTCATTTTATTTAATATAATGTAGACATGTAATAAAGGCCAAATTATAGACTATATTTTTTGTCATTAACTTGCAATTTTGTGCATTTGTATTTATATTAAATGTGTTTATAGACTAAATACCATAAAGCCATTCTAGATATAGAAACAATATTTTTACTTTTTACCATGTAGTGAGGTGCCACGCGTGGTTTTACCTGTGGAGAGATCTAAATAGAGTACTCGTTAATGTAAATAAGAATAGAGTTCTAACTCAGCAATTACATTTAAATTTTACCCTTTAAAAACGAGGGTGTTAAAAGTTTTACAGATATTGTGTACTAAATTTACATCTGTGTCCTCTCAAGCTACTCTACTGTCAGCTCAAGTTGTCAAATCTGTCATGTTTCCAAGAAACAAAACATGTCACATGTAATATATACACCGATCAGGCATAACATTATGACAATATTCCTAATATCGTGTTCCCCCTTTTGCTGCCAAAGCAGCCCTGACCCATCGAGGCATGGACTCCACTAGACTCCTGAAGGTGTGCTGTGATATCTGGCACCAAGATGTTAGCAGCAGATCCTTTAAGTCCTGTAAGTTACGAGGTGGGGCTTCCATGGATCGGACTTGTTTGTTCAGCACATCCCACAGATGCTCGATTGGATTGAGATCTGGGGAATTTGGAGGCCAAGTCAACACCTCAAACTCGTTGTTGTGCTCCTCAAACCATTCCTGAACCATTTGTGCTTTGTGGCAGAAGCATTATCCTGCTGAAAGAGCCACAGCCACCAGGGAATACCGTTTCCATGAAAGGGTGTACATGGTCTGCAACAATGCTTAGGTAGGTGGTACGTGTCAAAGTAACATCCACATGGATGGCAGGACCCAAGGTTTCCCAGCAGAACATTGCCCAAAGCATCACACTGCCTCCGCCGGCTTGCCTTCTTCCCATAGTGCATCCTGGTGCCATGTGTTCCCCAGGTAAGCCACGCACACGCACCCGGCCATCCACGTGATGTAAAAGAAAACGTGATTCATCAGACCAGGCCACCTTCTTCTATTGCTCCGTGGTCCAGTTCTGATGCTCACATGCCACTGTTGCGGCTTTCGGCGGTGGACAGGGGTCAGCATGGGCACTCTGACTGGTCAGCAGCTATGCAGCCCCACATGCAACAAACTGAGATGCTCTGTGTATTCTGACACCTTTCTATCAGAACCAGCATTAACTTCTTGAGCAATTTGAGCCACAGTAGCTTGTCTGTTTGATCGGACCACACGGCCCAGCCTTCGCTCCAGACGTGCATCAATGAGCCTTGGCCGCCCATGAGCCTGTCGCCGGTTCTCCACTGTTCCTTCCTTGGAGCACTTTTGATAGATGCAGACCGGGAACACCCCACAAGAGCTGCAGTTTTGGAGATGCTCTGACCCAGTCGTCTAAGCCATCACAATTTGGCCCTTGTCAAACTCGCTCAAATCCTTACACTTGCCCATTTTTCCTGGTTCTAACACATCAACTTTGAGGACAAAATGTTCACTTGCTGCCTAATATATCCCACACACTAACAGGTGCTGTGATGAATAATCAGTGTTAACTTCACCTGTCAGTGGTCATAATCTTATGCCTGATCAGTGTATATAATAGAAAAGGAACCGGCCCCCAGGTGTGTCCACAACATCGAATCTAGCCCCCTTTAAAAAAAAAAGTTTGGACACCCCTGACCTAAATTGACAATTTTGTCATCATTTACCTGTTGTACCAACTAGGCTGAGGACAATCACAGCTAGCTCCCATCATTTAAGTGTTTTGAACGTAAATAAGAGAGCTACAGTGGAGGCCAAGACTTATTTGGGTCTATTTCCCAAACAAAACTATTATACGGCTTCAGTAGACTTGGAATTCGGTGTACGAGTCATATGAAAATACTTAAATGTGCTTATATGTTTTTAGGACTGTCGTGATTCCTCGATTAAATTCGAGTGCTCGATTTTTAAAAAATCCTTGATTGCTATTTACCCATGTCGAGTAACCGGAAGTTGAGCATTCCACGGATGAGAATCCATGAACCACATTATTAGATTATTAGTTTTCTTAGGCTGCATGATATATTAAAACATTTAAAAATAAGAACATAGCATAGTGCTATTGTGAATTAAAAGGATTAGTTCACTTCAAAATGAAAATTTCCTAATATTTTACACACCCATCTCATCCAAGATGTTCATGTTTTTCTTTCTTCAGTCGAAAAGAAATTACGTTTTTTGAGGAAAACATTCCAGGATTTTTCTCCCCACCACAGACTTCCATGGCAACATTTATTTAGTCTGTGATGGGGAGAAAAATCCTGGAACGTTTTCCTTTTAGTTGAAATTTCTTTTCAACTAAAAAAATTTAAACATGAATATCTTGGATGAGATGGGTGTGAGTAAAATACTAGGAAATTTTCATTTTGAAGTGAACTAATCCTTTAACAAAGGCTGCAATTCAATTAAATAAACATATGCCCTGTGGGTTTAATATATATGCACTTTAATCATTTCCATGCATGTAGGTTACGTGCGTCTCAGAGTGGCTCCGTTCACAGTAAATGCTGCTCCACATGAACTCATCTACAGAAGCACGTCTCAATCTCCATCTCTGCATATGCTATGAGTTTGGGTTGCTTATAACGTTCATCTGGGAACACAACATGCGTCAATATGTTTCTAAATATGTGAACCATTCGTGTTGATTTTAGTTTAAAAGGAGTTTAAACCCTTGCTCTTAGTTTGCATGTTTTGATGTCTACGTGCTCTTGTTCAAGAAATTACAGTGTAGCATTTCTATCGTAAAGAAGTGGCCAAATACTAAAGATTAAGTGGATATTTAAATTAAATATTGTTTGGCCAATATTGAACCAGGATTTGATCGGCTGTAAACAATAACACCAGACCATTGGCGCCCTCTGCAGGCATTTGTTATAATACATAATGTACATAAGATGATTGTTTAGATTATGAATATTATATTATGTATTTTACCAGTGCTGTTCTATAAAACCATATGATTACTTGCTTTTGATACTTTATATGAACCAAATATTGCCTCATTGTTATTACATATGTATTTTATATGTAAAAAACGTGTGCGCTCGTTTGAGTCGGATGCGCATCAAAAAAAAGTCATGTGACTTTTGATGTGACCATCCATTATGTAGGTCAGGCATAATCGGAAGGGGAGTAAGCAATGACAAGTGGACCATTTTTGGGTGAACTGAATCCATTACAAATATTTCACCTGCTGTAGTGTCGTTCATGAGTCTGAGACAGTTAAGGCCTGTGATCTGTGCAGCATCCATGACTGATCTTCTCTCGGCATCAGTGAAGAAGCTGGGGACCTGTGCCAGAGCATGAGGGAAAACAAGACAACTTTAACTAGTCTGATTATTCACATTCATTACATACTAACTACAACAGACACACACACACACACGAGAAAAAAACGAGTAAAACAATGCAATATTCTGAAAATAACATGAGATGTAACTGAGGCGAGAGTTTGGAGAGCAATGGAGCAGCGAGAGAATCAGAAAAAGGGACTCAACTTAAAATCAAATCTAAGGCAAAAACACACCAATGTGAGGTGAATAGGGATGTAACGATTCAGTTGGAGTCGGTTGAAAATCGTTACAAATGTGTGACGATTCAAGTCGGCTGAGATGTTAAACGAATCGCGATACACGTTTTAAACAGCAGGGATGCTGAAACCATAAACTGTGACCTCACTTTACAGGCACGATAGCAATGAGCAAGTACGGACTGTGCATGCACACTGGCACGAAGAGTGAAATAAATGTTTTCAGTTCATTCATATGTAAGTTGGGCGCGAGCGCATCCGTGTGCACGCGCCGTCAAACAGAAGCATGGCGACGGCAAGCACGTAGTTTACGCTGACTCATTCAAATCGGAGGTGTGGCAGCATTTTGACTTTCCGAAGACTAATAATCACCACAGTGAGAGGCTCCAGTCACCTCCATGTAAAAGATAATAGGCCAAACCACACTGACCGGCGGATTTGACATAAAATATATATTTAAATTTTACAAAAAGAAATATGCAGAATTGTCTGAGAAATAAAAGGACAAGAGATTTAGTCTTGAATCTCATTTTGTTAAAAAAATCGTGAGAAAATCGTATCGTGAAATTAGTATCGTGAATCGTATAGTGAATCGTTACATCCCTAGAGGTGAAGTCAGTGAGTTTCCAAATCCTCCAATAGTAAAGGTTTGTGCACTTTCACTGTGGTTAGGTGTATTAAACTGATGCATTTGTGTAACAAAAATATCCATATGTAGGATGTCATATACACCTAAGAGAGTGAGTAAATCATGGGCCAATTTTAAAGGGGTAATGAATTGAAAAATCAACTTTCCCTTGAGCTTTTGATATATAAAAGGTCATGGTAATATAAGAATATCCTGTAAGTTTCAGAGCTGAAAACTTCCTTGTTAGTCAAACGTTCGTAGTTCACGATTAGTTAACCATGAGAGCTGTAATTGTAAAAACGAGCTAAAAGAGAGAGTAATACCATTTCAAATGCAAAGACGTTAGCCAATCACAGCAGTGGGTGTTTACACTGAAGTCTCCAGCGGACACGCCCCTTAAAACAGAGCGTTCAGAGCAGAGGACTAAAATCAGGGTAGGAAAAATGCCTTTTATTTATAAATTATGAAAATTTTTGATCTAAAAAGCATTCTAACATTATAAGTGCACCCCAGGAAACAGGAAAAAAAAACGCAGTTCATGACCCCTTTAATTTTTGGGTGAACTATCCCTTTAATGACAGCAGGAACATTAGGCTACTGTCACTTTAAGAGCGAATGCAAGGATCCAATATAATGATACGCATCTGTTTTCTTTCTCAATTGTTTATGTTCACGACTGTGTTTACTAGGACACTCACAGCGACTGGCAGAACTGAATTTGGCGTTCACATGCTGTGTGCGCACAGAAAACAGCGCATGAGTAACGAATTTAGTTCTCTTTTACATCTTCTTGCGCTTGAATGCTTTAAAATGACTTGAACGCTTAAACTGACAGGACCTAAAACATGTGCAGATGATAAACGTTCACTCTATGATGGCTAAATTTTGCAATTAATCTGTGAATAACGTGCGTTTCAAACCATGGTACCTGGTCCATACAGATCAACTACGATCCCTATTATGACATCGCACATCCTGAGATGTGACTGTCGCGGACGGGCACATCACAATATCTATGCTAAAACAATATATCGTGCAGCCCTTTTTCTGCACCAATGGACACGGACCGTAACAGTACTGTGAGAATAATAAGTGATTATGCTACTCCAGTAAATTGAGTATATTTAGAAATAGGTGTGTAAAAGAGAATATGCATACAGAGATGACACAGTCTGCCACAGGTTTCTTGAGTGCAGCTTCAGCGGTCTCTTTCAGTTTGGTCAGCAGCATGGCAGTGACCTGCTCAATGCCGAACACCTTCTCCTCCTCCATATACATGACCTGTGGGGACGGACAGCATGAAGCACTGTGATACAGTAGCATCTGATTAACATGTATGATAGAATAAAGCAGCCATTTCCTCGATGTGTAATGACTTTATCACTGCCATTTAATTAATCTTACCTTAATGCCAGTGGTTCCAGTCGGCATCTGAGCGAGATCAAAGACCAGGCTGGACTTTGCCGCCTGGATGTAAGGATCACTGAACGCCCTGCCATGGAATCGCTTAAAACCCTGCACAGTGTTCTTGCAGTTTGTGACCACCTTGTTGAGAGAGCAGAAATTATAATTACAACTTCCATCCATGCAATGTGTTATCCTGCTTATTCAAACTAAATATTTACCTGGCTTTTGGCGGCTGCCCCAATCGAACGATTCCGAGGACCGAATGATACAACTGACCTGAACAGAACACATCATTAGATACTACACTACATAGGGCTTGACATTAACTATTTTTGCTCACCAGTCACTGTGGCTAGTGGTTTTCCAAATCTCTAGCCACTCAGCTTATCACAACAGCATTTTCACTGGCCACAATTTTGACATCGATACCATGGGAAAAACTGCAATATAGATATTTTTAATATCATCTCATAATTTGGCCACATGTTTATTAGGCTGCTGTCACTTTAAGACCTGACGCACGGATCCATTACACTATTACACATGCGTTTTCTTTCTCAACTGTTTACGTTCACTTAAAACAGAACTGACTGTGTTTACGTGAATACTCGCCAATATCGGCATTTTGTGTATATTTGAGTGTTTAAGAGCAATGAGCAGCGAAAAATAACTCAATTTATTTCTTTTTGTGCCGCATTTTGGGTGTTTGAGCACAAAAAAATGTCACAAGCCCTGTGACAGCAGCAATATTCATCCGGAGCAAATGAAGCGAGTGATGAGGGGAGGAGGGTGTGTGTGTCACTCGCTGTCGGAGAGATGAGAGAGAGAGAGAAAGAGAGAGAGATGCTGGTGCTGTGTGTCTATTCTGAGGAAAATGAGTATTGGAAGCATTTCAGATATTTCAGTATCGATATGTATTAAAATCTATATTTTTTGACAACACATTGCACTTAGTTTATTATTTCAGATGCCTTTTTAAAAGACTACTACTGAAAAATGTACGACTCTCTCAGAGCCTCATGAGCTTGCTTGCAACATCCTACAGGATTTAACAGGAGGCTGTTTGCTGGACATGACAAAGCTAACGTAGCAAATCCAGAAACTGACGCGTCAAAACATCAGTTTACTGTTGGAAATTTGTTGTGTCGAGCCACACCACATCTAGTGTAGACAGCATCACTGATTATAATGGGTTTTATTTGCTTTTGTAGTGTCACATCATGCTGCTCGTGTCTGGTGTAGATGTGTTTTGTTTTTTGTCAAATTAAGTTTCAAAGAAGCTTCACAATAATAAACAGGAAACAGTGTATTAAAACAGTGTGACAAAAAACACACGCAAGTCCGACCCAAATGTTTAATGTTATGATTGTTACCATGTTGTTATCCAGCTAGTCGCTTTTATGAAATTTTCAGCAAAACGTTTGTCTTTCTGTGGCTTTAATATAGTCTGTGTGCTTCATACAGAGATTATATAAGGTATGCACTGATATGAAAACTTTGGCCGATTCTGATAATTCTTTATATTTGAAAGCCAATAACTGAGAAATCTAAATCCAAATCCAAACATTTTTGAGTAGAAAAACAAGTCTCACCATTAAATCCTTTTATCCAATTATGATGTTCTCATTATAATGTTATGTAGGCTATATGATTTGTACTTCACATTGCATTTAACTTTCCTTTTTGAAGTGATTTAAATCATATTTCAAGCAACAGTGCGCATCTGAAGTGTCTCAGCTGAAGGAAATAATATATATTATTTTGACATATTAATTTGACATATATTAATATATATTATCGGCTTTAATATATCGGACAAATGGGCTTATCGGGCCAATAACGATAACATTAAAAATAAACAAATACCAGCCGATACCGATATGGGGACCGATATATCGCGCATCCCTAACACATTATGTATGTGTATATATATTTGCGTGTGTGTGACCCTGGTTCTTCCGTCTACCTAGTGTAACCTTTGGGACGTGATTACACAATCCGTGGTGCGTCGCAGCGCAAGATGAGCAATTTAGGTTAAAAAGTATATACTTTTTTTTTTTTTTTTGGAAAATGACCGATGGTTAGGCTAGATAAGACCCTATTCCTCAGCTGGGATCGCGCAGAGCCCTTTGGAGCCCTTCGTAACTGCATTGATTTGGACCTTCAACCATATAGAGAAAAACCATAACATGTTTTCCTCAAAAAAACTTGATTTCTTTTCAACTGAATAAAGAAAGACACGAACACCTTGGATGAGATGGGGGCAAGTAAATTATCAGGAAATTTTCATTTTGAAGTTAACTTACCCTCTAAAGGCAATTTTCTCAATATTTAGATTTTTTTTGCATCCTCAGATTCCAGATGTTCAAATGGTTGCATCTCGGCCAAATCTATCTTCTAACAAACCATACATCAATGGAAAGCTCATTTATTCAGTGTGGTCCAGGGTCACATACATAAATACTTTTTTTATTTTTATTTAAAGACAGTAAATTTGTGTGGTTCAGTACTATTATGGCCCTGTCCCAAATGACACACTTCATGTGCACTTTCGGTCTTGTGGACGTACAATGGCCGCTGCATGCGCATCCTTCAAGTCCACAAGACCATAGGGCGGGGTATTCAACTAAAATTTAAAGAGGTCCAGTTAGAGAAAATGTCTTGAAGCAAAGGTCAGGAAGATCATAATGTCTAACTAGTTAGTGTGATATATATTTAAGTAGTAGCCTAGTAGTTGTCAACATTTGCATGTAATCAATACCTGACTGTCAAATCAAATGAACCTTTTGACAATATTTATTAGCCAGCCTAGTGAAAGGGGGGTTCTTTTTTTCAAAAAGTGGACCTTTTTCAGCCTCATTTTGTATTTAATTATGAGGTTCAAATACTTAATTTTGGTGACTTTTTATCCACCGTTTATAACACACTGTTGTGGAGTGTATATTATTTGGCATGGATAATCAAAACTTCCCCACAAAGTTTAAATCACAAATTCACGTGACAGAACTATTAAGCTAACGTTTTTGTTTCATGTTGTGAAATATGAAGTTTTGAAGAAGTCACGCAATTAACATTTGTAGGATCACTAACTTATCATTGGTCCGCAAACAAAGGTGCTTTATTTTTTTGGCCTATACTGCGTGCACGAGCGCACACATGCACACCCTAGTTAGGTGGGTTCAGGGGCATGATCCCCCGAGAACATTTAGATTTCTCTGATCTACATATATGCATTTTAAGACGTTTGAAGGCCAAAAGATTTATGAGAAATAGCGGGCAGTCAGTGGGCAGTAGATTATTTGTCAGGTCCGTTCGAACCACCCGAACCCCCCGACTACGTGCATGAGATGTATAATATTCATTAAATAAATAAAAGGGCAACATTCCAAAATAAGAGAAAATAAATAAATGTGAAAAATGTGTATGTTCAAATAAAGTGCTTAACTTCAGGAAAATAAAACAAAGGGAGGAACAGCTTGAATGTCCCCTATTCCGTCTCACTCGCCTGTTTCTCTCCCTCTCTCCGTCTGTCGTCTGTTTCTCTCCCTCTCTCCGTCTGTCGTCTGTTTCTCTCCCTCTCTCCGTCTGTCGTCTGTTTCTCTCCCTCTCTCCGTCTCACTCGCCTGTTTCTCTCCCTCTCTCCGTCTCACTCGCCTGTTTCTCTCCCTCTCTCCGTCTCACTCGCCTGTTTCTCTCCCTCTCTCCGTCTCACTCGCCTGTTTCTCTCCCTCTCTCCGTCTCACTCGCCTGTTTCTCTCCCTCTCTCCGTCTCACTCGCCTGTTTCTCTCCCTCTCTCCGTCTCACTCGCCTGTTTCTCTCCCTCTCTCCGTCTCACTCGCCTGTTTCTCTCCCTCTCTCCGTCTCACTCGCCTGTTTCTCTCCCTCTCTCCGTCTCACTCGCCTGTTTCTCTCCCTCTCTCCGTCTGTCGCCTGTTTCTCTCCCTCTCTCCGTCTCACTCGCCTGTTTCTCTCCCTTTCTCCGTCTGTCGCCTGTTTCTCTCCCTCTCTCCGTCTCACTCGCCTGTTTCTCTCCCTCTCTCCGTCTCACTCGCCTGTTTCTCTCCCTCTCTCCGTCTCACTCGCCTGTTTCTCTCCCTCTCTCCGTCTGTCGTCTGTTTCTCTCCCTCTCTCCATCTGTCGTCTGTTTCTCTCCCTCTCTCCATCTGTCGTCTGTTTCTCTCCCTCTCTCCGTCTCACTCGCCTGTTTCTCTCCCTCTCTCCGTCTGTCGTCCGTTTCTCTCCCTCTCTCCGTCTGTCGTCCGTTTCTCTCCCTCTCTCCGTCTGTCGTCCGTTTCTCTCCCTCTCTCCGTCTCACTCGCCTGTTTCTCTCCCTCTCTCCGTCTCACTCGCCTGTTTCTCTCCCTCTCTCCGTCTGTCGCCTGTTTCTCTCCCTCTCTCCGTCTGTCGTCTGTTTCTCTCCCTCTCTCCGTCTCACTCGCCTGTTTCTCTCCCTCTCTCCGTCTCACTCGCCTGTTTCTCTCTCTCTCTCCGTCTGTCGCCTGTTTCTCTCCCTCTCTCCGTCTCACTCGCCTGTTTCTCTCCCTCTCTCCGTCTGTTGTCTGTTTCTCTCCCTCTCTCCGTCTGTCGTCTGTTTCTCTCCCTCTCTCCGTCTCACTCGCCTGTTTCTCTCCCTCTCTCCGTCTGTCGTCTGTTTCTCTCCCTCTCTCCGTCTGTCGTCTGTTTCTCTCCCTCTCTCCGTCTCACTCGCCTGTTTCTCTCCCTCTCTCCGTCTGTCGCCTGTTTCTCTCCCTCTCTCCATCTCACTCGCCTGTTTCTCTCCCTTTCTCCGTCTGTCGCCTGTTTCTCTCCCTCTCTCCGTCTCACTCGCCTGTTTCTCTCCCTCTCTCCGTCTCACTCGCCTGTTTCTCTCCCTTTCTCCGTCTCACTCACCCGTTTCTCTCCCTCTCTCCGTCTCACTCGCCTGTTTCTCTCCCTTTCTCCGTCTCACTCGCCTGTTTCTCTCCCTTTCTCCGTCTCACTCGCCTGTTTCTCTCCCTCTCTCCGTCTCACTCGCCTGTTTCTCTCCCTTTCTCCGTCTCACTCGCCTGTTTCTCTCCCTCTCTCCGTCTCACTCGCCTGTTTCTCTCCCTTTCTCCGTCTCACTCGCCTGTTTCTCTCCCTCTCTCCGTCTGTCGTCTGTTTCTCTCCCTCTCTCCGTCTCACTCGCCTGTTTCTCTCTCTCCGTCTCAGTCGTCTGACTCTCTCCCTTTCTCCGTCTCACTCGCCTGTTTCTCTCCCTCTCTCCGTCTCACTCGCCTGTTTCTCTCCCTCTCTCCGTCTGTCGCTTGTTTCTCTCCCTCTCTCCGTCTCACTCGCCTGTTTGTCTCCCTTTCTCCGTCTCACTCGCCTGTTTCTCTCCCTCTCTCCGTCTCACTCGCCTGTTTCTCTCCCTCTCTCCGTCTGTCGTCCGTTTCTCTCCCTCTCTCCGTCTCACTCGCCTGTTTCTCTCCCTCTCTCCGTCTCACTCGCCTGTTTCTCTCCCTCTCTCCGTCTCACTCGCCTGTTTCTCTCCCTCTCCGTCTGTCGCCTGTTTCTCTCCCTCTCTCCGTCTCACTCGCCTGTTTCTCTCCCTCTCTCCGTCTCACTCGCCTGTTTCTCTCCCTCTCTCCGTCTCACTCGCCTGTTTCTCTCCCTCTCTCCGTCTGTCGTCCGTTTCTCTCCCTCTCTCCGTCTCACTCGCCTGTTTCTCTCCCTCTCTCCGTCTCACTCGCCTGTTTCTCTCCCTCTCTCCGTCTCACTCGCCTGTTTCTCTCCCTCTCTCCGTCTCACTCGCCTGTTTCTCTCCCTCTCTCCGTCTCACTCGCCTGTTTCTCTCCCTCTCTCCGTCTGTCGTCCGTTTCTCTCCCTCTCTCCGTCTCACTCGCCTGTTTCTCTCCCTCTCTCCGTCTGTCGTCCGTTTCTCTCCCTCTCTCCGTCTCACTCGCCTGTTTCTCTCCCTCTCTCCGTCTCACTCGCCTGTTTCTCTCCCTTTCTCCGTCTCACTCGCCTGTTTCTCTCCCTCTCTCCGTCTCACGCGCCTGTTTCTCTCCCTTTCTCCGTCTCACTCGCCTGTTTCTCTCCCTCTCTCCGTCTCACTCGCCTGTTTCTCTCCCTTTCTCCGTCTCACTCGCCTGTTTCTCTCCCTCTCTCCGTCTGTCGTCTGTTTCTCTCCCTCTCTCCGTCTCACTCGCCTGTTTCTCTCTCTCCGTCTCAGTCGTCTGACTCTCTCCCTTTCTCCGTCTCACTCGCCTGTTTCTCTCCCTCTCTCCGTCTCACTCGCCTGTTTCTCTCCCTCTCTCCGTCTGTCGCTTGTTTCTCTCCCTCTCTCCGTCTCACTCGCCTGTTTGTCTCCCTTTCTCCGTCTCACTCGCCTGTTTCTCTCCCTCTCTCCGTCTCACTCGCCTGTTTCTCTCCCTCTCTCCGTCTGTCGTCCGTTTCTCTCCCTCTCTCCGTCTCACTCGCCTGTTTCTCTCCCTCTCTCCGTCTCACTCGCCTGTTTCTCTCCCTCTCTCCGTCTCACTCGCCTGTTTCTCTCCCTCTCTCCGTCTGTCGCCTGTTTCTCTCCCTCTCTCCGTCTCACTCGCCTGTTTCTCTCCCTCTCTCCGTCTCACTCGCCTGTTTCTCTCCCTCTCTCCGTCTCACTCGCCTGTTTCTCTCCCTCTCTCCGTCTGTCGTCCGTTTCTCTCCCTCTCTCCGTCTCACTCGCCTGTTTCTCTCCCTCTCTCCGTCTCACTCGCCTGTTTCTCTCCCTCTCTCCGTCTCACTCGCCTGTTTCTCTCCCTCTCTCCGTCTCACTCGCCTGTTTCTCTCCCTCTCTCCGTCTCAGTCGTCTGACTCTGTCCCATTGTTTTCTACATGTAGCGCTATCTTTCTTTTTACCGTCTTTTCAGTGTTGCCAACTGTTCCAAGGAAAGTAGCTAAAGCCTGCCCAAAAAGTCGCTAAATGTCGCGGGATGACGTCATACGTCAATTAGCATATCCGTGAGGTCACCACGTCCTGCCTTGTTCTCTCCTAATCCGTGCTCACATACTGCATTTTAAAATAATATAATACAGCCGACTGTCCAATAAATGTGTTCTCATTTCTTATATCTTTTTGTCACACAATAGAACGAGTATGACAGAGTGTAATCTCTAATAATCTGAATTGAGAGATGTCAGAAACTGGATGAACTAAAGCTCTGTGATAGTGAGTAACATACGTGATAAGCACAAGAGAAGAATGGAAATCATAACGGGTCAATTAACGGGTTTAAATATAATACAAAGGAATCACTGTGCTCATTCACGCCTGTCAGCGGCTGCTCCTCTCCGGCATGCGCTGCACGGGGTAGACGCAGAGAGAGGCGTGACGGCAGAGGGAGAGCAACACCTCAAGCTCGCAGGACATTTGTCGCTAGTCGCTGAAGGGGTCTGAAAAGTCGCTAAGTTGGCAACACTGGTCTTTTCATGTGTAACTTGCCTCTAACTCGCTCATCTGTCTGCACTGTAGTCGCAATGTTTATAGTTTACCGCTTTGAAAACACAGACTTGATTGGCTGAGTGGTATCACGAGGGATGGCTTAACTCGCACGCAATTGGTCTGTGCGGTTGCACTACCACTACCGTAAAGTCTACAAAAGCTGCACCTGTTGAAATAGCAGCGCTCTGGCAGGTTTTAACCTTCTGTTTTGGCTGTAGGTCCGGGTCCGTATGGGACGGATTCTGGGTCCGGACCGCGGTCCGCCTGTCCTATGCCGTAGGGTGTCCCATTCGTCATTTAAGCTTAAAGGGTGCTCGCGAGCGCCCCCCTGCGGCTGTTACGCGCCATCGACGCGCACGGCACTTCCGCTGAGCCCGCAAGTTCGCGAGCTACAGAGGACTCGGCATTACGTCGTGAAAGTGCGGACTCAGAGGAAGACCGTGAGGGTTTAGGGTGCCATTTGGGACAGGCCCCATGTTTGTTTTCATTTAGTATCCCTTCGGCCAATGCGGCCCAAGCTAGTTATCATTATCGGTCGACAGTTTTGAAAGTGTAATTTTTTTTAGAGCATTTAATCCAATTAAGTAAAGTAAATAAGATAACTATCAGTGGTGATAAAATGATTTAGTTTGTAGATCATAACTCGCAATTCTGAGTGGAAAAAGTCGCGATTCTCTTTTAAATTGCTTTATTCCGTGGCGGAAAACATTCCTCGAGAAATGTATAATACATAATTCTGTAGCCCGAGTTAAAGAGAGATTTTCCGAGCGGCCTTGCATGTGCTAGAATGTTCCAGCGTCCGCCGGCGTGACGTCACAGCAGCAGCGCGAGCACGAGCACGCTGTAGCATTCAGCTAACCAACCCGTTCATCAAATACAGTCATATATACACTCCAAACACCTAGATATCATACTAGTCTGACGTGCAAAATAGATCGTCATAATATTAGCTGTCAGTTAAGGCAAGTGGAGCATGTCTCAACTCATTTTACATAATTTAGACACAACGAAATGACATAATGAAAGAAAACACGCGTCTTAATGTGGTTGTCATTGTGTGACATGTCAAAGAGGAATACACGCGGTCTCTAAAAACAGTGAATAGTCAGACTTACGGTGTGCATCGGTCGCTGTACTCGTTTGCAACGGTCTCTATTCCACCGGCGCGAGCGACAGCAACATAACAGCTCTGAAAGCCCACATCAAATCCCACCACTGACATCTTCACTGGAAATCACAAGCACAGCCCAGCTAAAACACTCAAGACCAGCAGGAAGTGTCCTTTTAAAACATATATATATATATATATATCAGTCACGGAGAGGTTTAATTCATAACACTCAGGTTTAACGCGATTTCATAGTTCCCGAATGTCCGTTGACTGAGTTGATGCAGACCGGCTGAAGGCTGAATGTAATGGGCAAGCCGGAGTTCACGCCGAAGTCAACGGTTTTATCGCGAGAGTTCGGGAGTTCTAGATGGCTCTGGAGCTTTCCTTTCATGACGTAACCATGACGACAAGCCCAACCGATCGATGAAAGACGCATTGATACGAGATGTTCATTTTGTCCACACAGATTTATCATTTATTTTGGTCATGTTCTTACACTAAACAACTTTGGAAAAATAGTGAGGCTTTATGATAATATCCAGCAAGGCATATCCATAACTTTGAAAGACATTATTTTTGGTCACTATGGTTGTGACTCTATTAAAAACAACGCTTACTTTGTTATAAATTTAATGTATTTTCTTTGTACATCCACAAATGTAAATTCACCAACAACAAACCAATCTTTCGTGTCTTTTTGAAAGAATTTAACATGTAACACTATTTCATCCTCTGTAAATAAGAAAGCTAGTCTTCAGTTTGTAATGGCTTTAATTTGTATTGCATTGATGTATAAATATCTTACCCTTTTTTTATTTTTTTTACCTTAATCTTTAACCATTTATTGTTCTCCTGTATATTCTGATGACATTGAACATTTGTGTACTGTATACAAACCTGTATATTATAAACATGTTTCTGTATCTTTTGCATTAATAATAATAATAATAATAATTTTAAAAAAAATAGAGCCATAGACGTAAAAAAAAGTGAAGAATAATGTAAAATGTATTTCTTTAGTTTTATTATTAATACAACATTTAAATGGGATTAAAACCAAGCAGTCTTCCTATTAATAATATCAATAATAGAGTTCCAAAAAGCTTTTGAAAATATTATGAAAACAATGTTAACAAAGGTCTTGAATACATTGTTAATTCATTTATATTGCTGGCAACCCCAATGTTTAAGGTGTTTATAGTGGAATTTGATTGTTTTATGTCTTCTCTGATTTTCTGAACATGCTTAAAATATTGAATACTAATTGATTTTCAGATCCCGTTACCAATTAATGTCACTTTTTGTATTGCTCTATTTTATGCTATGCTATGCTATGCTATGCTATGTTCGCTACATGTTCTGTCTTAAATAATAACGTTTATAATAATTTATAATAACAATAGTTATAATAGGCCTAATAAATATGTTAAATGATTACAAATATTATTATTTAATAATAATAATAATAATAATCATTATTATTATAAAAGAAGCGTTTGTGTATTTGGACCTTAAACTTTTCGCGGTTTCCTCTATATTGAGGTATTACATGCTGTAGTCTGCTCCACATGAATAGACCAATAAATTAACAAACAGCTTGAACGGAGTAAAATGGAAAGCTAAAGCCTCTCCCAAGCTTTAGATGGCACACTTTATTTTTTCAGGCTCGCGGCGCGCACACGATCGCTTCCAAAATGGCGACGCCCATGCACAGATTGATCGCTCGAAGACAAGCGTGAGTTATTTTACACATTATGCGATTTTGGAGTGCTAAATTATATTTGTAATGTGTTCACTGTATTTTGTTTATCTCATTAGTCGTCTGTTTGAGTTTTTGTTGTTTCAACACCAGGTTTCAACTGTGTATATGCGGCTTCTCACATTTCCACAGGGAGGCAAACAAACAACACGTTCGCTGTCAGAAATGTCTGGAATATGGACACTGGTCCTATGAATGCTCTGGGAAAAGAAAGTATCTTTATAGACCTTCCAGGACAGCTGAGTTAAAAAAGAAGCTGAAAGACAAGGAGAACAATCCTTCAGATGATTTGGGGTAAGAAACACAACACATTCACAGACGTGCGTTGTAATATTGAATGACTGATTACTAGTTTACTCATTTTATCAGTCAACACCTTGCGATAGAAACTCTCTTGTATGGATATTTCAAGTTAAATAATCCCCTGTAGTTCTATGTTAAAGGGATAGTTCACACTAAAATGAATATTAGACTTTTCTTCATCATCGGAACACAAATTAAAGGATTATTTGAACATTTCCTGATATTTTACTCACCCCCATCTCATCCCAGATGTTCATGTCTTTCTTTCTTCAGTCGAAAAGAAATTACGTTTTTTGAGGAAATCATTCCAGGATTTTTCTCCCCATCACAGACTTCCATGGCAACCAAAATGTTGAAGGTCCAAATCAATGCAGTTTCAAAGGAAGGGCTTCAGAGGCTCTGCGCGATCCCAGACGAGGAATAGGGTCTTATCTAGCGAAACGATCGGTCATTTAAAAAAAAAAATTAAAATGAATATACTTTTTAACCTAAATTGTTCATCTTGCGCTGTTCTGCTATGTGCCTATGAATGCGCAATCACGGAAAGGTCACGGTAGACGTAGATAGAAGTACCGCCCCCGTGTTTACAAAGTGCACATGTGAAGACAAATACAAACATCCTTTAGCAAAAAAAAAAAAGGCAAAACAACGATGTCTGACGATTTTGAAGATGACCTTTCCGCCATGATTGCGCAATCCATGGGACGTAGCAGAGCAGCGCAAGATGAGCAATTTAGGTTAAAAAGTATATTCATTTGAATTAATTTTGGCTAGATAAGACCCTATTCCTCGTCTGGGATTGCGCAGAGCCTCTGAAGCCCTTCCTTTGGAACTGCATTGATTTGGACCTTCAACATTTTGGTTTCCATGGAAGTCTGTGATGGTCTGTCTGTGATTTCTTTTCGACTGAAGAAAGAAAGACATGAACATCTGGGATGAGATGGGGGTGAGTAAAATATCAGGAAATTTTAATATTGAAGTGAACTAATCCTTTAAGATCTTTTTGATGAAATCTGAGTGCGTTCTGTCCCACTCTGACGCTTCAAAAAGTTCATAAAGAGATCGTGAAACTAATCCATATGAATTGAGTGATTCAGTCCAAATTTTCTAAAGAGACACGATCGCTTTATATGATGAACAGATTGAATTTAGGCTTTTATTCACATAAACATTGATCAACAAACCACTTGTGGTAAACAGACGTTTGAGCTTCAACAAGAACCAATGAGGTTCATTCTCGAGTTATGCAGCACGTTTGAGCTTCTGTAAGAAACAATGAGGTTTACTCTCGAGTTACGCAGCACGTTTGAGCTTCAACAAGAACCAATGAGGTTCATTCTCGTGTTACGCAGCACGTTTGAGCTTCTCAAGAACCAATAAGGTTCATTCTCGAGTTATACAGCACGTTTGAGCTTCGAAAAGAACCAATGAGGTTCATTCTCGAGTTACGCAGCACGTTTGAGCTTCGAAAAGAACCAATGAGGTTGATTCTCGAGTTACGCAGCACGTTTGAGCTTCTGTAAGAAACAATGAGGTTCATTCTCGTGTTACGCAGCACGTTTGAGCTTCAGCAAGAAACAATGAGGTTCATTCTCGTGTTATGCAGCACGTTTGAGCTTCTCAAGAACCAATAAGGTTCATTCTCGAGTTATACAGCACGTTTGAGCTTCGAAAAGAACCAATGAGGTTCATTCTCGAGTTATGCAGCACATTTGAGCTTCGCAGGAACCAATGAGGTTCATTCTCGAGTTACGCAGCACGTTTGAGCTTCGAAAAGAACCAGTGAGGTTCATTCTTGAGTTATGCAGCACGTTTGAGCTTCGAAAAGAACAAATGAGATTCATTCTCGAGTTATGCAGCACGTTTGAGCTTCTCAGGAACCAATGAGGTTCATTCTCGAGTTATGCAGCATGTTTGAGCTTCTCAGGAACCAATGAGGTTCATTCTCGAGTTACGCAGCACGTTTGAGCTTCTCAGGAACCAATGAGGTTCATTCTCGAGTTACGCAGCACGTTTGAGCTTCAGCAAGAACCAATGAGGTTCATTCTCGAGTTACGCAGCACGTTTGAGCTTCAGCAAGAACCAATGAGGTTCATTCTCGAGTTACGCAGCACGTTTGAGCTTCGAAAAGAACCAATGAGGTTCATTCTCGAGTTACGCAGCACGTTTGAGCTTCTCAAGAACCAATGAGGTTCATTCTCGAGTTACGCAGCACGTTTGAGCTTCTGTAAGAAACAATGAGGTTCATTCTCGTGTTACGCAGCACGTTTGAGCTTCAGCAAGAAACAATGAGGTTCATTCTCGTGTTATGCAGCACGTTTGAGCTTCTCAAGAACCAATAAGGTTCATTCTCGAGTTATACAGCACGTTTGAGCTTCGAAAAGAACCAATGAGGTTCATTCTCGAGTTATGCAGCACATTTGAGCTTCGCAGGAACCAATGAGGTTCATTCTCGAGTTACGCAGCACGTTTGAGCTTCGAAAAGAACCAGTGAGGTTCATTCTTGAGTTATGCAGCACGTTTGAGCTTCGAAAAGAACAAATGAGATTCATTCTCGAGTTATGCAGCACGTTTGAGCTTCTCAGGAACCAATGAGGTTCATTCTCGAGTTACGCAGCACGTTTGAGCTTCGAAAAGAACCAGTGAGGTTCATTCTTGAGTTATGCAGCACGTTTGAGCTTCGAAAAGAACAAATGAGATTCATTCTCGAGTTATGCAGCACGTTTGAGCTTCTCAGGAACCAATGAGGTTCATTCTCGAGTTATGCAGCACATTTGAGCTTCGCAGGAACCAATGAGGTTCATTCTCGAGTTACGCAGCATGTTTGAGCTTCGAAAAGAACCAGTGAGGTTCATTCTTGAGTTATGCAGCACGTTTGAGCTTCGAAAAGAACAAATGAGATTCATTCTCGAGTTATGCAGCACGTTTGAGCTTCTCAGGAACCAATGAGGTTCATTCTCGAGTTACGCAGCACGTTTGAGCTTCTCAGGAACCAATGAGGTTCATTCTCGAGTTACGCAGCACGTTTGAGCTTTAGCAAGAACCAATGAGGTTCATTCTCGTGTTACGCTGCACGTTTGAGCTTCGAAAAGAACCAATGAGGTTCATTCTCGAGTTACGCAGCACGTTTGAGCTTCTCAAGAACCAATGAGGTTCATTCTCGAGTTACGCAGCATGTTTGAGCTTCTGCAGGAACCAATGAGGTTCATTCTCGAGTTACGCAGCACGTTTGAGCTTCAGCAAGAACCAATAAGGTTCATTCTCGAGTTACGCAGCATGTTTGAGCTTCTGCAAGAACCAATGAGGTTCATTCTCGAGTTACGCAGCACGTTTGAGCTTCAGCAAGAACCAATGAGGTTCATTCTCGAGTTACGCAGCATGTTTGAGCTTCAGCAAGAACCAATGAGGTTCATTCTCGAGTTACGCAGCACGTTTGAGCTTCAGCAAGAACCAATGAGGTTCATTCTCGAGTTACGCAGCACGTTTGAGCTTCAGCAATAACCAATAAGGTTCATTCTCGAGTTATACAGCACGTTTGAGCTTCAGCAAGAAAAAATGAGGTTCACTCTCGAGTTACGCAGCACGTTTGAGCTTCTGTAAGAAACAATGAGGTTCATTCTCGTGTTATGCAGCACGTTTGAGCTTCTCAAGAACCAATAAAGTTCATTCTCGAGTTATACAGCACGTTTGAGCTTCGAAAAGAACCAATGAGGTTCATTCTTGAGTTATGCAGCACATTTGAGCTTCGAAAAGAACAAATGAGATTCATTCTCGAGTTATGCAGCACGTTTGAGCTTCTCAGGAACCAATAAGGTTCATTCTCGAGTTATGCAGCACGTTTGAGCTTCGAAAAGAACCAATGAGGTTCATTCTCGAGTTATGCAGCACGTTTGAGCTTCTCAGGAACCAATGAGGTTCATTCTCGAGTTATGCAGCACGTTTGAGCTTCTCAGGAACCAATGAGGTTCATTCTCGTGTTACGCAGCACGTTTGAGCTTCAGCAAGAACCAATGAGGTTCATTCTCGAGTTACGCAGCACGTTTGAGCTTCTCAAGAAGCAATGAGGTTCATTCTCAAGTTACGCAGCACGTTTGAGCTTCAGCAAGAACCAATGAGGTTTATTCTCGTGTTATGCAGCACGTTTGAGCTTCTCAAGAACCAATGAGGTTCATTCTCGAGTTACGCAGCACGTTTGAGCTTCTCAAGAACCAATGAGGTTCATTCTCGAGTTACGCAGCATGTTTGAGCTTCAGCAAGAACCAATGAGGTTCATTCTCGAGTTACGCAGCACGTTTGAGCTTTAGCAAGAACCAATGAGGTTCATTCTCGAGTTACGCTGCATGTTTGAGCTTCTGCAAGAACCAATGAGGTTCATTCTCGAGTTACGCAGCACGTTTGAGCTTCAGCAAGAACCAATGAGGTTCATTCTCGTGTTACGCAGCGCGTTTGAGCTTCTCAAGAAGCAATGAGGTTCATTCTCGTGTTACGCAGCACGTTTGAGCTTCTCAAGAACCAATGAGGTTCATTCTCGTGTTACGCAGCACGTTTGAGCTTCAGCAAGAACCAATGAGGTTCATTCTCGAGTTACGCAGCACGTTTGAGCTTCAGCAAGAACCAATGAGGTTCATTCTCGTGTTACGCAGCACGTTTGAGCTTCAGCAAGAACCAATGAGGTTCATTCTCGTGTTATGCAGCACGTTTGAGCTTCTCAGGAAGCAATGAGGTTCATTCTCGAGTTACGCAGCACGTTTGAGCTTCTCAAGAACCAATGAGGTTCATTCTCGAGTTACGCAGCACGTTTGAGCTTCTCAAGAACCAATGAGGTTCATTCTCGTGTTATGCAGCACGTTTGAGCTTCTCAAGAACCAATGAGGTTCATTCTCGAGTTACGCAGCACGTTTGAGCTTCTCAAGAACCAATGAGGTTCATTCTCGAGTTACGCAGCACGTTTGAGCTTCTCAAGAACCAATGAGGTTCATTCTCGAGTTACGCAGCATGTTTGAGCTTCTGCAAGAACCAATGAGGTTCATTCTCGAGTTACGCAGCACGTTTGAGCTTTAGCAAGAACCAATGAGGTTCATTCTCGAATTACGCAGCATGTTTGAGCTTCTGCAAGAACCAATGAGGTTCATTCTCGAGTTACGCAGCACGTTTGAGCTTCAGCAAGAACCAATGAGGTTCATTCTCGTGTTACGCAGCACGTTTGAGCTTCAGCAAGAACCAATGAGGTTCATTCTCGAGTTACGCAGCACGTTTGAGCTTCAGCAAGAACCAATGAGGTTCATTCTCGACTTACGCAGCACGTTTGAGCTTCTCAGGAACCAATGAGGTTCATTCTCGAGTTACGCAGCACGTTTGAGGTTCATTCTCGTGTTACGCAGCACGTTTGAGCTTCTCAGGAACCAATGAGGTTCATTCTCGAGTTACGCAGATCTGTTCATCATATAAAGCGATTGAGTCTCTTTTGGACAAAATTTGGACTAAACCACCTAATTCATATAGATTAGTTTTACGTTCTCTTTATGAACTTTTTGAAGCGTCAGAGTAGTAGTTGCGTAGCTGTCAATGGAGGGACAGAACGCTCTCAGACTTCATCAAAAATATCTTCATTTGTGTTCCGAAGATGAACGAAAGTCTTATGGGTTTGGAACGACATGATGGTGAATAATTCATGACAATTATAATAAATTAATCCTTATGCAAATTAAGCATATTAATGAAAATGATCATTTAAATTAATTTTGGGGTGAATTATCCCTTTAATAATAGTATTTCAATTATGCTTTTTAGGCAGACAGCGCCATCTTAAGGCGAAAGTGCAGAATGCAGATCTGTACACTGCATGTGTTGCTAGTATAGAATGAACCATATTGAAAAAAATATTAATTATTTCTATTTGTTGTGTGTTTTTCAATCATTCTAATTTCAATTATCATGTTAAATACTGGAAAGACCCAGTCACATAAAAGTGTGCATTTCAACTGTACTTTCTTGACACTTTTTTAGACCTGGAATAACAGCGCGCAGTGAGAAAAAAACAAAGAAAAAAAGGTGAGTCATTGCCAGTGTTATCAGTATAAACATGTTATGACTGATGCATAATAAGCACTTTATGAAGTGAAATATTAGGATGTTTTATCTGCTTTGAGGGAACCAATAAACTTTTATCGCATGCTAGGTCTAGGTCTGGTTTGATTTGATTTAAATGCACTTGTGTCTCAGTTTTACACAACTATTAAATTCATAAATAGTATACGAGTATAATTAATGTCCAAAACAATAAATGAGTCAAAGTTTACAGTTTATGGAAGCCACTTTATATTCAGAATTATTCTGACTTTATAACCTTAAAAAAGTCAGAATTGTGAGATAAAAAGAGTATATTTTTGGATCGATATGTTTATTATTAATACAAGATGCTTCATATATTAAAGCACGTCACTTGATATGTTGATATGCTGTTTTCTTTGAGGTCCTCCTCCAGCTCCGGCAGCAGTGATTCGTCAAGCTCTTCCAGTGACTCTTCCTCCGACAGCAGCGATTCCTCCAGCTCCTCGTCTGAAGACAGTAGCAGTGACGGCGAGGAAAGCTCCAGTCCTTCTTCCTCCTCTTCCTCTTCATCCTCTTCCTCCTCCAGCTCTGACTCTGATTCCGATTCCTCAAGCAGTTCGGATCAAGGCCCTCCAAAAAAGAGAAAGAAGAAATGATTCGATCCAAACACCGAACTCGTGCCATACATGTAAAGAAAGCGAGAGATATATTGTCATCTTGTTTTGTATAATGTAAAAATCACACGCATTCACTTTTTTACCTTGAGACAAATGCAACTTTGTTTTCCCTTCTTGCTGGAGTGTAGTGGTGTCTCAAACCTATACATTAAAACTCTGTAATGATCTACTGATGCAAGTTGATTCATTTTGCATCTTTTTTTTTTTTTACATAAATGATCCATTTTTGGTTCTTGTTAGTTAGGTTTGTTTTTTTTTAAGTAGGAATGATGCCATAAAAAAGAGGCTGGGGTGTTTTAACATTTTAAGATGGTTTAACATGAAATAAACTGATTTCTTACACAAAGAAATGTAGCTTTTGTGAGTAATATTATCAATACTGCAGGTAAATCACAAGTAATCTTTCTCATCAAAAAGACGAGTCTCAAAACGCTTGTACAGATTGCTTAAAATATAAAATATTTATAAAGCATATGTTTCTATTGTTGTCTAAGGATTTATTTGTGTTGAAATTAAATCATTTTTGAGAAATCACTAAATATTATTAAGCAATAGATTATTTAGATGCATACACACTACAGGTTATTGTGAAATTGCAAACTGTAATATTGTGAAATGTTATTACAATGTGAAATAGCTGGGGTTTTTGTGAATATATAGTAAAGTGTAATTTATTCCTGTGATCAAAGCTGAATTTATCATCATTACTCCAGTCTTCAGTGTCACATGACCCTTCAGAAATCATTCTCATATGAGGATTGGTTAATAATGGACCGAAACTGTTTGATATTTTTGTGGTAACTGATTTCTCAGAATTCTTTGATGAATAGAAAGTTCAAAAGAACAGCATTTATTTAAAATATAAATATTTTGTGACATTATAAATGTCTTTACTTTCGCTAAAGAATTAAAGTATTTGATTTCTTTATTTAAAAAAATAATTATTATTTACCCAACACTTTTGAGTAGTGTATCGCGATTTCTACGGAAATATGAACTGCTTTTATCATTTATACAATCAGAAATGTTTCTTGAGCTGCGAATCATTATATTACAATGCTCTTTGAAGGATCACGTGACAAAAATTCAGTTAAAAAATATTTTAAACATTTGACCGTTAGTGTAATTTAAAAGAATCTGCGGTTTATTGTTTCGTTTGAATAATTAATAAAAAAAAATATATCGGTTATTAGACACATAATCGGATACTGAACATCGTAAAAAAAAAAAAAAAAAAAAGCCTGCTTTTAAGTTGTCTAGGTAGGCTGCTCGCTAGCTTTGAGACACGGCCGCCTGAGAGGACGCGCTCGTCACGTGACCACGTTAGTTTACCAAGCCGAAATCAGCCAGCCAGAGACGCGATGATCTCCTAAAAAAATGATCGTGATCTGCTGGAAAAATCTGTCCGACACAACCATGACGAGCAGACGACCCTCGGCGGTATGGCTCACTTAAGCGAGCGGTGTCTTTTATATCAGTTACGCGTTTCTTGCTGGTGGGTGACACATTTATTGGGACGCTACAGCAGATCCGTGTGAACAAAGGGAAAGGCTTTCATAGCTAGAATGCTTCGGGCCTAAAAGAAGCCAAGAGGTAAGTGGGCCATAAATCGGGCGATTACATAATCGAAATGATCTATGTATAGTAGCATTAGATCATTTATTCATGAGATGAATTGTAACAAGTTGTTAGCGAGCGTTGTAGCTCTTTCAGCGAGTGTGTTGAAGTGTTTAGCCAACATGCGAACTGTCCAATCCTGATCTCACATGCCATCGACAAGGAATTATCAAATATACCTTCGATCGGAATCGATCGTGGCCAATTGCTAATGTGTCATTATAGATACACCCTCCTATATTCAGATGCAGAGTCCCTATTTGATGCCATTATTTCTAGAAGTGCTGATACACAATTCAACGACGTTTAAATTCAATTGGCGTTGGAGTTTTAACTTCCACACAACGTTAAATGCTAATGAGGGAGTCACGTGAACACGCCGGTTCAGGAGCTGAAATGCTTTTTTAAATTAAATTTTATTATTATTATTATTATTATTAATGTTAACTTTTTTGACTGTGACGTCCGTACTTCGGACGTCACGGCGTAAAAATGTTTGCCTCAGCAACTTGACAAAATGTAAACACGGTCAAAATGGCAGTTAATAAACAAAAACCGTCAAAATGGCAGTTGCATGGCGAGTACCATTCGGTTCAGACTAGTTACAGTTGAGAATACCTTGCACATTTGTTTCTAATTTTGACATTTTAATTGGGATTACCACCTTAAAGAGCAAAAGAAAACAAGTTGTTTAAGTATTTATCTATTCAACCGTGGTTTTTGACACAGTTGTCAGTATTCTTGTTTTAAATTCTTTACTCAGACATGTTTGTTGCTGTATCATAGTGCTTACTCCATCCATGTAGGTCTAATTTTAGGGCACAAATACCTTTCACAGTCATGATTTACTGTGGTAACACTTATTCCATCATTGAACCACCATAAACCAAATTTAAGATAAGAATTGCATTTGCCTATCCATGTTTGGAGGCCATTTTAAAGTCAGTAATTTAGAGCAGGAACTAGGCTTTGTTTGGAGTTGCACTCTTACTATTACTTACTGTGGTATATAGTAGGGGAGCTTGGTATATTATGCAAAGAAAGGAATGCTTGTTTGTTTGTTTATTTTATGTTGTTGTTGTTGTTATGCTGCCTACACGTGCTATCGGAAATTTGATAATTCCCACTTCTGAAGTCGTGATTACGATACATCGTAATGGGATGGTGTTCATGTGTAATTTTTGCGTAGGAAACTCGTATTTACGATAATTCCGAGAGCACATGAAGGCAGCATTATATCTGTTAACTTTTTTGACTGTGACGTCCGTGCTTCGGACATCACAGCGTAAAAATGTTTGCGTCAGCAACTTGACAAAATGTAAACACGGTCAATATGGCCGTTAAAAACAAAAACCGTCAAAATGGCAGTTAAAAAACAAAAACCGTCAAAATGGCAGTTAAAAAACAAAAACCGTCAAAATGGCAGTTAAAAAACAAAAACCGTCAAAATGGCCGTTAAAAAACAAAAACCGTCAAAATGGCCGTTAAAAAACAAAAACCGTCAATATGGCCGTTAAAAAACAAAAACCGTCAAAATGGCAGTTAAAAAACAAAAACCGTCAAAATGGCAGTTAAAAAACAAAAACCGTCAAAATGGCAGTTAAAAAACAAAAACCGTCAAAATGGCAGTTAAAAAACAAAAACCGTCAAAATGGCAGTTGCAAAACAAAAACCGTCAAAATGGCAGTTGCTTGATGAGTTCAATTCGGTTCAGACTAGTTACTGTGCGTTCACAGCAGACGCGACTTGCGCAAATAAATTGCGCTATTCGCGCGTAGTTGGACGCTTGAACGTTTAGAGTTTACTCGCTTCATTCGCACGTGACATTCACTTCATGGAAGGGGCTTCAGCCAGGCAGCTCCAGTCTCGTTGCGAAATGGCTGGCATGGATTGTTTAAGCGCAATTTGCCGACTTTAGGTAGCTTGTAGTCTCAATATAAATATATATATATAAATAAATAAATAAATATATATATATATATATATATAAAAAATATAGTCTCTCTCTCTCTCTCTCTCTCTCTCTCTCTCTCTCTCTCTCTCTCTCTCTCTCTCTATAAATAAATAAATATCTATAAATAAATAATATATCTGACCTCCTCACTCACTTTCTTCCAAGCAAGATCCTTTTTATTCCTGTTTCTATAAAGTACGAAGATGTATCGTACAGCTCCGGGTATCCACATATGATTTTGTCCTCTTTTTTTGTCACTACTAGAGCAAGCTCCTGATTGGTTAACGCGGCGCGAATATCCGGCAAAAATTTTTCCGCGAATCGCACCGCAGAATGTCTGTTCGTGTCTTTGCATTGACTTAACTTGTAAATCACTCGCTCTTAACGCTTCATTCGCGTCTGGTGTGAACGCACCATTACAGTTGAGAATAACTTTCACATTTGGTTGTAATTTAGACATTTTAATTGGGATTACCACCTTAAAGAGCAAAAGAAAACAAGTTGTTTAAGTATTTATCTATTCAACAGTGTTTGTTGACACAGTTGTCATTATTCTTGTTTTAAATTCTTTACTCAGACATGTTTGTTGCTGTATCATAGTGCTTACTCCATCCATGTAGGTCTAATTTTAGGGCAAATCTACTGTTCACAGTCATAATTTACTGTGGTAAAACGTATTCCATCATTGAACCACCATTTTTTTTTACATTTAAGATAAGAATGGCATTTGCCTATCCATGTTTGGAGGCCATTTTAAAGTCAGTAGCTAGAGTAGGAACAAGGCTTTGTTTGGAGTTGCACTCTTACTATTACTTACTGTGGTATATAGTAGGTGTGCTCGGCGTAGTATGCAAAGGAAGGAATACTGGAATTACCTGTGTTTGCACTATTCCATTTGTGGTGCATTCCAGTTGCATGTGTGGCCCTCCGAAGTGGACTTCATAGTGTGTTTTGCTATCTTAAGTGATTAGGGAGTGTGTATTCTCAGTCCGAAGGGCAATGCAAATGGCATGGGAAACAAGTGTGCATCAGTACATCACTTTTCAGGAAGTAGAGAGTGCTACACACAAGTTGTCATGGTAAAAAGATTGGGTGAGAATCAATTTTCCACTCTGTAGTGGCTACTAGGCTGTTGTGTGTGGGTATAAAGTACACAAGATATGTGACTGTTATCTTTGAGAGTTGTTTTTAGGTATGATTGAAGTAAAGTAAACTTCTGCAGATGTCCCCTGCTCGGTGGTGGGTTAGTGAACATTGCGAACACCGAACAGAATGCACTGTGCTGACTACTGTATCCCATAATGCAATTGTGCAATCTCACCTTCCATAGAGTGCAACAGTCAGGTTACAGTAAAAATCCCATTAAGTTTCTCTGCTTTTTATGACAAGCGTACTGTGAGGTATGAAGATACTGATATTTGCTTTTTTATAAAATAATAATCATGGTGAAAAACTACGTTACCCATGATTCTGCAAAGATATCTCCACCAATCAGAGATTCGAAAACCAGTTAGCTAATTGTATTAAAATAACTTTTTAGCACCAGTTTGCTCCCATGAAAATTGCGAATGAGGCTTTCAAAATACCTAAAGTCAGCATGAAACAGAAGTTGTGCTTTGGGTCCACCAAAGCATTTTTTCGCGCGGTTGGTGTATTTTTCCAATTGTTTTCAATGGGAGCGCCACATTTTTACAACGCCATGAGCGTAAAGAGGCGCTGAGTGTCTATTTCACGCTCAAGTGCTGAGCGCTTGGGCTTTTTTTTACCGGTCGCCGAGAGTTGAAGCATGTTCAACTGTGAGTAAAACGTAGCGCTCATCACTGTCACTTTTCACCCAGCCGACCAATCAGAGTGGAGGAGGTGTAGGACAAATACAACACCAACCAACCGCCACTTTCTGCTTGTAGAATGTCAACAGATGACAACAAGCATAATAACGGAACAAAATAATTTAAAACAAGAGCCAGAGCAAATACTTTACATTGTATCGGCATTTTTATATAGAAACGATACAGAAACAAACTATCTGTGAACTGAGATGCTCATAACACTTCCGCGGATATTCCGTATCATAGCAAGCAAGGCATCTCAACTGAAAAAAACGCTCAAAAGCGCCCACAGCTAGACGTTTTCAGTTTTCAGGCCTACCACCGTGTCCTAACTACACGCGATAAAAGGTATCTTTCCCATGTTAATTAGAGTTTTTGTCCTAACCAGCCGCGACACGCGATGATTCTGTTTTAGAAACAGTTTCTATTTCTGCGACGTCGCGGCTGGAACAACAACACAAAACATGGCAATGATAATCTGGCAATTGGCTGTGGTTTTTGATTGATTTTGTTGCATCTCGTAGTCACGGCGCGTCTGGTGTGGACAGACAAATTGCTTATCGCTGGAATCTTCTAGCATCACGTCTAGTTAGGACATGGTGTTCGGGCGGGGCTTGATTTTGTCCATGGGGAGTTGATTGGATGGTTGTGGTTTGCTATTGGTGGATCTCATGTGATTGACAGGTTGCCCCGTCATCAGAAAAAAGATAGAGGGAGGGGAAGTTATTCTGATCCAAGATTATGAGACGCATGAATCTAAAACAATGATGTGCACAGAAAAATATTTTATAATAAACACTGCAATATTCCATTTTGATTTCATGGTGACTTTAAATATTTGTGTGTATATAAATATATGCATATTTTGCATTTAATGTAAAATGTTTCTATAGATGATAATCATCGAATGAATTGTTTATATGTAGCTGTCATTTTAAATTCGATTGTCTTTCGCAGTACATCATGGGATTGTAGTTCTTTCCCTCCCTAAAGCGGTTCATTTCAACAGTTTTGTCTTTTTGTCTGATTTTCAAATGCTTTTTTTGCTTAATGTTGTGATTCACCTTGTAGCTGATCGGTTTGTTCCTGTTTTATAACTCGTTAAAAACATCCCTATGGGGGAAAATGAATGGTGAAATAGCTCGGAAACCATGCTCTATTTTCAGAGTGATGGGAATTAAAATCCTCCATGACTTTTTCTTGACTTATCATTTGATCGGACAGTCTAAAGTTAGCTCTTTTATTGTACAAACCTGGATTAAGAATGAAAACTCATAAATACTACAGTTTCACATACATTTTTAATAGGTTGTAGTAGGCAGTTTATAGTATATATATATATTATAGTAACCCCATCCAAACGTTAGCTGTTGTGCTGTATAGCTTAAATGAAGTGAATAATTAGCCAGCTAACTCATGCATACCTCCAGGCTCCTGGCACAGATGTAAATCTAGAGCTGGGACAGACCTTGTGCTGCTTATGTAACCAAACTAAACATGCGTGCGCTCACACCGTCTCTGACCCGTACGCTGTGATCCCTGGGAAGACCGCGTCCCTACACAGAGTCCACGATGTTCATTGATAAGCCAGTGGCAAGACACGCATCCAACACGTCCCATCTGTAATAACATTATAGGTCTTGACACCTCCTGTTGTGGTCTGTGGCTTGAGTTTTCCATTTCCTCTGTCTGTGTTTATGACTAGAAATAATATGGCCGACATTAGTTTGCCATTGTCAGTTTATAAAAGCTTGTTGGCAAGAGATCTAACTGGTCATGATGCATGTTCTCTTATTTTTGAGGACAACTTTTGTTGTTGTTGTACTTGCAACTTCAGCAAGGCTGGATGAGGTCAGAATAGCTGGAGGCGTTCATTTACTGCAGCAAATTCACAGTAAAAGCCTGTTTTTCAAGATGCAATTGACCTCTTGTTGCTGTGCCTGCAAGTTTCTTGTGTGAAATATGGAAAGTGTTTGAAAAGCATCTCTGCGTTTACTTGACTTAAGTTTTGCAAATCAGGGCCTGGATTTTGGTGCCACAGGTATCACGATTATAAAGCAGGATATTCCCGCAAACATTTAGGTTAGATGAGTAAATGAATCCAGATTATCAGAGCACATTGGTAATAGTTTCACAAACATTGTGAGTGAGTGTAACAGTACTACTACTCTTACTGATACTGCTTATTGATCCGGTACTTTAACGGTAATCTTATTGGTTCTTTTTTTTTGTGCACGTTAACGCATGCGATTTACATTTTTTGCCAGTTTAACGTGTTAAAAATATTTGACACACACACACACGATGCTGAGAAAGACACGAGTCCGTATCGTGCACACAGACAGCGCACCAGAATCGAGTTTCTTTCATGATTGAACAAACAATAACACACAGAATTATGCCAAAATGCCCGTTTTGTGGAGTATCCTCATAAGAGCAGTCTTAAATGAGTTAAATAACGTCTTAAATGAACTGAAAGAGTTGTGAGAAAATAAGATGCGCGTGACAGCGCGTCAGATCCACGTAATGTTCGGCAGTGGCAGATCTTAAAGTGACAGTAACCACTAATACTGTCTGTTATTAATGTTCATCAAAGAACAAAGGGAACAGAGAAAATTGTAGCTTTAATGAGGATTAATCTATAGCAGCAGGTTTATTAGGCTGCTGTCACTTTAAGTGTTTATGCACAGATCCAATATACTGTTCCACAACATAGGTTTTCTTTCAAAAATTATGTTTCAAACTGACTGTGTTTGACCAAAGTCCCTTTAAGACCAGTCATTTCACTCGGCGGCCATCTTTGAAACGCCTCTCGGGCATGCCAGTGCAGCACCTATCGCTTTGAATGGGGAAACATCAAATTCACCAAAACTGTTCACCAAGCTTACTGTTAAATTATATATTTGAAATCACCAATGACATTTGTCAACAACTGTCTCATGAATTTGATTTCTTAACGCTTAAATTATGACAAAAACAAAGGTAATGCGCTTCTTAGCCTGTTTCTATAGCAACCAGAGCTTCTAACGGCTGCTGCAGTGACGCAATGACTTTACGTATCACGATTGGCTCTTTCACTTAGAAGGCGGGGCTTATTCACCATATTTCTCCCATTTATAAGTAATGGAGTGCACCGTCTTCCTATATATATAGTCTTTGGATTAACTGAATACTCAAAAAGATGGGCATTTTGACATAATTTTGTAAAATTTTTGCCGCTGACAAAACAGACTGGCTCGGAAAGACGTGAGAATCACCGGTCCGGCTGTTCATGCGGAAAATCGTCCGATTCCGATCCCTGGCCGTTCGAACGGTGCAGCTCTAATAAATATACAACAAAATAAAGATAGAGTAATATAATTGAAATTTTAGTGTCCCCAAGATCTATTAACATTACCGTTCAGGTAAGTAATATGGCCTACAAAAGAAATCCAATGTAAAATAACTGCACAGTTTTCACTGTATAAATTGATAGATTAATGCTTATTAAAGCTAAAGTTATTCATTCAAGAGCTGAGGATTTTTTTCTTTGCCTTTTGTTGTTTGATTTACATTAATAGCGCAATCGCCAGTAGGTTTATTAGGCTGCTGTCACTTTAAGTAAAAGTAGCTATAATTGCTTTCTCTTCCCCTCAGATCTTTTTTTTTTTTTTTTACTCCATGTGGCAGTTTTTTGGGAAAAATACCTCTTGTTCTGCCATGCAGGAACCCAATTTTTTGTTATATAATCTAATTTGAAACATAATTTGTATACATGAATATTTTTTAGCGTCAACGCCTGGTTAATCCAGATATTACTCTGCATTGAGAGCGATGGCTTCTGGCTCTTTGTTTGGCCGAGGCCGCACAAGCGCAGGCAGGTGTGCTACATGTGAACGTGACAGCGGGGCTTGGCACAGGGTTCGTTCCACACAACCAGTCAGAAATTACACCGTTTCATAAGCCTTCAGTACACAAAAAGGGACGTCACTGGCAGTTCAGTAAGTGAGTCAGTGAAGAAGTCATCTAGCTGATTCAACCCAGTAACTTGAATAAATCATTAAAAAAACAGCCCAAATGAATCCTTAGCTGGTGAATTGGACATTGTGTGTTTGTTTTTGTGTGTTGTGTGCGTGAGGACAGGTCAACTCAATCAAAGGGCGTCCGTATTTATCATACATTCAACGCATTTCTACATTTATTTTTACCAAATTCTGTTTGTTTAAGTTTTCTGGATTCCATTTTAATGGTTTAATTAAATTAATAATCAAAAAGCATGTCCAATTAATTTAATTCATCATAACTACATTTTGTTTTTTTTGTTTTTTTTTTCATTTTGGCAGTCAAATGACGAGATAAAACATTAATTTAAATGATCTTTAATCATGAAATTAAACTTTTTGTCAAACAAAGTGCTGCACAACAGAGCTTTACTTTTAAAATTAAAACATTTAACAATTGTGATTATTCCTTAAATAGTTTAATAATAATTTATTATTATTAGTGTTATTATTACATTGAGACAGCTAAATTCTAGTGTACAACAGTAATATATTTCTGTCACAATTTCTTCAAGTTAAACCAAGCTTTTATTTTGACGTGTTTATGATATGACGATAATTTTTCTGAAATTAATTCACAAATAAAGTGTGGAATAAACATGGAAGCGCCAGTGCCTTTATGAAAAATGGTGTTCATTTTTTACAGTGGATTACATTTTGAGTGCAGAGGGCTTCTTTAAAGAAGTTAATATTGCTCAGGCAAGCTTGTGTTAGACACGTGTCTCTGTGTATGAAACGGTACCTTTTATATCATGATTACAGTGACCAAAATGAATGTTTTAAAAGTACTGATGCACACGACGAACAGCAAATCTAGCAGCACTATGCACTTTTTGTTAGCATAAACAATAAAATAATGACATTTAACAATGATGGCCAGGTTTTAAATGAACAAAAACATGTTGGTTTGGTGACTTGCAACATAAAGTCATGTTAAAATGTTAAAGTTTTGACAAATAAACTATGGTTTTAATGATGGTTCAAATAGTAATACTAACCATCAGGAATGTTTATCATGGTTTATCAACTTAATTTTCTCCATGTGGAAATTGATTTTGAACTTTTAAAGACAGATGTACTGTGAGCTATGAGGTTGTTAATTCATGGTATTTAATTAATTCCCGTATTTTCAACTTGGTTTTAAAATAATCATGCTTGACAGTGGAGTTCCTGGTGAAAAACTACATTACCCATGATGCTGTGCAGGAAATCGCACCAATCAGAGAGTTCCGCCCACTCCCATGAAGCACTGCGAATGACGTTATAAAGTCAATCTCTACTCTCTCAAACTACTTAAACTTTAAAATATATTATGAGTAGTTTTATGCTTCTACACCATTTTTAATTCGATCATCAAGGCATCATGGGATTGTAGTTCTTTCCTTCACTAAAGCTGTTGAGTGCACAACTCACTTGTCTTTTTGCCCGTTTTTTTTTTTCAAATGTTTTTTGCTTCAAAACAAAGTTTGTGATGTGATTCTCCTCGTAGCTGGTTGGTTTGGTTCATGGCTTATTATTTATAAGTCTTTAATGAAAGCTTTTTAAAAATCCCAATGGGAATAATGAATGGATTTTTAGTGAGTGTCAGTTTTAGGTCCTTTCTCAAGTGTTCATGTATTTTAAGGTCATTCATTTAAAAACACTCTGACATAAGTGCTATATTGTGTCTGTATGCTTTAAACTTTAAAAATTAAAACAATAAATTAAATAAATTAATCCACCGGGCATAATAATAATTTACATAAAATGTGGGGCAGAATATTTCCCAGTATAAGAGAATATTGCTTTACAACAACTAAAACATGAACGAGTTATCTCGTCTACTTGGATGTATTTGCATTTTTACAAAGAAATGAAAAAAACATACAAATTGGTTATACCCTTAAACCTTTATTTGCATATTACATAGCCCTGCGTGTCCCAATGTGAAAGGTTAAGGAGCCGGTTAACCTCACTAGAGCAGAAGTTTGAAAAGCGTTTTGATTTAATATATTAAAGTAATTAGGGATCTTTATGTAATTGGAAGCAGTATTGGCCAATACGATCACCAATACCAATCACCAAAATAAATACTGCTCTTAACAACAATGTATTTATTGGCAAGCAAAATAGCATTCCTGTAAAAAAAAAAAAAAAATGATGATTTTAAAAAAACAATATTTATCAATGTAATAATGTAAAACACTGCATAGTCTTCACTGTATAATTTAAATATACATTAACCCTACTAAATCTGCTAAAGAACAGTGAATGATTTTCTGTCTTTTGTTGTTTGATTAACATTAATGGCAGGTTTATTAGGCTACTGTCACTTTAAAACTGAATACACGGATCCAATATACTATTACACCTGCAACTTATTTCCCAACTGTTTATGTTCACTTAAGATATAACGGACGGTGTTATAGGGTATACAAAGAGAATGCTTGCCAAACCGGGCATTTTGACCTATTTCTGTGTGTTTTTAACCGTTTAAACGCGAACCCGAAGCTCAAAGTTCACTTCGCTTATCCGTGTTCCACTCGACCAGTAGTATAAAAGCAACCATGTGAATATAACCGTGATTATAACCGGCGATACCGACATTAGGGAGTAAAAAAAAGTCTATCAATATATCTGCTGGTATTCTTTATGTATATTATAGTACAGTACCAGTCAAAAGACACCAATGGGAAAGTGTGTCCAAACTTTTGACTGGTACTGTACTATGGTTATAAATGAAGTCTTTATTATAAAGACTCCATTTATTATAGGGTTATTATACAGTCGAGCAGTTTTTTGTTATCTCATAAATATAAAAAGAATGCATCTAGAATAAAACAGAGGGTCTGTTCTTTCTTTTGGTTATTGCATGTTCAGATATTCACATAAGATATTCTGTGGGCCATGAAACTTGTGAAAATGACCAAAAATGCTGGCAGTGACTGGCAAATTTCATGTTTACACTCACTTAAGACATAACCGATTATGTTTACGATGATACTAGACAAGAATTTAGTGTGAATATTTGCGCGCTGTGGGCACGTGTTCATATCTGTGGCATATACACAGATATATCTGGCTCATATCAGCCGATAAAAACGGCACACCGATAAATCGGTCGGGCTCACTAGTTCACGTTTTTACGCAGTTTACACAGAGACTATAATGGTATCGTTTCCAAAACTTGCACTTTGTTCAAAAGTTTGCGTTTTCAGGCCCCCAAAACACTGTTGTTGTCGTGTAAATGAACGACCAAAACGCATACAAAGTTAAGTTTTTAGATTTACCCTAACCCTAAACTAAAAAACGAAATAAACTGTAAATTCATCCCTCAAAACATAATCGTAGAAGTACATGGATATTTTTTATGCTTTAGTTAAAAACAGTCATGTTCAATTTGTTGCCTTAAAATAAAAACACACTGACAATCATTAGGGGTGTAACGATACGTTGTTATATCGAGAGATCGTGATATGAAAATGTATCATCGATTTTAAACAATGATTTGCAATATAATTAGTTTTATCTCAGCGTACTTTTTATTTTATAAATATTTATACGGTATAATTCAATCAATTCTGTCATGTGCTCACACCTAACATTCATATTAAATTATGAGGAAGGGTCAAAGGTTATGGTGGATTCAATGTGACATCACACTCTGAATGCTTAAAAATGGTGTTTCCAAACCGAGTAGTATCAGGGCGATTTTAATATTGTGATTTCCAGGCCTGGAAAAGTCATGCAAATTAATAAAATCAGAAAAGTCATGGATTATTTTGGTAGTTAACATAATTGCTCTGTCCTAAAATGATTTAATTGGTTGTTCTGTCGCACTGAAATTAAGTTAAAATAAAAAAAAAATCATGTTATTTATCGTACTTGACCAATAAGAGATGGCGTGCCGTTAATTCCTTCCTATTTTAGGATATATGTTTAAAGGCTAATAGCTATTTACCCGCAAGTGCATCACTCTGTTAATCTTCACTTATTCTAATAATTATTTTTACTTTATATGGGTTTATACAGTATATAAAACACCAGGATGGTTGGTCACAATTGTTTTTGGTGATTTCCATATTGCATCTAATTGCCTCATTGCCACTTGGGTGTACTAATGTTTTTGACGTGCTTTCCCTCTAGACTTGCAGAAAAACTGCATCTGGCCCTTTAAGGAAATTGAGGCTGATGGTGTTGGCTCAGGCCCAAGTGGGGGAGGGCATGTGTTTACTGAGAGACAGCAGCTGATTGGTTGCTGTAAGCCTTCGCATCATAGGGGAGGGGCTGACTGGCATAAAATAACATGTCCTTATAAGGGCGGTGCTGGACTGCACCATTCTCCACAGCACACCGAGGGGTGTTCCTTCCTAGAGAAGCAGGGTTTTTAAGGATTTATCTAGATGAATGTCATATTACTTGACTTCATATCGGAGGTATTGTTGATTTAAAATGTAGGAGGATGGGTTTTGTCATGAGTGCAGGCTTTGTGAAGCAAAGCCTTTTCTTTAGTTGGAAACATTATCTGTTTTTTTTTTACATTTGATAGTCAAATGGTTAATCAAACTGCAAATTTGGTACAGGGCATGTACTATGGCAGACTTCAGTCTTTTATTGTGATGTCCTCCCCTCTGTGTGTTGAAGCTGTGCCTCCTCTCTTCAGCCGAGTGGTTTGTTCGGCAGACAGTCTATAACCTCCCCTCCCTAAAGTCAGATTTATCTCAACTCCCAGGAAATACAGCAGCGACGATTGAACTGTGAAAGCTGCCGATCAAGAAACTGTGCCTCAAAGTGGACGGTGCTAAACCGGAGGGAGCCGTAGCTGGAAAGAACCATCGAGTTGTCTGGAATTTTCTCTCAATCCTCTTCCAATGGTTCATTGGTCGAGGCCATGGCCTCTCAGTCAGGGTAAGCACTAGCACCAGCCATGTTTTCAGTGAGTAACTCCTGTGGCAGCCACGGCAAAGTTTTAGGCCTTCTCTCAGCAATTTGCATACCGTTCTTCTTTTATTTCTTTAGCTTAGTTTTATTTCCTAGACATGTCTTTTAAGTTGGTCTTAAAATGAACAGTGCACTTTAGGCAGCTTTGCCAAAGAATATTCTAGATAGGCCGGATAATAATCTGGATTATATTACTGTCTGAAGCACCTTTTGAATATATTGATATTGAGCTATGAGCATGTGCACTATCCTGAAACTGCATTTTCTGGGCATGTAGAAACAATTTCATTAATGAGAAAAATATAAGACATCTATACCCATGTCTTTCAGGTTACTTTTTTGCTCTTTCATTACATTTCTTCAATCCACATGGAAATTGAAGCATTCCAGTCAAAAGACGTGTCAGTGTCTTATGATCACCCAACTTGATGGCACTTGCATCCTATGATGCAAATGTAAAGCGTGTCGTTTGTGTTGGTGATTCTATGGACGTCAAGCCCAAAATATACGGCAATTTTCTGTATTCTGCATGTCACCGTGTTTGTCATCAGCGCAGTCCACTGTAAATCCAGATATTTTATATTTTATGGCAACCGCATGTATTCAAGTGACTTACTTGAATATAGTTCTCAAAAATGCAAATGATCCCATGATTTACTCGCCCTCAAGCCATCGTAGGTGTATATGACTTTCTTCTTTCAGCCGAACACAGAGTTATATTATTAATGTCCTGGCTCTTCCAAGCTTTATAATGGCAGTGAATGGGGGTCGAGATTTTGAAGTCCAAAAAAAGTGCATCCCTCCATCATAAAAGATATTCATACGGCTTCAAGGGTTAAAGGCCTTCTGAAGCCAAGAAAAATATCCATATTTATAACTTTATAAACTATAATCGGTGGCTTCTGGTAACGGCCGTACGCAGTATGTCTAGTTTCGGTGGAAGAGTGACCCGACGCATGACATAGGATGTAGTGGTAGCGTAAGCTTTGATGCCCCCAGTGGTTCAAATAAATAGGGCTGGGCAACAAACTCAAGCTCCTCCCACATTTCGCTTTAAAAATTCTAATTTGTCAATACGTCATGCGTCGGGTCAGAGGTCACTCTTCCACCGGAACTAGACTCGCGCACGGCCGTTACCGGAAGCCACTGATTATAGTTGATAAAGTTATAAATATAGATTTTTTTTTTCTTGGCTTCAGAAGGCCATTATTAACCCCTGAAGCCGTATGGATTACTTTTATGATGGAGGGATGCACTTTTTTGGGACTTTAAAATCTCAACCCCCTTTTACTGCCATTATAAAGCTTGGAAGAGCCAGGATATTATTATTATAACTCTGATTGTGTTCGGTTAAAAGAAGAAAGTCATATACACCTAGGATGGCTTGAGGGTGAGTAAATCATGGGATAATTTTCATTTTTGAGTGAACTATCCATTTAATGATCTAATAGAAGTGTCCACTAAGTAGTGTGCATACTCAAACCCACCCATCTGCACTCTCAGCCTATGGAGTAAATATGATTTCCGCAATGTGAAAATGTGGATGGAATCACAGAATCCAGTCATAATAATTGTTAATAACGCTGAATGCGACGGAATTTGGCTAATTTTGGATAAATGAAGGCCTGGTCACACTAAGGATGAGAACTGTGAAGATACAGTTCTAAAAAATCGCTCTAAATGTAAAATAGTAGCAGATTTCACACCATAGCTATAACCATAATGACACAGTGAAATGAACGATATCATAGGAATTTTTTTTTTCTGGATTAACAATAAAAACATTGACAGCCAATCAGAATCCATCCTGGTTTAAAGAGCTTGAGCATTTAAAGCGGTAGACAACATAAACTGCAGCGCGCGCTTAGAATAAACAGGGCGATATCATCCACTGGTGTGGATGCTAATATAGTTATCGTTCTTGGTGCGAATGGGCCTCATGTCAAAAGTAGGATTGTGCACTTAAAGGTGCAGTGTGTAGTATCTGAGGATCTATTGACAGAAATGTAATATAATATACATAACTATGTTTTCAGTGGAGTATAAAGACCTTACATAATGTAACGTTATGTTTTTATTACCTTAGAATGAGCCATTTCAATCTCCATACACCGCGGGTCCCCTTACATTGAAGTCGCCGTTTTGCGCCACCATGTTTCTACAGTAGCCCTAAAGGGACAAACTGCTGTCTCAGACGACAACATCCTTGTCCTGTGTCGGCCACCGTAGCTTCTCTATGTGCTCCGAAAGGGAGCTGGGCGGATGCAATTCACAACCTCACCACTAGATACCGCTAAAATGTACACACTGCACCTTTAAATTGCAAAATGAACTAGTGTTTTGAATAGTAAAGCTGGAAATTAAATATGAAGTCTGCATGTCAGTGAGTAGTTTTTTTTTTTTTACTAATACTAAAGTAGTATACATTTCATGATTTCAAGACATGCTTTTTGATGACTAAAATTGAATTTAACCATTAAAATGGAATCTAAGGGGGGAAAAGAAAATTTGGAAAATACAACAGATTTTTGTAGAGAAACTCAGTATACTCAAAGTATACTTTGAAAGCCTTGCGTGCTAAACTGCGTGAGACTGAGCGTATTATTTGCTCTTGAGCAGTGGAGAAGCTCAAATCCAGGTTTGAAACCATATTTTGGATGAACTAACCCTTTTGCTGTTTATGAAGGCTGCATAGAATTTATTTAGGGTCCAAACCCTCATCATTATTGAAACTGTAGGGTCTGTTGGCGGCCCCTTTAGTTTTCACTGGACTGTTGGCACTTTTAATAAGCAGTGTGTGTGGAAAGAGAGAGAGAAGTTCAGGTGCACACGCCAGTTCATCAGCAAAGACCGTTAATGGTTTGACTAATTGGATTTGGTTCAGCGACGTGTCACACGGCTGCACGTTGCATCGGCCATTTGAGTGGTTTTGTCTTACAAACGCTCTCCCATTAGCACATTCATTTATTCGTTGAGCTTTCTCGACGCAGCTGTCAACTCAACAAAACCTTTCTGTTACCCTGACATGATCTAATCATCAAAAGTGACTCCCCTCGAAACCGAATCTAAAAACACCCCGCAAATCTCCAAACCTCACCTCGTCGTTTACTGATCTAATCAGGGATGCTTCCCGTGCAAAAGGAACTTTGTTGATGTTTGTTGTTTTGCATAGAGATTTAATTAATTGGCCTGTAATATCAAGGGTTTTTTACACTGTTTAATAATCTAAGAATAATCGTTTTTGTAAAGAGACTTAATAGGGCTGCACGATTAAAACAAATCATAATTGTCGATTATTCCCTTGAAATTGTAAATGATTTTATTTATTACGATTCTCACAATTTACATTGAATGATGTTTTGAAAAGCTTTATGCCATTGTTGGAAGCGACTGCTTGCCATATTGTTATATCAAGCTGAAAACACTCAGAAATGCAATATAATATATATAGCTATGTTTTCAGTGGAGTATAAAGACTGTGATGTTTTCCTTAGAATGAGCCGTTTCTATTGCCACGGGTCCCCTTACAGTGAAGTCGCCATTTTCCGCCTCCTACAGTGGCCCAAAAGGGACAAACTTCTCTACAGCGCGCTAGTCACGCTCTGCTCTCTCAGACGGTGACAACTTTGTCCTGTGTCGGCCACCGTAGCTTCTCTGTGTGCTTCGAAAGGGAGGGGTGAGCGGTGTGTGATTGCAATTCACAACCTCACCACTAGATGCCGCTAAAATTTACACACTGCACCTTTAAGCCTCAAATGTCAAATATACATTGGTTTGGTTTCTTCTTTAAATAAAAAAAGTAAAAATATGCATGGTGTTATTTTATACTAAAACTAAAATTAAAACAATGTGGAAAAATCCCTTAAGATAACCTGTAGAAAGAAAGAAAAACACGTCTTAAGCACACAGAATAATGTACGTTTTTTTTTTTTTTTTTTTTTTTTTAACGATTACATAATTGTGGCATCCGTAATTGTAATCACGATTACAAATTCGATTAATTGTGCAGCCCTAAGACTTAATGCATTTTAATTAAAGCATCCTTTAATTTTCTTTCTTTCTTTCATCCCATCTTTTGTTTGCTTACTGTTTGCTTATTCTGGCTTGCTCTCTTTTTCACTCTCTGATGTTTTTTGCTCTCTTTTCACAATTTTTCATCCTTTCAATGTTTTGTTCCCAACTCTTTCTTTTGCTCACCTAACTTTTGATTTTGAAACGACACCATAGGCAAACTCAACCTGTAGTTTTGGCATTGTTATGGTGGTACAGTGAGTATAACTACTAATTAATTTCCAACTTTTTGTGCCTTTACTTGAGAAACGAGTAGAAACCTGCATTTTATGATCCATGTAGTCCTGAGCTTTACAGAGTTCATTAAAGGGACAGTTCACCCAAAAATCATTTTGTCATTTACTCGCCCTCAAGTTGTTCCAAACCTGTATGAGTTTCTGTCTTCCGTTGAACACAAAGGAAGATATTTTGAAGAATGTTGGTAACCAAACAGTTGACGGCACCCATTGACTTACTGTGGAAGTCAACTGTGCTTACCAAATATCTTCTTTCGTGTCCAACAACTGTAGTAAATGATGACAGTTTTCATTTTTGGGTGAACTATCCCTTTAATATGCCTCCTATACAACATTACCAATGTTTTACTGAGAGAGTAGATTTCATCCTGTTGTGGTTTTTGAATGACATTTTAGCAAACCTGAACCGTTAAGAATGTTTTATCTGCCTTTTTGAATGGCGTTTTACTGAACTATGTAAGTCAAAGTCTGACAGTTTTTTAGGAAGTTGCATTGGCTGTTATCTGTCATTTCATCAGAATTTCCATTGTGGTAAATGTTGGCCGAACATGTAACTACTTTTGCAAGTGCTGCCGTTATTTGGCCACATGTAGTCATTCAGAGGATAATGATGGCGTGCCTGAAACATAACGTACGAAGCACACAGCGTAAAACAGATGGACAGACTCAAAGTTAGTGTCACCAATAATTGTGTCTAATTAAATTCTAACATTGTGCTCTCCTGTCTTTCATTCTGTGAAATAGCCCAGCCTTGTTTTCTAAATGAGAGCAGGGAAAGCACATCTCTGCTCGACTCCAGTTATCCTGTTTTATTTGTTTAAATGTGTAACTTTGTCTTGGTTTAAATGTAGCTCAAGGTGTCAGGAAGCTATTTTTTCTTTGATTCTTCACTGCTTAGTGACTCTGTCTCTGTTGTTAGCAACATGAACCGTGAAGACCGGAATGTGCTCCGTATGAAAGAAAGGGAAAGGAGAAATCAAGAAATCCAGCAGGGAGGAGAGGCCTTTCCAGCTAACTCCCCCCTCTTTCCTGAACCTTATAAAGTTGTAAGTTCATTTTGTTTCTTCTTTTTTTCATTTTACTTTTATTTATTCATTTATTTTTCGCCCTGTAGACCTCATTTCATCTTGGGTGGTTGTTCCTTTTTGGTTTTTACATTCTGATATATTAATCTTGCTCCTTAGAGGACAACACATTACTCATAACAGCTTTGTGGCGATACAGTTGTACAGTGATGGTAATTACAGAATTATTTTAAAAATTATGCCCCGTGCTAATTGGTGTATATTAACTAGAGCTGCATGATTCTGGATATATTGAGATTTTTGTTTCAAGTGAAGATCACGATTCTCCCGTGATTCTGAACAGATGCCTAAACAAAATAACATGACATTTACTAGAGCTTCTGACAAAACTTTAATTGCTGCAGTCTATTTAAAATGTTTAATTCAACTGAATTAATTTAAATGAATGATTCAATGACTCATAAACACTTGTTTCATTACTGGATGAATCAGTGTCTTTGAACAAATCTTTTGAGTGAATGATTCATTGACTCACTCATAAAGACTTCACTCGTTTCATTACTGGATGAATCAGTGTCTTTGAACGAATCTTTTGAGTGAATGATTCAATGACAAATACATTTTTTAACAGTCACTTGTCGCCACATACTGGTGTTAGGATGTAATCAATGCAATCATAATTTAAAGTGGCAAGTTACTTTCAAAAGGTGATTTACTCTACCGTAGACATCAGTGTTTATATCCAAACTATAAACTTTTATCCCAGTACCAAAAAGGATACTGTGTGGTTGAAAAGACTGTTTGTGAATCCGTTTTAAACCTATACATGACAAGGGCTCTCTCTGGTGAATGTTCACTGTGATCGGACTTGTCAAACGCGAATCGCCGTCATTCAGGAATCTTTTAACGATTAATCGTGCAGCTCTAATATTAACCATTAACATTTTCTAAAGATTTTGCCTCTCTATAAAATATGTAGGGATAGCAAAAAAAAAGATGCTTCAATTGCTGGATTTAAACACTGCATGTAGGCTACTTTATGCCGTATTAACTTAATTCATTAAAAGTATTTTGAAAACTGAAAATGTGCTTTATCCAGTGACAGCTGTCGGTAGATTTCGGAGGGACCTTTTCTGTTTATCATCCAATTGAAATGGTATTCAAACGATGCTAATAATCTCAAAATGGCCAAATATCACCCTAATAATCGGGCTTGCTGATATGTTTACATGCTGCTCCTTTGTGTTTTTATTGGCGCCAGGTTTCATTTGCTATTTCAACCCTTATGGTTATTGCAGGGCGTTTTATGGTAAGTACTTGCATTGTTAGATGTGTCACTTGAGACTTATTTTGGCTGGGTATAAAATGTCTGTTGGTTAGTGGCCGGTCACTTCCGTTCCTAAATCTCCCGTTGCACACTTTCTAGTTATACACGGATAAACATTGTGTAGTTTACTCTGCCTGGTGTGAAGTAAAGAACATTGCCAGTTAGGGCTGGACATTTGAGAAACCTTTTCATTGCCTTGCTCGAAGTAATTTCATAATTTGTCATCAGATAATATAATTTGAGCTGAGTTTGCAGTCTGAATTCAGTGTGATAAGAGAGATATGACATATAGTACAAGACAATTCATTTATTATGTCGTTAGTTAATAGAATAGTTAAGTGCGACTTTTAATTGTTACATTTTATCATGATTTCCACCCCTATTCATAGTTCAACAAATTAAATTTGAGTCAAAATCTGCTTTAAATGTAATGAATCATGCAGAAATGTATCTTTTATTGGAAAATTAAACATTTTATCACACTTTGATAATTGCCTTAATCTTTTAAACAACTGAGATGGTATTCAAACTACATTATTTATTTAATATATATATATATATATATATATAACATCAGCATATGGGAGTCAAGATGGATGACTACAAGGACTCATGTCAAGATCGTTTATTTATTTCCAAAATTATGAAAAAAGGATCAATTAAGAATAGAACATTTTAAATATTTTAATCTGGAATGTCAGAATCAGTAGTTTGTGCATAAAAAGTCTGTCAAAACCAACAGACGTTGAGAGACGTTCACTAAACCGGCAACGTTTTTCAGTTTGATTGGCGTTTGTAGAAAAGTATTTCACTCGGTTTCCTGATCTATCTGGTTCAATTACAGCGTGCGAAGAACAAATTTATGCTTGTGCATTATGTATTCTGCACGTTATCGTCTCTGACAGACAGCATGTTGAAGCTGCTCAGGCCGCCATTTTCTCCCTCTTCTCACGTTCAAAACATCCGGTAGTTTGGGTTTTCCAGGAAATGCATGTTCTCCCTCTGCTTCTCGTGTATTGAGCACGTTATTTTTTTGACCGACATTGAGGTTGTGTAATTCAAATGATGTGGATTTGAAAACTGATGGATTGTAAGATAATAATTTATTTATTAGCCGGCAAGTATTCAGTGAAGTGATTGATTGCACAAGAATGCATGTCGATTTTATTAGTTCTAATATTCTATCCCACAGACAACCTAAGTTTTTGACGGACGTGATAACATGCATGAGGATTGATGTTTTGGTAATTGTAAAACAGGCTGGAGACGTTCAAAATGTTTTTGCATAGTACATTATACTTATTTTACGGGATGAAGTATATTTCATGGCTTAAATGAATTGTTACCCAGAGAATGACAAAACATTTTAATTTGTTGCCTTTTGAAAATCAAAGATGCATTGTTTTTTTTGTCTCTTTTAACAAAAATTGTTTATTTAAACCCATAAAAAAGCTGATGCTGTTGTAAATAATAGTGAAAAATCTCTATTCAAAACGGTTGTTCCATTATTAACTCTTAGCAGATTTTGACTCGTATCTATTTTATTGTGCAAATCACCAGATTTTAAGATTTACAAACCTCAACAAGCATTTCCCTTTGAAACAGGAAGTTTTGGCTTTGTTTTTGTTTTGAAGCATGTTCTGTTTTGTTGGACTTGAGTTTTAAATTTTAGTCTGTTTTGTAGTATGTTAAATATCAATTGTAAATGTGTTTGTCTGCTAAATCTGTGTTAATTTTTAGGAATACACTAGTGTGTACAGACCCTTCATTCATCACATGGGGTTTAATTGACCTCTTTTCATACTCTAGTTGGGCTGATGTAAAAGCTGAAAAGGGTGGGAAAGGACAGAGATATTATAGTCACATATGTTACAGTAAAGAAGATTACAGTCTCTCTGTCTAATCTTTGCTGCTAACCAGCTTTGCACAGTGGTAAGTGCTTCAAACATCGGTGTTGAACCAGTCATGGGATGCAAGTAATGCAACCTGTCAGGTAGAGAATACAGACAGCTGCAGCCCTGTCCTCCTCTTTATATTCCCTGAAGGATCAGATGAAGCTGTGTACTAACAGTGGAAAACCCCTACTTTGACATTTTCTTCCGCTCGGGCTAGGACACGACGCATTACTTATTTTGGATGAACTCATTGGGGGTAGTAGTGCAAATAATATCTGCCCCGGTGTGCTTGACTTGAACATTCTGGACAGATCAAGTTGTAAAACTAATCCTAGTTCTAGTGTCTTATATTTGTCATATGACTCTCTGCGTTGTCTCTAAATCATTTTTGATTGTTGCAGGGATCAAACAACAAATGGGGGATCTGCCAAGAGTGGCCCGGACTATGTCCTTACTATGATGTTACGAGCTATGCACAATCAAATGATTTATGAATGGTTACTTTTGCCAGCAGTCATGGTTTTTCTTTTGACTGCCCTCATAAGCAGCTGATTTTCAACTTGATGTACTAACAAAAAACTAAAAATGAAATAAAAATGAATAAAAAAAGTTTAGAAGGATGACAACACGCAACAAAATTGCTAAAATTTGAACTAAAATGATTTAAAATATTACAAAATTCAGAAACTGCCATAGTTTGGAATATATTTCCTTACTCCCCTAATATATTTAACCCTTTCCACCACAAGCATTTGATCATTTTCACCAAACTTTCATGGCCCCAGGATATTTTTTTGTATGAATATCTTTACATGCAATAAATCAGAAATAACAGACCCTCTACTTTTTTAAAACACCCCTCCCCCTCCCGTTTGATTCTAGCTTCATGTATTATTTTTTTTATCAACACTTGATTGTGGGTATATTTTAATAAAAAAGCAACATTTCAAACAAAATGCTGAGAAAATTATTTTTTTAAAGCGTGCATTTGCTTTTATCACTTGTTTCTGCTTCTTGTTTTGATCAGGAGATTCTGTACTCTTTCAGGAGTGTGTAATAGCGCCCCCTACCATATAACTGGGAAAGCTGGAAAATTCCGTCAATGGCGGGGAAAGAGTTAATAATAACTATAATCTATTAATTTATTTCTGTTTTCTGTTTTATTACAGTAAACCCAAGCAAAGAGAGCTGGCAAACTTTGTAGTGGCACCAAAATGCAAAACGCTTTAAAAAAAAAAAAATCATTAACTGATTTTGTTGACGTTCTCATGCTCATTACACCCTGTCCTTTTCTCCCAACAGTCCAAGGAAGATAAACTCTCAAGTCGCATTCAGAGCATGCTGGGAAATTACGACGAAATGAAGGAGACCATCGGTGAACCCCCAATGTCCAAGCTCATTCCTAAAGCCTCCAGCTCCTCCTCGGAAGATAAATCTGGCCAGTACGGCGACCAGCGCGGAGGCACCCAGAGTCAGAACAGTAAATGGACTCCAGTTGGCCCGGCTCCTGGCGGCGGCAGCATCTCTTCCACGACCTGCACTTCCTCCTCCTCGCAGAAGCGTTCATCCGTGCAGGGCATCCACGGCGGCAGCCAGCGTAGCGGCTCTGGCAGCGGCGGTCAACGGCACGAGCGAGACTACAGCAGCAGCAGCAGCAAGAAGTCCAGCAAGCACGGCTCCGAGCACAAGTCCCACTCCACCTCCAGCCCGGCCAAGGGCTCCATGAACTCCGGCAGCCACTCGCGCTGTCGCACAAAGTCACCCAGGGATAGAGAACCCAACTGGGACTCGCCCTCAAGAGGTCCCACCTTCCCCAGCGGACAGCATCCCAGCCAGACCTTCCCGCCCTCACTCATTAAACCCAGCTCCATGCTCCAAAAACCCACTGCTTATGTGCGGCCCATGGACGGTCAGGAAACGGCCGAGCCCAAGACCTCCTCAGAGTCGTACGGTGGCCAGTCGCACAGCAGTGCCGTGGGAGAAATGAAGCCCAATGGCAAGGCTTCTCTCACCAAGCTCAAGATTCCCACGCAACCTGTCGACGTAAGTCATGCATGCTTTTCCCCCCACGTATAAACGGTTCATGTCAATAATTTTCAGTCAGAGCTTAAAAGTAAATGTTTTTTTTTTGATGACGTTAATTGCCATTCTGACATTTAAAATAGGCCTTTACATGATTCACGTAAATGGGTCACTCAGTGTCAAACCACATTTCAGAAACTTCCCCGTCTAAAATGTTTGATTTTGTTCATATTTTTTCTGTGCAAAGACAAACATAAATAGCGATGAAAGCCAAAATATTAAATGTCACAGATGTATATTGACTGAGTAATGTTTTGAGTCAGTCAAAATTACCATTTTGAGATTTGGAGCCAAATTACAGGAGGTAAAAATGACTTTAGAAAGATGGCAGCATCATTATGTTATTTTCACACAGAGATTAGTAGCTCTATTAGTGGAATCTGTTGACTTTATCAATCTTTGTTGCATTAAATGCCAATGGTGACCGTTCAAAAATGGGGAAATAAGCACTTCTTGTGTTTTTTGCCTCAAGTTTGCATGCCTGTAACTCAAGAAGTATTAAAGATATCTTAATATCCTTTTAGATTCTGGTTCTTAATCAACTTTTCTTGTGGTATCTTAATTTGTAAAGCCTAAAATGGTTAATTTCCAGATATGTGAGATCTCATTGTGGCTCAATGAGTAAATTGGTACATTTCAGTGGTCAAAACCCAAATGTGAGTCATTTTACTCACAGCTGATACTTTTTTCTTTTAAAGAGGAATATCTGAACAACAAATAATGTTGAAATTAGAAATGTATCTGATTTTTTTCTATCAGCTCAATTGCACAGAACACACCTCAGAGTGCCAAAAAAACAATGAAATGGTCAAATTGATGCACATTAGTGTGTGTGTATGTTTGATGCGCAAAAGTGTATTTATAAGAATCTATATTTGAATCAGTTTTAGAGATATTTAGAAGAAAGTATTTTATAGCTTCTGAAGCTAGCAAGAGTAAATATATATTTTGGCTCTCAGAGTATGTTGTATGCAATTGTTTTGCTGGAGGGAAGCAAGTTGCATTTCTAGTTTTTCTAGTTTCAGTATTAGTTGCTCTTAAGACATTCCTCTTTAAACGCACTAATTATCAGCTGTTTAAGTTACCCATATTTGGTTTTCGGTCATTGATTGAGATCGCCATATCTCTGGGATTGAACCACACTAGGGCCTTTAAAATGAAGATTTACAAAAGAAGAGTTCGTTAAGAATGAGATATCTTTAATACTTTTAGAGTTACAGGCACATAAACTTTGGAAAAAAGAAGTATTTATTGCACTCAGGCAGGCATGTTCAATGCAATTGTTAATAGGAAAAAAAATTGATTACTTTCTAGTTTCAATATTATTTGTTCTTCAGATGTTCTCTTTAAAAGAAAAAAATATCAGCCGTATGAAAAATGAACCACATTTGGTTTTTGACCACTGACCACATGTGTATGAATTACTCATGGAGCCACATTGAGATCCCATATCTTTGTAAATTAACCATATTGGGCCATAAAAATTAAGATAGCACAAGAACAGTTGGTTAAGAACCAGAATCTAAAAGGATATAAAGATATCTTTAATACTTCTTGAGTTACAGGCATTCAAACTGGGGGCAAAAAACACAAGAAGTGCTTATTTCCCATTTTTGAACGGTCACCGTTGGCAAATAATGCAACAAAGATTGCTAAAGCCAACAGATTTCACTAATAGAGCTACTAATCTCTGTGTGAAAATAACATAATGATGCTGCCATCTTTCTAAAGTCATTTTTACCTCCTGTAATTTGGCTCCAAATCTCAGGTGAAATTTTTAATTTTGGCCGACTCAAAAACAAAAAAACAGTGGATTACTCAGTAAGTACACATTCATTACATTTAATATTTTGGCTTTTATTTTCATTTATGTATTTCTTTCACCAGAACAAAAATTATCAAAATTGAAAGATAAAAAATTGCTGGTTGAGTTGAGACTGAATGACCCATATGTCTTTCAGAACGATAACATATTTATTTATTAGGCTGAAATCTGAGGTTTATCATTGTATAAAACGTTTTATTTTGTCACAACTTGTATTATTTGAACTGTACCGTTTTTACGATTATTTACAGTTTAGGATGTTACCATAGACCACAATATTGCTATTTAAAGCACGTTAAGGACTACTAGGACGATTAGGTCATGTAGGACTTTCTTCTTAGTATCAGCGATCTATAAACCATGTGTATACTTCACACCATCAGACTATGCATGCAGAAAAGCAGTTACTCTACAACTTGCAAACGAATGTTTCAACCAGGGATGAGCCCAGAATTCTGCACCCAAGTCAAAACCAATCTGCAAAAACATCTCATTCTGAACATCAGTTACTGATGTTGGACAGATGAACGCATGAACGATGCCTTTTGAGTGATCATACTTTTGGCCCACTTAGTCACTAAGTAAAACGGAATAAGTAGGGTAGGTAATAGTATTCTTCAAAATCAGAAGAACTTGCTATACTGTTAAACCAACAGCAAGTGCAGAAATCCACTAAACCTTGTGTTGTTTCTAACGCTAAACCCTAACGCTCAAAATAATGAATTGGTTTGAGTAGAACCAACTCAAATTTAAACAAATTAGTTCAAACAAATGAACTTTTATGAGTATTTAGGACTTTTTTTTTTTGAGTTCTCAAAACTTACACATTTTAAGTAATCTGAATTGTTTCTTTGTTTTGAGTTTTATGAACTTGATTCTTTTAATTTAGATTAACTTAAATTTAACTGAAACTGGACAGGGATTTTGATTTCCCAGCATGCTTTGCTAAATACTCATAAGTTCATTTGTTTGAACTAATTTGTTTAATTGAGCTGGCTCTACTCAAACCAATTCATTATTTTGAGCGTTAGGTTTTACAGTGTACATGACATTTTACAACCTGTCATTTAAAAGGTCATTGTATGAAAATTACATTTTAAAGGATTTTTAACTTAAAATAATAGGTCTGGACAAAAAAAATGGCATCATTGACCCACGTTGTGAACACGATACTCAACATGCACACAAATGTTTATATGACATGCCGTAAGACACTCCAGCTGTGTCCATAAATAACATAAGAAAAAGTATTATGACTTTTACGCCTTCAGATTTTATTTGTGTATATGCAGTGAATTAGTTGTATAAATGTGGCCATTCGGTTGGATCACACACTCACTCACAGCATGGAAGGGAAAAATGTAATCAGGCCGTTTAGTTTAGTCAGAAAGAGTCTCTTGGGGATTCATTGCAGTGTGTTGGCGAGCCGGCGTACAACACAGCAAGACCTCACTGGCTTTGTGCCACTAAACATGAACCGTTGGGGAAATAATAAGGACCTGATATTAGAATAATAATAATATAATTCAATCAATGATATGATCCATTTAAAATGACACTGGCTGCATGTATTATTTCACGTCTTAAGTTATACTTGACCTGTAGTCATAAACTTCCTTGTACGTTTGCTGATTCTTCTGTAAGCAAAGAACTGCATGATTTCACTCATTCATTTCAGGGCTCGATGGGAGGAGACGCGAGCTGTGTTGATGAAATTTTGAAGGTAAGAACCATTTTATTATTTGCTGTCAATAGTAAAAGAACACTGAAAAATGGAAGTTGTTCTAATTTACTCAACTAAGCAATTATTAAATGCTACCAACATGTTAAAACATGCTAACAATGCCTAGCAACGTATTAAAATATCTTTACACCTTACATTCTTAGAAATATGCTAGCAAGCACTTAGCAAAATGTTAAATGCTAACAACATGCTAACAATGCCTGGCGGCATGTTAAAATATGCTGACAACAGATTAACAATTCTTGGCAACACTTAACAATATGATTTGTTAACAACATAATGTTAACAGTGCCTAGCAACATGTAAAATAAGCTGACAACGGACTAGCAATATGTTCACAACATGTAGCAATGTTAAATGTTAACAACATGCTAACAGTGCTTAGCAGTATGTTGAAATGTTGACAACAGACTAGCAGTGTTTAATAACATGTTAGCAACACTTAGCAATATGCTACATGTTATCAATGTTGAAACATGCCAGAATGACTAGCCACATGTTGAAATATGGTGACGACAGACTAAAAATGCTAAAACATGTTAATGACTAGCACTATGTTAAAAAATAAGTGCTGAAAATGGATTAACAACGCTTGGCAACCCTTAACAATATATTACGTTAACAACATGTTAATTGTGCTGACAACAGACTAGCAATGCCTAGCAACATGTTAACAATATGGTAAATGTTAATATGCTAACAGTGCTTCGCAGTATGTTCAAATGTTTACAACAGACTAGCAGTGTTTAGTAACATGTTAGCAACGCTTGGCAATTTGCTACATGTTGTCAACATGTTGAAACATGCCAGAATGACTTGAGACATGTTAAAATAGGTTGACAACAGACTAGCAATGCCTTGCAACATGTAGCGATATGTTAAATACTAACAACATTTTAAAACATGTTAACAGTGCTTAGCAGTATGTTGACAACAGATTAGCAGTGTTTAGTAACATGTTAGCAACGCTTAGCAATATGATAAATGTTAAAAAACATGCTAACAATGCCTACCAATATGCTAAAACATGCTTGGAGCATACGAAAACATGCCAATTTGGGTTCTTAGCAGTCTGATGGGATCTAAAATAGTCTAATATGGTCTGAGTTTTTTTGAATGTCTAGTGTAAATGAAGTAAAACCTTCAAACTTCAAGATTTTAGAACTACTTTAATTTAGCTTTTAGACTAGGCTTTGTCAACTATTTGGTTATCAGGTTATCTCTCATTACTCTCCCTAAAGATAGGAATTCTAAAACTCTTCTCCCATTGTCCTTCACGACGGGTTTGTAAAGCAAGGAACCGCTAGAAATGACGGAAAACACTGAGTTAAATATCAATATTTTTAGCGTATGGCAAGTCTTGTAAATGTTTCCGTGAACTCTCATGTAATGTGTAAGTGGTGCTGAGATGCTGTCCGGTCCCGCTGGAGACGCATTCGAATGCAGTCCAGCTGTAGACAATCAGATCGAAGAGATGTCAAAGTGCACCAGCTTGATCTCTGGTTTCTGCAATTCAATTGTGTTTTCTTCACCAGGAAATGACTCAGGTCTGGCCTCCTCCACTAACAGCCATTCACACCCCGTGTAAGACGGAGCCCTCCAAGTTTCCCTTCTCCACCTCCAAGGTCAGATATGAACGGGTCTCTGTGCTCACATGGCACTTGCCACACGCTTTCCTCAGTCCATTTTAACCATGTTACATTAAGTCGTTCAATTAGGGCTGCACTATTATGACAATCATATAATTGTCGATTATTCCCTTGAAATTGTAATTGCGATTTTATTAATTACGATTATCACAATTTACATTGATTGATGTTTTGAAAAGCTTTATGCCATTGTTTGAAGCAACTGCTTGCCATATTATATCAGAATAAACAAGCTGAAAACACTCTTCCTGAAACTTTTATTGCTTTCCTATAGCATTAAAGGTGCAGTGTGTAGTATTTGAGGATCTATTGACAGAAATGCAATATAATATATATATATATATATATATATATATATATATATATATATATATAACTATGTTTTCAGTGGTGTATAAAGACTGTGATGTTTACCTTAGAATGAGCCATTTCTATCGCCATACGCCGCGGGTCCCCTTACAGTGAAGTCGCCATTTTGCGCCGCCATGTTTATACAGTGACCTTAAAGGGACAAACTTCTCTACAGAGCGCTAGTCACTCTCTGCTCTCTCAGACGACGACATCTTTGTCCTGTGTCGGCCACCGTAGCTTCTCTGTGTGCTTCGAAAGGGAGGGGTGAGCGGTGTGTGATTGCAATTCACAACCTCACCACTAGATGCTGCTAAAATTTACACACTGCACCTTTAAGCCTCAAATGTCAAATATACATTGGTTTGGTTTCTTCTTTAAATAAAAAGAAAGTAAAAATATGCATGGTGTTATTTTATACTAAAACTAAAATTAAAACAATGTGGAAAAATCCCTTAAGATAACCTGTAGAAAGAAAGAAAAACACGTCTTAAGCACAGATTGTAAGTGGACTTTTTTTTTTTTCTTACGTAATTGCGCCTTTACAATTACGGATGCCACAATAATGTAATCGTTCAGTCACGATTACAAATTCAATGAATTATGCAGCCCTACGTTCAATACAGAAAGCATGTATTTGAACCCATACAAAATGTATGATTGTCATTGCATACATTCAGCAAACAATTAATGCATCAAACAAAATTCATTTTGAACATTTTATATTTACTGTTTTAGCATTTAAAACCAGTCAAACTTTTTTGCCATGTGCATTCAAACCAAAATGTATTCAGACACCTTCAACATTTCTCACATTATCCCAGTTTATTCACTATAGTTCAGAAAATTGTAATAAAATATGACAAGAACTGTGTCGGAACAAATTCATCTTGATAATGTCAGATAACTTTGATAGAAAGGTGTATAATGGATTACAATCAACCAATCAGCTTTTAAATTTAAGTACACAATTAGATAATACCAATTTAGGTCAGCCAGTGACCAAGCAATGCTTCCTTTTGTTCAGTCTGTGGTGTCAAAGGTCGCATTAGCAATTAAAGAACAAACACTGAAGCAAAACATGCTCCGCTCAAGTGTCTGAATCATTTTAGTCCCAAGCTGTGATCAGTTTTACTGGTAGTCACTGTATGAAGAATTTTTGGGTTTAATGTCACAGTTTACTTTATTTTGCTCTCCTCACTTACAGAAATGAACTAAAGTGTCCTACACACACTAGTGAAAAATATCTTCCATCTTCTGGTGTCTGAATAATCTTTGTTTTGACTGCATGTATTTGTGATCATACGTGTATTCAATTTGTAATTGTTACCTTCTTTGTTATAGGATGCCCAACACCTGTCTTTAGGGGCACAAAGTAAGTTCATTTTATGAGACTATAGTGCCTCTTCAGTCGTTTATAGTGATGTTATTTTTGTGTGCTGATTTTTTTTTTTCTTCCCCCTCAGAAAAAATCTCAGGGAAGAGCGCATCCACCAGTCACCAGTCGAAGCCATGCGACAGCGACCAGTCCAAGTGAGTCTCTGATATGCTGAAGTAGATCTTCCTGCTCTGTCAGAAGCGCTTTCTGTTAATATTTACTTTCTGTTTACGCTTTCTGTTAATATTTCAACAATTAGACTAGATCAATCTGAGATTCATTTTAGATTTGCAATTGGCTTAAAGGGCTAGTTTCCCAAAAATGTAAATTCTGTCATTAACACTCCCTCATGTCATTCCAAACCCGTAAGCCCTTCGTTCATCTTCAGAACACAAATGAAGATATTTTTGATTAAATGAGAGCTCTCTGACCCCTCCATAAGACCGTAATTTAATTAACACTTTCAAGGTCCAGAAGGCAGTAAAGACATCGTTAAAATAGTCCATGTGACTCCAGTGGTTCAACCTTAATTTAATGAAGCGACGAGAATACTTTTGTGTGCAAAAACAAACAAAAAACGGCGTTACAAAAAACAATTCAATCAGTCTCCTACGCGGTTTACGTTGTAAATACTAGGGGTGTAACGGTAATCGGTAAAAAACTTGAACCGTAAGGTTCTCCACCCATGGTTCATCTCAGATCTGACGACGCATCTATAATATGGTTTGTTGAAAATAACAACGTGTAAAACAGACAGACAGAGTTAGGTTAATGTATGTTTCTGTCGATGGATACACATTCTGGCTTCCCAATACATTACAACAGCGATGATCAAAAAGCGTGGACAAAACAGTCACTCTTGTATGCGAGTGTCGTCTGCTTGAACATGACCCAGTCATTTACGCCGTCATCACCGGGTGTTGATAGCGCGACAGACAGACAGACAGACAGACAGACAGACAGACAGACAGACAGACAGACAGACAGACAGACAGACAGACAGACAGACAGACAGACAGACAGACAGACAGGCAGGCACAGACGCACAGACACACAGACAGACAGACACACAGACAGACAGACACACAGACAGACAGACACACAGACAGACAGACACACAGACAGACAGACACACAGACACACAGACAGACAGACAGACAGACAGACAGACAGACAGACAGACAGACACACAGACACACAGACACACAGACACACAGACACACACAGGCACGCACGCAGACACGCGCACACACAGGCACGCACGCAGACAGACAGGTACGCACGCAGACAGACAGGTACGCACGCAGACACACAGACAGACAGACAGACACGCACACAGACACGCACACAGACACGCACACAGACAGACACGCACACAGACACGCACACAGACAGACAGACACGCACACAGACACGCACACAGACAGACAGACACGCACACAGACAGACTCATCTGAAGTGCGCACACAACGCGTTGCAGATAGCGCGCTAATATTGAGTTCTCTTAAGTCTTGCGCTTGAACGGACCAATTCAAACAAAAATTGTCAACATGCCTGTCTTGGCGAGTATCCTAGCAAACATGGTAGGTTATGTCTTAAGTAAAACGTAAACAGTCGAGAAAGACATGTTCATGTGTAACCGTATGTGCTGGATCTGTGCATTATGTCTTGAAGGGAAAGAAGCCTTTTCCTGCTGTCTGTGTTTTTAATGTTAATCAAACAACAAATGACACAGAAATCACTCACTGCTCTTGACTGAATAACTTTTGTAACTTCAATAATGATTCATCTTTATTTAATTTATACAGTGAAGATTATAATATGCAATGTTATTTGATTACTTTTATTCAGTGTCTGTATCTGAAAAACCTGAAGAGTTTGTTTCATCAGACCAGAGAATTTAGTTTCTCATGGTCTGAGAGTCCTTCAGGTGCCTTTTGGCAAACTCCAGACGGTCAGACTGTCATGTGCCTTTTACGGAGGAGTGGCTTCCGTCTAGTCACTCTACCATACAGGCCTGATTGGTGGAGAGCTGCAGAGATGGTTGTTCTTCTGGAAGGTTCTCCTCTCTCCACAGAGAAACGCTGGAGCTCTGTCAGAGTGACCATCTGGTTCTTGGTCACCTCCCTGACGAAGGCCTTTCTCCCCCGATCGCTCAGTTTGGCCGGGCGGCCAGCTCTAGGAAATCCTGGTGGTTCAAACTTCTTCCATTTATGGATGATGGAGGCCACTGTGCTCATTGGGACTTTCAATGCTGCAGAAATTATTCTGTACTCTTCCCCAGATCTGTGCCTCAATACAATCCTGTCTCAGAGGTCTACAGACAATTCCTTGGACTTCATGGCTTGGTTTGTGCTCTGACATGCACTGTTAACTGTGGGACCTTATATAGACAGGTGTGTGCCTTTCCAAATCATGTCCAATCAACTGAATTTACCACAGGTGGACTCCAATCAAGCTGTAGAAACATCTCAAGGATGATCAGTGAAAACAGGAGCACCTGAGCTCAATTTTGAGTGTCGTGACAAAGGCTGTGAATACTTATGCACATGTTTTTTACTTCTTTCACGTTGTCATTATGGGGTATTGTTTGTAGAATTTTGAGAAAAATAATGAATTTAATCCATTATGGAATAAGGCTGTAACATATGTGGGAAAAGTGCTGTAAATACTTCCCGGATGCACTATACGTATTTGTGTTGTTGCTTGTAGTTTGATTATATGTTCTTATTTTCTCTATTTTTATTTGACAGTTGAATATAGCTAATAACTAATAACATAGCACATACCGAACCACACTGAATCCGTGACCCTTAAACCATAATAAAAACTGAACTGAGAAAATTGAACCGTTACACCCCTAGTACATAGTGCAGCTCCCGCGCATGCGTTGTGGTGCTCGTGTGAACAGCATTGGCTGCCGTAGATCTCGAAAGCGCTGCACTATTTACAACGTAAACCGCGTTGGAGACTGACACAGGCTAGAACGAAATTGTTGAATAAAGTCGTTATTTTTGTTTGTTTTTGTGCACTAAAGTATTCTCATTGCTTCATAACATTAAGGTTGAACCACTGGAGTCACATGGACTATTTTAACGATGTCTTTACTGCCTTCTGGACCTTGAAAGTGTTAATTAAATTACTGTCTATGGAGGGGTCAAAAAGCTCTCATTTCATCAAAAACACGTGTTCAGAAGATGAACGAAGGTCTTGCGTGTTTGCAACGACATGAGGGTGAGGAGTTAATGACAGAATTTACATTTTTGGGTGAACTAGCCCTTTAAGCCTTTCCTGTCCTGTGGCCCGTAGTATTATGTGATTCAGGTTAGGCTTTGTGGACTGCATCTTTGGTTACTACAGAAAATTATTTGTTTTGATTATTCTAACATTATTAGTAGTAGTTTTAATCTGTAGCATGCCATAGGTAATCTTGGGATATTCATTTAATAGAAATTGGATATGTCCTAACGGAATATATCCTATGTTGTTATCTTAAAGTAGTTTTTAAAGCATTTTATCTTGGTGAAATCAACACATCTCAGTATCTCTGGAGTTTAACTGACGTCCTGCTCTCATTTTAGCACACTGCAGGATGATCTGAAGCTCAGCACCAGCGAAGACAGTGATGGAGAGCAAGATCCTGCCAAAAACACTCCCCGAAACACCTCAGCAAGGTGACACACCTATGATTGCTTTCACTCAAAACTGATATTTAGAGAGATATTATACTTAAATAGTTTGATTCCATGGGATAGGCTGACAAAATAAAACATTTCTCCAATGCACTGGTAGTTTAGCCTTAAAGGGATAGTTCACCCAAAACAAAGTCAATTGCTCACCCTCATGTCATTCCAAACCCGTAAGACCTTCGTTCATCTTCAGAACAAATGAAGATATTTTAATGAAATCTGAGAGCTCTCTGACCCCCCTCCATTGACCGTCCAACTACCACTTTGACGCTTCAAGAAGTGCAGCATGTTTGAGCTTCGTAACAAACGAGAAGGAACCTCATTGTTCATCCCGCTCGATCCCGATATACACGCATACACAGAATTACAGTACTTCAAAATATCTGTCACGGCGAGTATTCACACAGACATTATCTGTTATGTCTTATGTGAACGTTTGGTTAACTGTTGGGGGAAAACATCTGATGTGTAACATTATATTAGATCCGTGCTGAATATATAGACTGTCTCATTAATGTTAATCAAACAATTGTGGTATCATTGGGAAAAAGTTGAATATATATTTTTCCTATAGATATGAGTTTTGACTTAGTGTGTACTAAATTTGTTGATATTACCAGGCATTTTAAGGTGATTTTTGTTTTGGACCTTTAGAAAACTGACTCTATCGACTTCAAACAGGTGTAGCTCATTAATTTTTTTTGTCCGATTCAAACAAACATCATTTAGAAGGTTTGTTAATAGAGAATGAAAATGGCAATAACGCATTTTTAAAAACTTGCTTATTGCGACTCATTTTGCCAGCATGGGTCACAAATGAATTGGTGTTACGGTCTCGCGTGGAGGGACAGAAATCTCTCAGATTTCATTAAAATATCTTCGTTTGTGTTTCAAAGATGAACTAAAGTCTCACGGGTTTGAAACGACATGAGGGTGAGTAATTAATGACAGAATTTACATTTTTGGGTGAAGTTTTTTTTTTGTAGTGGGTAAGTTGTAACACGTCAACTGAGCTAAGTTGTAACTTGCGCACAGCTGGTGCTACAGGCCATACGTGAATCCTGCTTTACGTGAATCCTGCTTTACATGAATTAACTTGCTTTTTTGAGTCTCATTGGGTTTGTGCCTTTGCAATGTTGCGTTCTTGGTAGTTCATGCAGCCAACAAGAAGGTAATCAATTTGTATGTCTGCCTCAGTAACAACAGTAATAACAGCGAGGGTGCTGAACCAGAGGACACCAGCAGTCACAGCGGTTCAGAGAGCAGCTCCGGTTCTGACAGCGAGAGCGAGAGCAGCTCTACAGACAGCGAGACCAACGAACCGCCTCGCACTGCGTCACCTGAGGTGAATCGCTGGCACAACCACACCCTTCTCATGAACACGCTGGTTTACTACAGAGTAGCACTGCATGATTATGATGCACTGTACACAATATGACGTGAATAGTATTCAGGTTGGTTTATATAGCACATGTGACTAGGGATGAGACATAGAGTACTGATACCAGTAACTGTTTCTTGTTTTATTTGTAATGTTGCAATCTAAAACTTGCATTTGTAAATTAATGCATAATAATGACTAGTTATGGAGCGCTTTATACAATGCATTTTGATTCAAAGTAGCTTTATAGCGTTGAACTGGTAAATAACGATCAATGATGCAACATTGAATCCATAACAAGAATTGTTTTGTGCTTAACTGATGTCGCACTCAATGCAAGTTTCCCCATTTGACATCACAGCGGGAACAGCCCACTGCTAACAAATGGCAGCTGGACAACTGGATCAAGAAAGAAAACAAGTGGTCCCCAGCTTCTCCGGTGGAGAACAGCAGCACGACACCAACAAAGTATAAGAAAGAGGGGCGAGAAACCAGGGTCTACAGTGGCCAGGGATCTAAAGACCCAACACCCTCCACTGGACGTGACCTTCGGCCCAACCAGAAGGGGTCAGACAGCTGGCAAAGGCGAAGTCAGAAGTCTCCCGCTCAGAGTGAGGGCGGAAGTCAGGGTGGCCGACGAGTCGTGGGCAAGAAGCAGCCCAAAAAGCCTGAGAAGCCGCCTGTGGTAGAGGAGCCAAAGGGAGGGCTGAAGGTGGAGACCGAACCCTCGCCGGAGATCCCGTCGCACAGAGCCCGCGCAGCCAACAAGGGTCCCCGCAAGCCCAACATCAAAAAGGAGCCCAAAACCTCCTCTCCGCGACCGGCACCAGACAAACGCAAGAAACCACCCAAAAAGTCCCGTGAGATCGTTGATTCGTCATCATCGGACTCTGAGGGCAACGTGAGTGTCCCGTCGTCTTCGCAAACGCCGAGAGAGCCGTACGCCGAGAACCCGTCTGTCCTGATCTCGCCCATGCTTTCCCCTCTGAGTGACCCAGAAGGGAGGCTGCCACCCAGACTGCTAGTGCAGATAGACCTCAACCTGCTGTCCAGAGTCCCTGGACGACTGTACAAGGAAATTGAGGTGAAAGTGGAGAGGAGCTCGCCTGCCGAGGGGAAAGAGTTCCAGAAGCAGCCGGGAGAAAAGGGAGCCAGCAAAGGGAAGAGAAAACACAAGGTTGGTGGGAGCTGTTTTTGTGGGTAGCATTTAAAATACCCATATTATGCTTATTTACATTAGGTCTGCTAATATATTTACATGATTTAAAGTTCATGACGACATTATTTTTTCTCATTGTGTGTATTACTCACCCTCAAGCCATCCTACGTGTATATGACTTTCTTCTTTCAGCCAAACACAATCAGAGTTATGTTAATTAATGTCCTGGCTCTTCCCAGCTTTATAATGGCAGTGAATGAGGGTCGAGATTTTGAAGCCATTAAAGTACATCCCTCCATCATAAAAGTAATCCATACGGCTTCAGGGGTTAATAAAGGCCTTCTGTGAAGGAAAAATATCCATATTTATAACTTTATGAACTATAATCACTGGCTTCCGGTAACGGCTGTACGCGAGTCTAGTTCCGACGGAAGTGACCTCTGACCTCTGATAGTTATTTCACTATTTAAGAGCCCTGGCCCATACATGTTTGAGTCTGATCACAAATTGCAGGACAATGAACCAACAACACCTCAAATACAAAGGATACTCCAGCCTGTGACAGCGTGGGAGTTATGTTTATTAAGACACATACATGATCAGTAGATATCAAATGTAACACTGCAATACTATCACATATAAAAAACATTTTTGCATCATTCCTGTCAGAGCCAATCAAAAAAAGTTTAACCATGCATTGCTAATATTGAAATCCGAAGGGAACTTAAGGCATGTTTATTGCTTGGTAGCTCAATCCAGTTTAGCTCCACGTAGGCCTGTGTTATTTATCTAACATGTCATGCGTGAATCGTTGGGCGGGGCTACAGAATCAGGCGTTCGTCTTCTTCAGTTAAGGCGGCGTTTCACTGCACTCTGACATCACAGGGAGGCACATTCGCAGATCTCTCGTTTGCTGAGCCAGCTGTCAATAAAAGCTTTTCTTTGACTAACAAGGAAGTTTTCAGCTCTGAAACTTACAGGATATTCTTATATTAAGATGACCTTTTATATATCAAAAGCTCAAGGGAAAGTTGATTTATCGAACTATATCATTATCGTCCTTGGTGTGAACAGTCATTTAGACCATGCGTCAGAAATGATACGCCCCTTACCATAACTGAGTTTCAATTCCCAAGGCTTAATGAGCCACTGTAAACCGTATTATATCTAGGGTAATTATAGTGGAAGTCCACACAATGTCTTTTGCCCTCGTAGTGGAAGAAAAACATGTTGACAAAGCTACGTCATGGAAACAATGGCAGGACTACAGACGAGGAGTCTGAGGCAGGTGTTTTCTGATAGAGAGATTCACTCCCTTTGCTGTGGACTTTGTGCTTTTATAACTTTGCAGATCATTTACATCCACTATTACACACTGAAGGAAAGGTAAAATATTTAAAAGCATAATATGTCACCTTTAAACACAATATTAGATCTGTTCCAAATCCTATCACACCACCTTTTAAGGACAGCATTAACTTCTGAAATGAAAACAATTCCAAAGTTTAGACAGCATGATCATTACATGTATCCTTCACAGGAAATGCAATCGCAACAAGCTCAGTGAAAAATTCATCCAAGATTGTGGAGAAGTGAATTTGTTAGGTTGTAACGTTGCTTTTACAAATCAGTTGGTTAACATTATTTTGTAACGTTATAAATGTCTCTACTGTCACTTTTGATCAATTTAATGCATTTTTGCTGAATACGTACTAGGGCTGCAACTAGGGCGATTATTTTGATAATCGATTTGTTGGCCGATTATTTTTTCAATTAATTGGATAAAAAGCCTTTTTTTATTTTATTGACACAACACACTCTTCCACATCCTGCCCAATGCTGTCCTTCAAACAAACGTGTCAGCTGAGTGCTATGAACACACACACAGTGAATATATCTACCATTACATAAATTAACCATGGTTTTACAAACAAAAATAATAATAAATAACCGGTTTATTGTAGTTATTCAATGGTAACCTCAAATTAACCAAATCCATAGTTTAACTAAATGGTATTTGTGTGGTTGTACAAATGGTAATCAACTACGGCAAAACATGGTTTTACTATCTAATAAAACCATGGTTAATTTTCGTGAGGGTATGTTTGTGCTATACATTTGTGCAAAAAAAAGTTACTAAGCAAAAGGAGTTTAAATCCCTACATTAAAATATTAAAGAAAAGCAAAAACACAAACCATTGTTGGCAGATTAGAGGAATGTTCTGCAGGAACACACACACACACACGTACTGTATTTCTTAATCCTGTAGAAACGTCTTACATCTGTATTCAGTTACACGCTGTTATCCCTTTACAGTCACTACTCTCATAACATACTCTTGAATTACATGTTGACTTTTAAACCTAAATTGAGCGTCCAACAGCAGATATTTCAGCTAAATGAATGTTTTTAGCGCTGAATATTAACCGTCTCCCTCTCGTCTGTTTGACGTGCATGTGTGCGCTCGTTCAGTAAACTTTAACACAGACTGTCAGGACGCGCTTTCATGCAAAATGGAAATACTCGCGTGAATTAGTAGCATTTACAGATGAGGATATAACTACTGTTCTTTATATAGATCAGTGGATATAACCTGTAAAATGAACGTTTTGCGCTGAGGACGCACACACACACAAGTGCATGACAGGGTGTGTTAAACGCATTCGCTTGAAGCTTAAAATAAACAGTTCTCATGTTTTGGGCACTTGGATCATGTACCTTTCCTGCATCAGCTCACTCTGTTTCCACTCCACTATTTCTAGATGCACATTTTGTCCATAAAAATGCATTATTCAGTGCTGTAATTTGGCGCGACTGGTGGAAGCTTATCGTGCACAGAGGGCAGACCCGACTAATCGATAATGAGAATTGACTAGTTGTTGCAGCCCTAATACATACTAATTTCTTTAAAAATTTAAAATCGTACTGACCCCAAACTTTTGAAAGGTAGTGTAGCTTTTTATTGAATCTTCGGTTTCTCCCACAGAATGATGACGACGGTCTCAAACCAGACAATAAGAAGTCCAAACTGGATGAGAAGTCCTCACACAAGTCCAGCAGTAAAGAGTGAGTTCATTCTGCTTTAATCCTAATGTTTTAGGACCTCCACATTAAACAGAGTTCCCACATGCACCGGGAAAGTTTTGTAAAGCAGTGATCAGAAATGAGAAAATTACCCTTTTTTCCCAGTTTACAGGGTTTTTTTGTATAACGTAAAAATGTTAATGTTATCGGTGAACATTCTGTCAGTGCATTATTTTACATTTTTAAAACCACAGTTTACCCAGGGTTAACAATTAATCCTGTGTATTCATAAACTGACATTTCCCACTGTGCAGTCCTAAACCCTTACATCTCTACTTACAGTGCAAGTGTTAATGCTTGGACGAACGCTGCTCGCGATACGTTTACATAGTCTCTAACATTACCAATCCTCCTATTATATTGCCGACTACGATCAAATTTATACTTCACTCCAACTGTCGTGTTTTCTGTCACCATTTGACCTTTTTTTTCCCTCTCAAACACTTTATACAACGTGCAGTGTTTCAGTGACTGTCCAAATTACGTGAATATGAGGCAAGCGATTGGTTCTTCAATCAGAATAAATAAGGCCGTTTTCACACCTATAGATCGTTTGTTTTGTTCCGAAACAGGGACTTAATTTGTACAATGTTGCATTTTCTTCTTGGTCCGGTTCACTTTCACAAGGCAACCTTTCAAAGCGCACCATAATGTGTTCACGCAAGTCACATGCGAGTACAACTGTCCTCTTATTGAGAGTTTCCTCTGCGTCATCCATCAAGATGATTGACAAGTTCACTCCATGAGCTTATTGTGGCTTTATTTGTAACTGTCGACACACACGCGAACACTATACGAGTGTAGCCGTCATTCCGCTGTTAAATCATATACCACATTTGCATTAATACTGCAGCAAATTCAAACACGCTGTCTCTGGATCTCCCAGCGCTGTCTAGAGGTGAACTGTGTCAAGACACACGAACACTACACGGATGTTATAATGCAGCGCGACCAGGAATCAAGGCTTCATCGGGACAGCATTCTCACACGGAGAAGCGCAATTACACAACATTTAAAGATGAAGAGGTGCTCTTTTGGTTACTAACTGTGATAACTAATGTGTTCACTCACAGAATCAGACACTAACACAGCACATTTCCTGTTATGAATTATAATACCAGTTGCTTTCACACCTCAAGTGAACCGACCCAGAGTTAATCTGCAATCGGGCCGAGACCACCTCGTTCAGGCGATCTCGGAGCGATTGTTTTGGTGCGGATCCGAGTGCGACTGCCATGTTCATATATGCCTAAAAGAACCGACCCAAGGGAGAAAACGCACCAGCTTCCTGAAACAAACACCCTAAGAAACTAAAGGACTGTTGCTAATCAAATTAAATCATTTACACTGAAATAACATTACTTAATGCAGTTGTAATTTGAGATTGATATTCAAAATACAAACAAGAAATGTTGGAATGATGCTTTTAAACATGAAACTAAACCGCCAGTAGGTGGCGTCAAGTGACCGTCTTAATGAGTGAGTCATTGAGTCGATTCATTCAACCGATTCGTTCAAACGGCTGATTTGTTCAGGAATGAGGCTGTTGTTTATGAATGGGTCATTGAATCTTTGACTCAAACAATTTGTTCTAAACGCTGAATCATTCAGTAATGAAACACGGTCGAGTGTTGCTATGTTTCTGCTGTGATCTTTGTTTGAAAAGCCCTATTGTGTTAAATTGAACAGCAGAGCAGTGTAAATAATAAAGTATTCCTCCTCCTGAGCATCATGCTAAACCCAAATGTTTTCCGTAGCTCGTCTAAGCGTGCTCAGGATAAAGACAAGGAGTCTGCACCCTCTCCTTCCATCACGCTGCAGCCGACACCCAAATCAGAGCACCAGGGACGCAAGCGCACACTGAGCCAGTCCTCCGCCTCGGTACCCAGCAGCGCCAGCAGCAAAGACAGCAGCAAGAGCAGCTCCAACTCCAAACACCGCAAAGGCGGCGACGACAAGCCCTTACGCAGGGATGCCAAGGTGTGTTTGTTTGTCACACCCCCTCTTTTTACACGAGCAAACATTTTCTCACCGTGAGAAAACCTCACACCTTCACACACTGTGTTTACTGCCTCCACCTTTTACACAGCACATCCTGTATTGTGTGCATACAGACACGCAGGTTTACAATCACTTTGTGGGATAACACACACAGTGCTGCATAAAAGCATACTAAACTATGCCAGTTCAGTCCCATCAGCCTCAAAGTGTCAAAGGAAAATTTCATATTTTTCATTTATTCCTGGTTTCGTATTCTGCAAATGCAATTCCTGTGTAAATGCAGTTATGCCACCTTCACATTACATATATGCGGCTTCTGTCCTGTGTGTGCAACATCTTCTCTAACCGTTTAGAATAAAAATAGTGAAGCATCTGATGTATTCTGAATTCAGTTTTTCCCAAATTCAGTTTTTTTTTTTCCTTCTAAATGGTGTTTTTGTTTTGGACTCCATTTGAATGGTTTAATTAAATTTTTGTAGTTAAAAAGCATGTCTAATTAATTGAAATCATGAAACTTAAACTTTTAGTAAACTGTTAATTACATGTTTAGGGCCTTTTCTCAAATTCTGTGTTTCCTGTTTTAAGTTTTCTGGATTCCATTTTAATGGTTTAATTAAATTGCAATCTAATTAATTGAATTCATAAAAACTATAATTTATTTATTTTCATTTCTATTATTTTTTTCCCCCCAGAAATTCTGTTGTGTATTTTATTTATATAATATACATTTATCAAATTAAGGCATAAAACATGAAATTAAACAATGGCAAAATGGGCATCAATTCTAAAAAAAGTGCGTAAACTTTTTTTCCCCTAAGACAACGTGCATAAACCTAAGATGGAAACACATTTACAGAATAAATCCCTTGATGCACAACAAAAAGCTCACATAACTTTGCCTTTCACAGAGGCTGTGATTGGATAACTGGACTAGCCAGTGGACCAATCACATCACAGCATCTCAAATGCTGGTTTGATCGTTTTGAAAGGCCTGGGTCAAAGTCTGTCATGAAAATGGTTGGGTGTAATTGCCTTGAAGTAGGGATGTCACAAGTACCGGTACTTCGGTACCAAGTCGGTACTGTAATGTTTTACAAATGTGACGATACCAGCATTTCTGTAGTACCGAGTACAGCTGCTTTCAGTCGCTTCCGTGTTTATCTAAGCGCAGGGCTCCAGACTGTAGCCAATATATACTAGTGTCTGTGAATATTAAACTGCAAAATACTATTTAAATATTAATCCTCCATGTTGTGCGTCTCTTTGTGAACGATGGGCACAGACGCGCGGTTTCATTTGCAGCTCACCCACACGTGACACTCGCTGTCTTTTTAGCCTCTGCCGTGTCACTATATGAGGACATGAACGCATAAACTTCATAAACTCCGCTCTGAGAGTCACTTCATCAGCATTTACCGCTTAATTTGAGAACTGTCATATGAACACTCAAAGGTCTTCACAGCAACCTGTCAAAATAAAAGTTCGGTTTAACTTGAAGAAATTGACAGAAATATATTAGGCAACTGTTGTACAGTAGATTTAGTTATGTCTCAATGTAATACTACTACTACTACTACTACTACTACTACTACTACTACTACTAATAATAATAATAATAATAATAATAATAATAATAATAATAATAATAATAATAATAATAATAATAATTATAATAATAATTATAATTATTAGGTGTGCATAGAGGGTTGCTTATTTTTCACTTGATCTTTTTTATAAACAATGTTTACTTATAAACATTTGAAGGCGACATGCTGTTTAAATGTATTATTTACTCATGATTATCTTCATAAATTATAAACTATGTTGGTACCAACTACTGGAATTTTGATATCGTGACATCCCTACAAAGTGTCTCACATGTTTGCATTCCCAAACACCAGGTATCCGTCTTCAAGCGCTAGAGAACATGGCGGTGTTTATTGTGTTTCGTCTGTGCGCTCTGAGGTGAAGTCAGTACACTTAAAGGGACAGTTCACCCAAAAACTAAAATGCTGCCATCATTTACACACCCTCATGTGAATAAATAGTTCACCCAAAATTGGAAAACAAAACGGAATTTGAGAAATAAATTAAATATATTTTATAGGGCGAACTATAGCCCTAAACATGTTTTTTTATGATTTTTTTTTATTTATTTTTTTACTTTTAATAAATTGCTGTTAAATTCTCTGTTTCATGATTTCCATTAATGAGGGCCCGAGCACCGATGGTGTGAGGACCCTGTTGTAATTGCTCAGCCTATTATTATTCTTCTCCCAAATTAATCGCATTTTTGAGGGCCTAAACATGCTCAAACTCTCGAAACTTTGCACACGCGTCAGAAGTTTACATCTGAAATGGGTTTCAGAATTAGGCGTGGCAAAATGGCTCGATAGCGCCACCTACAAAATTTAAATTAAGTGCAGTTCGAGCTATGTTTCACGTACGAGTATGAAATTCGGTAGACACATGTAACAGCCCAATACCTACAAAAAAGACCCTGGGTGCAAACTATGAAAACCCAACAGGAAGTGAGATATTTCGAATTTTCTCTGCAAAATTTTTGCAGTTTTTACCATTTCCAGACGTCGTACTTTAACGAACTCCTCCTAGAGATTTAATCAGAGCATCATCATATTAGGTCAGTCTAATCTAAAGGCCTTGGTGATGTTAAACTGTGAAGATCTTGAGTTTTCGCTGAAGGGCGTGTCCGTGGCGGCCTGACAAAGTCTGATGTTTCGCCGTGATGCAGGAAGCTGTTGTAAGTCAGGCATACAATGTCCGATACGCCCCAAACTTCACATGATTGATAAGAGTCCTGGCCTGAAGACATCTACACGCCAATATTATATTAGCGCCACCTGCTGGCAACAGGAAATGGCATGCTTTACACTGTAATTCACTCCTAGAAACACATTAAAATGTCACCAAGTCCCAAACATGCTAGAAACACATTAAATCAAGCAAAACATGGCTAATGCTAATGTATGCGATTTACGCCACGAAACAGGAAGTTGTTGTAACTCAGGCATACAGAGTCCGATCTGCCCCAAACTTCACATGTTTGATAATAGTCCTGGCCTGAAGACATCTACATGGCAGTAGTCATAGTCAGAGCGCCACCTGCTGGCAGCAAGAAGTGTGGCACATTGAAGTGACTTTGCCATATTTCTCCTATATTTACCGGCTTAAATGCATGTCGCCCACTATTGGCTGTTTTCCTGAGGCCACCGGGTGGCGGTGCTCCCGTGTGCGAGGGCCCTTTCATCGCTGCTTGCAGCTTTAATTAGACATGCTTTTTGACATTTTATTTAAAACGGAAAACAAAAACAATAAAAAAGATTTCATAGTGCTCTAAATTAAATTCCAAAATCAAATTGCATGCCCTGCAAAAAAAAGACACTCTTTCTCAGGATGGTTGTTTTCCAGCACAAATATCTAAGCTTATTTAAATCAGGATACATTTACTTGACATGCAAAATGAAGAAATTATGTTTATGCTTTAACAAGAACAAGTATCTGTCATTGGGTATGAATTACTTCTCAGTTGAATTAAGTTGATTTTTCTCAACCCATTTGCAGATATTTGTTCTTGTTTTAATCATAAAATCACTTTCACAAGATTTCTTATCTCATATCACTTTGCTTCTCAAGTAAATGTGTCTTGCATTTAAGAATATTTTAGATATTTGCACTGAAAAACAACATAATTTCTTTTGTAGTGTGATTAGAAGGTTCAGTAAAAGTTATTCCCATATTCTAATGTTTGGGAGAAGAGCTATTCAAACTTTAATCTATTTTTTCATAAAATTTATGAAAAGTAATGGAAATCTGTTGGAAATTGTGTGCGTCTAACTGTGTCACTAACATAGGCGTAAATCGCGGGGGGGTCGGGGGTGTCAGGACCCCCCCCCCCCCATCTGAGGGTTGCCCCCCACCCCTAAAATATCATTTAAAACCACACTGTGTATTGTAAATAATATAATTATATATACTTAAATGCAAACGGGGCAAAAATGCTTTTTATGTTTAGAAACATTTTGAGTCCCCCCTATCTTGCCTCACAGTGATTTGGTTCAACACACACACACACACACACACACACACACACACACACACACATCCTGTTGAGAGATCAAAGTTCTTCAGTAGCTGTTAAGGCTATTTTATTCGCTTTAAACATCGGATGACGTGATTATTTTCTCTTTAAAACAGACGATGCCAAGTTATTAATAAATTAGCAATGACAAAAAATGATGATAACCGATGTATTTTTCCATAAGTCTGACATTTTAGCGATTGTTGTTTGGTAGCTTGTTATTAGTCACCCACTACAACTAACACGGCGATAGGTCTATGTGTGAACTGATATTAAGCTAATATTGTAGATCTGCCGCTGTGTTGGGTTTTGCTTAATGCTATGTGGAAGAAGCAAGTTCATTTAATAATTATATTACCACGTGGTGAACCTATGATAACTCATATTTCGGTGCACCAAACGGTGCAAACTATTTTGGCTGTATTATTTGTGTCCCCTTCAAAAATTGCTCTTGAAGGGGACTGTTAGATGAAATTTACGCCCATGGTCACTAATGCAACTCATTGTGTGCTTAGACATTTACATTTAGAGAACATATCCACGTGTTGTGTTCCTTACATTTTCTTTAAATGACCTTCACAAAACCTGCAGAAACCATTTAAGTATGTGTTTGTGATGGTATGTGATTTCAGAAAGTGTCATTGTCTAAATTTTTGCTGTGCCATTTTGGTCAGACACGCTTCAGACTTAAATGTTGTTTATGTACTTGTATAGAGTTTATTTCAGCATCAAAGTTTGTCTTGATGAATTTTCAGTTTCTCATTTCTCAATGCCATTATTTTTTTTTTTAACCAGGAGAAAAGCTCTAAAACGCCTGTCGAAAATCCTGTCGCAGTGCCGCACCTCTCCGATGGCTCTAAATCTAGATCCAAACTCCTGTTTGAGGACCGGTATGAACGCTTTTTCATCTTTTCTCTGACTAATTTATTCCTTAAGATCCTTTTACACTGTTTTTGTACTAATTGTCTATTATTGTAAGAAGCAGCAAGACCCAGCCACAGTCTGTTTTATTTACAACTCAACCAATCATTTTTTTTTAGCAGTGCATAGTGAATTCTCATTGGTTTCCCAAAATCTGGATCCACGTTTAAGCATCATGTTTGTTCTCGTGTTCTTTGGTGGGATTTCTGTGAGTTTAACAGCCAATCCTCCGTCTGAATTGCAGGGTTCATTCGGCTGACCATTACCTTCAAGAAGCGAAGAAGCTGAAACACAACGCGGATGCTCTGGTGAGGGTTAGTTTACTGGCTTACGGTTCTCCACGTCTGTGTCAGAAATATCAAGCAGATTAACTGTGACCCCTGACCTTTTGTGTTAGTCCTCCATTGAGAGTGACACAACAGGTGCTCTCCTCACACGGGAGCCAATGTTTAAAACTCATGGGTCAGTGCTGTTTGTGCCAATGGCAAGATTGTTTTGAGTTTCTGTGCACTAGTGCCAGATTCGGATTGTTTTCCCCCTCACATGCATCATCCCTTCCACAGATGGACAGATTTGAGAAGGCTGTGTACTACCTGGACGCTGTGGTGTCGTTCATCGAGTGTGGAAACGCCCTGGAGAAAAGCGCCCAGGAGGCCAAATCCCCCTTCCCCATGTATGCAGAAACCGTGGAGCTCATCAAGTAAGACTTTAGTGTATTTGAGATGCTTTCACTCTGCATATCTCTTCATACAATGCTTTGGGAGTCATGAGTTTGCTCACAAATGTGCATGTTTGCTTGTTGGGTAGGTACACTATGAAGCTAAAGAGCTACATGGCGCCGGATGCAACCTCTGCAGACAAAAGGCTAGCGGTGCTGTGGTACGTAGCGGCATGAAGACGCAATCATTCTGCATTACACCATGTTTCTCTAAATGAACACAAGGCAGAAAATGAGAGAATCATCATTTGGAGTGTGTTTTAAATCAATTGAAGTGTGTGTGGTCATGAGAACTGAATCAATAGCCAGGTTTTTTGCAGAAAAAGGTTTAGCACATCAAAATGTTTACCGATATCGCTGATGGAAATGGCAATTATCGTTAATTTTTTGCAAATGTCGACAATTTCCGTTTAACTTTAGCGTATAAATTCTATGTCGATACTTCAAATGCCGTGAAAAACTAGTTTGGAAACACTTTTTTTGTCGAGAAAAAGGGCTTTAACGCAAATAAATGTGGTCACGTGACAGAATTAGCCTATCGCGTCCGTGTTCGTGGTGTTGCTCCCGTTTATCTGTAGTTCAAAGGCGCATTAAATCTATTATATTTATATTATTAAATTGTATATTAAATGATTTTATTACTATTGGTAAGAATAAGACGCATTGCCCCTCAAAACGTAATTTTGTCTGTTTTTTACAATCTAATAAAAGTTAATCAGAAAAATAATAACTGCACCTGTTTCTGAATATTGCTTGATCAAGTATTGATCGAAATAGTCTTTATAACAAAATACAAAAAACATGACGCTTGTTAATAAGAATAATTTGATGTATAGAGCTGACAATTTAATAACATACAATAAAGTTTTGTTTCAAATGGATGAGGAAAATATAGCGCCTTGAAAACCTGGGCTGCTCGTCAAAACTAAAAATGGGGCGTCTGTCAAACGAAGAAAGGCTGCTACACAACATGTTACTGAACTCTGAAACCAGAACGAATATCTTTGTTTGAAAGCTTGGGAGAGACCGGAGACGGCATCCCTGCGGTTTTACTGACAGAGAGTGCATGAACTTGCAATCTGCACATACATGTGATAGCCAGTGATGCTGATATGGCAATAAACTTATACTACTACTACTTTCAACATAAGAGAACTGTCAGCCAATACATGAGAAATCAAAATAACTTGAGTTTGCTTTTTGAAAAAGTAACTTTTGTTGTACATTTAAAAGTAATGCATTACTAGTTACTTGATGCATTTTGGTCAATCGGATCACAAGTGGACAACTCTAAATACAGGTGTAAACGGGGTCTGAAACGCTTTGAGCTTGCCCATTTCGTCCACTTCCAGAGGGAGTGGAAAACACACTGGACCGGATTGCTTTCGTAGTGTAAACGCTCATGTGGTCAAATGCACTGGAACAGCCTCTAAAAGACGCCCTACTCTCCTCCTACTGACCTAATGCTAAACATTATGGGATGAGCGCTAGCCAGACAGTATTTAAACTCTCGGCTGGAGACACAAGTTTGGTTTGAAAGCTCAATGTTCTCTCTCCATTCCTGATGTCTAACACACACTCACAGCGTTCGGCTGGTCTTGTGTCTGTCAGAGCAGAAACTAAAGCTGATGCTCTCCGTGTGTTTCTCCGTCGTCTCCGGTCGTGTTCATATGTAAACTACATGAGCTTATTTCATCCATTAGATCTAAAGATCTGAAAAACACCCGCCCATAGACCCTCCCCTCGAAGAAATCAGGACAGAAGTGGCTGAAAGTGGACAAAAGAGATGGATTTAAACACCAGGTGTAAACCGGAATGTGTCTCCCTCATGTATTTGTGATCCGATTGACCAAAACGCATCTTAACACCAGCTGTAACCAGGGCCCTAGTGTACTTTCACAATCATTATTAAACATAATGGCTTAAAAACAATCTCTGCCATTTTTTGCATTTAAAGAAAATGTTCCATTTCCAACAGAATGGTATTAAATGGATTATGAATGTTCGGTACCAATCATTTTCTTTGACTCAGTCTTTATCAGTAAAGTATATGGTGTTAAAGCTGTTAATGTGTACTCGGTGTTAGTGTCGTGTGTAACCGATGGGTCCGTCTGTGTGTCTCTGCAGCCTGAGGTGCCAGGCGCTCCTGTATTTGAGGCTTTTCAAGCTACGGAAAGAAAGTGCACTGAAATACTCTAAAACGCTCACTGAACACTTGAAGGTAATGTGATTTTCTGTCCTTTAAATTACGACCGTAAGGTTGGTGTGCCGAGGTTTCTCTCCTCAAACGATTTGCATGTTACATTTTAAACGTTTGAGTGATTTTTTTTTTTTTTTTTTTTTTTTCAAGCTTATATCTGTGATGTGAACATTTTTTTGTTGCTGTTGTTAATGTTTCTTTAAATAGAATAAGAACATAATGTATACAAAACTGTTTTCCCCCCCCCCCAGAATTCGTTGAGTAATACGCAAGCTCCGTCTCCTGGAGTAGCAAAGTAAGTTCCTTAAATTGGTTCATATATTGTAGATGGTGGCATGGGAGCAACGCACGTTTAAAACCATTCTGTGTAACATCGCTCCGCTTTTATATACCGGATCACATGTATGTGCAGATTGTAAGTTCATGCACAGACTGATCACGTCTCCTCTCCGTCAGTAAAACCGCAGGGATGCCGTCTCCGGTCTCTCCCAAGCTTTCTCCTGGCAGCGCGGGCAGCTACTCCTCTAGCAGCTCCAGCCAGAGCGCCAGCTCCTCCGTCACCATCCCTCAGCGCATCCACCAGATGGCAGCCAGCTACGTACAGGTCACCTCCAACTTCCTGTACGCCACCGAGGTGTGGGACCAGGCCGAGCAGCTCGCCAAAGAGCAGAGAGGTACGTCTGCCTTCCTCCAAACAATCTGCAAAGTCTGCTGTGCTGGTTTTATTTCCTCTGCACACCTTTTCTGACTAGCTGACAGATTCTAACTCTAGAAAATAAGTTCCTACCAAGCATGAATTTCCATGGAAATCATTGCATTGCTTAAGTTGTATTATTTGCATATAGAATTGATACACGCACTACCAGTCAAAAGTTTGAGAACAGTAAGATGTTTTTAAAGAGGTCTCTTCTGCTCATCAAGCCTGCATTTATTTGATCCAAAATACAGTAATATTGTGAAATATTTGTACAATTTAAAATAACTTTTTTAAATTTAAATATATTTTAAAGTGTAATTTATTCCTGTGATCAAAGCTGAGTTTTCAGCATCATTACTCCAGTCTTCAGTGTCACATGATCCTTCAGAAATCATTCTGATGTGATGATTTGATGCTCAACAAACATTTATTATTATTATCAATGTTGAAAACATTTTTTCAGGATTATTTGATGAATAGAAGTTTAAAAGAACAGCATTTAATCCGCCAAATCAAGCTACGCTTTGAATAAGTGACAGCTAGCGGCGAAACTTTACATATTGTGCCTTTAAAGGCCTTAACTTTTGAACCCTGCTCGCGGCTATGTATTTTTTCTTGCTCGCATTAATCCGAATGAGAACACCTTGTCATTTTGCTTCTTCTTGCTCTTTCTCACAGAGTTCTTCGCTGAGCTGGACAAGGCGATGGGCCCGCTCATCTTCAACACCAGCAGCATGACTGACCTGGTGCGATTCACGCGGCAAGGCCTGCACTGGCTGCGACTCGACGCCAAGCTCGTCCAGTAGAGCCCCGTGCGCTTTACCGTAGCCCTCTCTATGCCTACGCAAAACACTCACACACTCGATCTGCCTCAGACATCTCTGTGACACTGTGTTCGTTTCTACACCAGCTTGCCAAAAAAACGAAAACACTCAGCGGCCCGCTCCTCCTCCACAGACCCTATACGAGAGGAGATCGCATGTCTGTCTGCAGAGCCTTCATTGTCCTGCTCATATCATTGGCTCGTTTCGGTAAAACAAAAAAAAAGCCTCTTTTCTTACTTTCACTGACTGTAATGGGTTTTGTTGTTTTGCTAGCTGTAAGCAAACATGAATAATAATTGGATGTTTATAGCTTTTTATTTCAACCAAAGTACCTCCCTTTAACCAAAGGTGCTTTAAAAATTGAGGTTTTCTCCTTTTATCATTTTATTGTGCCTTGTATTTGATATACAGGAAACTAAGAGACACAATATCTTGAAATACACATCTGGAAAGGTTGAGAGGAGGGTGTGGATTGCCAAAGGCTTGTGAACGGGAAGCAGAAAGAACTTCTAATGGATGCAGAGACAAGATTTCTTGTTGCATACCAGACCAAAAGACTGTTCGGCATCATATCAAGGCATTATTACTAATGTGTTGTTTAGTTTTGTTCGGCCTGGCTCATGCACACATCAGAGGAAGTCAGTTCTAGCCCGTCAGGTTCGTATACGTCACTACTGCAAACACCCAGGCCAAGACTTTTTATACAAAATGTAGCGCTCGCATAGGTGTCCGTTTCTCAGCGTGGGTTTTCTGGTATTAAACGCAGGAGTATTTTATTACCGTGGCTGACGCGCCTGGTCTAATATAGATTTTATTTAGATAACTTGGATTTCACTCTTGGATTTTCGGCATGGATACAGGGTTGCAATACGAGATGAGAGACGTATTTCTATTGTATATGAAAATATCATATTTAAATATTTAATGTGAGTCTTGAGGTTGCCTTTATAGTGTCATAGTCACCTGTGTGTTGCAGTTCTTTTAAAAGAAATCAGTCATGTAAGGATATATTTATGATGTGTTCTGTTGAGATTAGCAGTTTATATATGTACATATTACAGTTATCTCAGTGCAGACCGGCTCCCGCTGTCCATACGCGTAGGAAATCAGATCAGAAAAGGTGAAAAGTCAATCCACAACATATGAAATGCTGAAAACATATCGTCTCTTGCACTAGGATCCCAAACCGTTTCGTTTGTATTTGATTTGATCCGTCTATGCAGATGTTTGTCGATCGGTCCTAAAAACATGTAATGCAGAACACATCTGGTTTCGATTGTCAAGAGTCGATGAGGTTTGCTAAATGTGCTTTTATGTAAATGAACTCATGCACTAATGTGATTTTATGTACCAGATTCACGAGAAGAAGGCGACTGCATATGAATATGGTTGGCTAAAATGATATTCCCATGGCCTTTTTGCTTCTCGAGACATGAAGTTGTTGTGCTGTCTTTTCCCCTCTGTTTTTATCTTTTCTACTAGACTTCATGATAGTGCTTTTAGAGGATTAGGATTTGATTTTAACTCGTCTTTAATTTTTTTGGCGACCATAACTTTTCCCAGGGTGAGATGCTTTTTTCTTTTAATTATTATTATTATTATTATTATTATTATTATTATTATTATTCTTTCATCCAATTGAAAAATAACACTCGCATGTTTCTATTTAAATACTAAGCTGTACAGATGTACATAAAAATCTCTTTTAGGGTAAATTTTTACAACGATTTAACATTTGTATTAATTGTACATAGAATGTGAATATATTAAATGCACATTTGTTTTTCAACAGAACACTGTATGTTGGTATTGTCAGTCTGATTGCTCAGTTTCCTGTGCTATATGAACACCGCTTTCTGTCATTCAAATGTTGAAATGGGCCAGATGCAGTCGAGGATCTCCAGCTGTTCTAGACGTCTGTATGTCGTTCTCGTTTGATAGTGGTCTCAAAGCATTCATTGGCAAACAGTATAAGATCAATTTAGTTTTAAAAGTATTGAGAAGAGATTGACAAAAAGAAATCTACATATATATATTCGTATATGGATGCAATATGATCTATGATTAAAAGGTACTCTTATGAGCCTCGATTATCCAAACTTGTAATAACTTGTAATTTAAACACTTTTTTTTTTTTTTTTTTTTTTGGTGAAGTATTACTAATGGATTTTCTGAGTCTGTTGCGAATCATCTTTGTATTTTGCTGTATTGAGAATAAAACATATATGATTAAAAAAAATGGCTGTTTTGAAATTCTTCTTTTTTAAATAGTGCTGTCAAATCGATTAATCGTGTCATATATATATATATATATATATATATATATATATATATATATATATATATATATATATATATATATATATATAATACATACATACATACATACATACATACATACATACATACATACATACACTCACCTAAAGGATTATTAGGAACACCTGTTCAGTTTCTCATTAATGCAATTATCTAATCAACCAATCACATGGCAGTTGCTTCAATGCATTTAGGGGTGTGGTCCTGGTCAAGACAATCTTCTGAACTCCAAACTGAATGTCAGAATGGGAAAGAAAGGTGATTTAAGCTATTTTGAGCGTGGCATGGTTGTTGGTGCCAGACAGGCCGGTCTGAGTATTTCACAATCTGCTCAGTTACTGGGATTTTCACGCACAACCATTTCTAGAGTTTACAAAGAATGGTGTGAAAAGGGAAAAACATCCAGTATGCGGCAGTCCTGTGGGCGAAAATGCCTTGTTGATGCTAGAGGTCAGAGGAGAATGGGCCGACTGATTCAAGCTGATAGAAGAGCAACTTTGACTGAAATAACCACTCGTTACAACCGAGGTATGCAGCAAAGCATTTGTGAAGCCACAACACGCACAACCTTGAGGCGGATGGGCTACAACAGCAGAAGACCCCACCGGGTACCACTCATCTCCACTACAAATAGGAAAAAGAGGCTACAATTTGCACGAGCTCACCAAAATTGGACAGTTGAAGACTGGAAATTCACATTCAGATGGTAGAGTCAGAATTTGGCGTAAACAGAATGAGAACATGGATCCATCATGCCTTGTTACCACTGTGCAGGCTGGTGGTGGTGGTGTAATGGTGTGGGGGATGTTTTCTTGGCACACTTTAGGCCCCTTAGTGCCAATTGGGCATCGTTTAAATGCCACGGCCTACCTGAGCATTGTTTCTGACCATGTCCATCCCTTTATGACCACCATGTATCCATCCTCTGATGGCTACTTCCAGCAGGATAATGCACCATGTCACAAAGCTCCAATCATTTCAAATTGGTTTCTTGAACATGACAATGAGTTCACTGTACTAAAATGGCCCCCACAGTCACCAGATCTCAACCCAATAGAGCATCTTTGGGATGTGGTGGAACGGGAGCTTCGTGCCCTGGATGTGCATCCCACAAATCTCCATCAACTGCAAGATGCTATCCTATCAATATGGGCCAACATTTCTAAAGAATGCTTTCAGCACCTTGTTGAATCAATGCCACGTAGAATTAAGGCAGTTCTGAAGGCGAAAGGGGGTCAAACACAGTATTAGTATGGTGTTCCTAATAATCCTTTAGGTGAGTGTGTATATATAATTACACACACACAGATCAGGCATGACATTATGACCACCTTCCTTATATTGTGTTGGTCCCCCTTTTGCTTCCAAAACAGCCCTGACCCATCGAGGCATGGACTCCACTAGACTCCTGAAGGTGTGTTGTGGTATCTGGCACTAAGATGTTAGCAGCAGATCCTTTAAGTCCTGTTAGTTGTGAGGTGGGGCCTCCATGGATCGGACTTGTTTGTTCAGCAGATCCCACAGATGCTCAATTGGATTGGAATTTGGAGGCCAAGTCAACACCTCAAACTCGTTGTTGTGCTCCTCAAACCATTCCTGAACCATTTGTGCTTTGTGTCAGGAGCATTATCCTGCTGGAAGAGCCACAGCCACCAGGGAATACCGTTTCCATGAAAGGGTGTACATGGTCTGCAACAATGCTTAGGTAGGTGGTACGTGTCAAAGTAACATCCACATGGAGGGCAGGACCCAAGGTTTCCCAGCAGAACATTGCCCAAAGCATCACACTGCCTCTGCCGGCTTGCCTTCTTCCCATAGTGCATCCTGGTGCCATGTGTTTCCCAGGTAAGCGATACACGGCCATCCACGTGATGTAAAAGAAAACGTGATTCATCAGACCAGGCCACCTTCTTCCATTGCTCCGTGGTCCAGTTCTGATGCTCACGTGCCACTGTTGGTGCTTTCGGCGGTGGACAGGGGTCAGCATGGGCACCCTGACTGGTCAGCGGCTATGCAGCCCCATACGCAACAAACTGAGATGCACTGTGTATTCTGACACCTTTCTATCAGAACCAGCATTAACTTCTTGAACATTTTGAGCTCCAGTAGCTCGTCTGTTTGATTGGACCACACGGGCCAGCCTTCGCTCCAAACGTGCATCAATGAGCCTTGGCCGCCCATGACCCTGTCTCCGGTTCTCTACTGTTCCTTCCTTGGAGCACTTTTGATAGATCCTGATCACTGCAGACCGGGAACACCCCACAAGAGCTGCAGTTTTGGAGATGCTCTGACCCAGTCATCTAGCCATCACAACTCGCTCAAATCCTTACACTTGCCCATTTTTCCTGCTTCTAACACATCAACTTTGAGGACAAAATGTTCACTTGCTGCCTAATACATCCCACCCACTAACAGGTGCCGTGATGAAATATGTACCGTATATTAGTGCTGTCAATTCGATAACAACATAAAAGTTTGTAAATATTTGTTATATTTATACTTCTTCAGGAGATTTTTACCATTTTATTCACCTTTTTACAGCTCGCTTACATGGTTCTGCCAAATGTTTAAAAGTAGACCACAAGTTTTCCATGCAGTATGAAGTATTGACAGCTAGCGGTTGAAATAGGTACTGCAGTCCAAATTCAAAATATTGGAGAGTTGTTTGCGGGTTGCCAAATTGAGGACACACTACAGGAATGAGCGCGCCGAGCCTGGAGTTGATCCATTAATTTGTCCCCGGTTTAATATTCCTCTGGTCATAAAGCTTTTTAGACGGATTGTGGGGAGTTTTAGTTCGGGTAGAATCTGCGATCTCTGACCCAGCTCGCTCGCTGGCTTCCATGGCTGCAATGCGCAGTGTTTCCCGCCAAAAAATGGCAACCTGGTGTGTCGAAATACTATTGGGTAAATTGACAGTGGGCGGAGTCACAGAACAAAACAAAAACAGACATCCTGACACGGAACACATTTCAAAGTAGAATAACTGTAGCAGTGTTTTACAGAGAAACAAGTATGAGAACTGAGCATGTTTCTGCAAACCTATGGTATTTTTAGGCTTTAGTACAGTCAAAAAAATACATACAGCACTCTTAAAGGAGTTGTTTAAAATAGTACTGGAACCATTAGCAAATTCAACCTTATATCTAGGTTAATGAAAGCACTCTTTAAATATCACAAATACATTTACAAAGTTATAAAACCTACATTCATCTGGACTTCTGGTAAAGTGAGAGCTTGAGCTCTAATAGTTTAATTATGATCACAATCCCGTTGGCATTTAGATCTCGCATAGCATTACTGAAAGCACTTTTCAGTTTCAGTTTACATTGTGCCCATTGAACTATTAACACTTTTTCATCTAGTAAGCAAGGCTAAGATTGCAAATGATTCCATTTGTAATGTGTAAAGAAAAAATCATCATATGGATCACGTGACACTAATGATGCTGAAAATTCACAGGAATAAATTACATATATATACAGTCATTTTAAATTATGTTTAAATGTTTTACAGTATCTTTGACCAAATAAATGCAGCCTTGGTGAACAAAAAAACATTAGAAATTCGTAATTATTCCAAACGTTAGATATGCAAATATACAACATGGATATGATTGTGATAGTATGCTTGTAGAATATATTTAACTCTAGACTTTCTATTCAAAATACATGTTTTTAAGCATTAACTTTGACATAAACAAATATCCCGTGACTTACTAACTTTCTCCTGTGTTCGCCCCGCCCCCTTCTGGCTCCGCCCTCTGCTCGCGCTCGAGACAGAGGTGGCAGTCGCTTCACTTTGCCTGAAGACACACACACGCGCGGAATGATGTTTATAACACTCAAGTGTATGACATTAACCCGGCAGCTGGCGTAATGAAACACAGTCGAGTCGAGCAGTGAGGTCGGAATACACCCTGACAGGAGCGTTCAGGTGAGCAGCTCCACGGGGGGGTTCTTTAAAGTGCTGGTATCGTTTTGTAAATATGATAGTTTCGGTCAACGGCTCACAGCAACGTGCGGATAAAATGATGTCTCACTCTAAAAAATTCTGAGTGGTTTCAACGGTCAAAAACGGACAAATCCAACCGTTAGGTTTAAATCTTTTATTTAAAATTTTAAAACCCACGGTTGGGCTTGTCCATATTTGACCGTTGAAACAAACGTTTTTAGAGTGTGTATATAGACAGTGGTTTTACTAGGAAAAGTAACTGGATGTTCACTCGAAAGTATGTACTTTTAATACGGGGTAAGTGTAACCCTATTCTTACACAAGAGCTGAAGTGCATTATGTTCGGGGACTTTGTCCCACCAGGGAAAGAGGTAATCACGCAGAACAGATTCTGATCTCACTATACATATACGTTACCATGACGAGGAAATATATAAAACATATTAAAACACCAGCTTGACCAGACTGGGAGACCAGCGCACTGTAAACCCCAACGCTCAAAATAATGAATTGGTTTGAGTAGAGCCAACTCAGATTAAACAAATTAGTTCAAACAAATGAACTTTTATGAGTATTTAGAACTTTCGTTTACTTTTGAGTTCTCGAAACTGACACATTTTAAGTCATCTGAGTTGTTTTATTGTTTTGAGTTTTATGAACTTAATTTAGATTAACTTAAATTTAACCGAAACTGAGGGTTGTGGCTAGAAGGGATACAGCAACGGTCGGAAGTCACGATAAAATAACAATAAATAAATTTGCTACTTACCAGATTGTGTTTTATTAACCCCTACACCTACCCTTACAATAATGCAAGTACAGTAATTAAATGACACAATATTGTTGTGCACATGCCCAGTGGCCGTAGCTGTATCCCTTCTAGACTTTACCGAAACTGAGCTGGGATTTCTATTTGCCAGCATGATTTGCCATGAAACTCAAACATTTATTTTTTTGTAGGGTTTCCGTCATGTGACGAGTGGAGCATGAGCTTGTTTTGAGAACAGATATATGTTAAATGTATTATATTGTTGTCCTCATTCAGCAAGTGCTATGCTAATGCTACCAAAGCATTGTGTTACCAATTAGCCAGGTGGCATTTACTGAATTAACAAGTTAAAGCTAGTTAAGTTTCCACTACTAAAAAATTTGAGATTACATGGTATTTTTAAGTTAAATGTACGAATTCGGCAAAACATTTTTGAGTTTAAATTTGTGTTTACAGTGCAGGTGTATGGAGTAATGGGGTATAAACAGACATCAGGGGGTTGCTATGTATTTTGACACAGCATCTGTTCATAACAGTTATGTTGCATCACCGTCTTGTTTCTATCAGATTGGTCACAGTCCAGTTTAGATGAATTATTCAGTGTGTCTTTGGCCTGGTAATATGTGCAAGGTGAATTTGGAGTGGTGAAGATGTGACAGGTTTGCTGTGTATTGTTCGTAGGAAACCTGACACTGGCGTTTTGTCCAGTTGCTGAAACTCTATCAGTCTTGGATTGCAAACTCTACCTTCCCATGTTCTCCGTAGGGCTTTTCTGGATCTGGGAACAGCAGACACATAAAAACACCTACAGGAAAACCTGCAACACACAACGCAGCCTCTTCTCGCTCCTGTCAAAAAGACACACCTTCAGAAAATGCAGACACAACATTTTTAAGCAAGTTTGCTGTCCTTTAGCAAAAACAAAGAAGCTTTGCACGTTTGCATTGTCGTTAAAGAAATCCCTGTATCTGTGTCAATTAAGCTTACATGCTGTACAGTATCACTTGGCTATTGACGAGGTCAGGTTTTACAGTAATCATTTGCACACTATGTAACTTTCAACAATGTTGTTTTGCAGTGTTTAGGCAATGTTTAGGTGTTACTTTAACGTGCAGTACATCCTTAATTCAAACTGGTTTATCCAGGCAACAAACTTGTTTATCTATTAAAATGCTTCTTAAACGGGTAAATTAAAAAAACACTGGGCTGGGTAAATATAGGACAGATCACATGTTCGGTTAATTTTACCCAGCAAATTGGGTTTGTTTATTTAACCCAGCATAGTTTTTATTATCATTTCATTTTTTACTATAATACTAGCTTATTCTTTTACTTCATACATGAATTAATGTTTACGGATTAACTTAAATCTTTTAAACTTTAAAAAAAATACTCCACACAACCACTGGCTTGCATGATAATTCCTTTATTTTACAGTATAGCATATTTTATATAGATTTTAATACATATTGCCTACATTTAATCTCGTTCAACAAGTATTAGAAGTAAAGATTAAATATTTAGAAGTTATTCAAGTGTAATCGATCAGTCTCTGTTGTCATGTTTCCACTGTAGCGGCGCTGGATCTCGTGCTGGAGCTTGTGTCATGTTCAGCGGAGGAACTTAAGACCGCCGCCCTGCGTTTCTCTCGTAGCCGAAATATGCTGTGACTGACTCCATAACCCGTCCATAAACAATCAGTGTACAGTTCTGGGAACATATTTAACATCATAAGCATTTATATTCTGACCCAGTCTGACCCAGGATCTGGGTAACACAAAAACTACCCAAACACTGGGTTGTTACGTCTGACCCAGGATCTGGTTAACACAAAAACTACCCAAACACTGGGTTGTTACGTCTGACCTAGGATCTGGTTAACACAAAAAATACCCAAACACCGGGTTGTTACGTCTGACCCAGGATCTGGTTAACACAAAAACTACCTAAACACCGGGTCGTTACGTCTGACCCAGGATCTGGTTAACACAAAAACTACCCAAACACTGGGTTGTTACATCTGACCCAGGATGAGGGTAACACGAAAACTACCCAAACACTTGGTTGTTACGTCTGACCCAGGATCTGGGTAACACAAAAACTACCCAAACACTTGGTTGTTACGTCTGACCCAGGATCTGGGTAACACAAAAACTACCCAAACACTGGGTTGTTACGTCTGACCCAGGATCTGAGTAACATGAAAACTACCCAAACACTGGGTTGTTACGTCTGACTTAGGATCTGGTTAACACAAAAACTACCCAAACACTGGGTTGTTACGTCTGACCTAGGATCTGGTTAACACAAAAAATACCCAAACACCGGGTTGTTACGTCTGACCCAGGATCTGAGTAACATGAAAACTACCCAAACACTGGGTTGTTACGTCTGACTTAGGATCTGGGTAACACAAAAACTACCCAAACACTTGGTTGTTACGTCTGACCCAGGATCTGGGTAACACAAAAACTACCCAAACACTGGGTTGTTACGTCTGACCCAGGATCTGAGTAACATGAAAACTACCCAAACACTGGGTTGTTACGTCTGACTTAGGATCTGGTTAACACAAAAACTACCCAAACACTGGGTTGTTACGTCTGACCTAGGATCTGGTTAACACAAAAAATACCCAAACACCGGGTTGTTACGTCTGACCCAGGATCTGGTTAACACAAAAACTACCCAAACACCGGGTTGTTACGTCTGACCCAGGATCTGGTTAACACAAAAACTACCCAAACACTGGGTTGTTACATCTGACCCAGGATGAGGGTAACACGAAAACTACCCAAACACTTGGTTGTTACGTCTGACCCAGGATCTGGGTAACACAAAAACTACCCAAACACTTGGTTGTTACGTCTGACCCAGGATCTGGGTAACACAAAAACTACCCAAACACTGGGTTGTTACGTCTGACCCAGGATCTGAGTAACACGAAAACTACCCAAACACTGGGTTGTTACGTCTGACCCAGGATCTGAGTAACACAAAAACTACCCAAACACTGGGTTGTTACGTCTGACCCAGGATCTGAGTAACACAAAAACTACCCAAACACTGGGTTGTTACGTCTGACCCAGGATCTGAGTAACACAAAAACTACCCAAACACTGGGTTGTTACGTCTGACCCAGGATCTGAGTAACACAAAAACTACCCAAACACTGGGTTGTTACGTCTGACCCAGGATCTAAGTAACACAAAAACTACCCAAACACTGGGTTGTTACGTCTGACCCAGGATCTGAGTAACACAAAAACTACCCAAACGCTGGGTTGTTACGTCTGACCCAGGATCTGAGTAACACAAAAACTACCCAAACGCTGGGTTGTTACGTCTGACCCAGGATCTGAGTAACACGAAAACTACCCAAACGCTGGAAAAAATAACCCAAGATTTTGTGTATGGAAACTGTGGTAACACTTTATTTTTACAGTGTTCTTGTAACATGTAGTTACTATTATAGTAATAACTATAAATTATGCATAAAAACCCTCATCCTAACCCTATAGTACGTACTTGTAGGTCATTATTATTACTCCGTACTTAAATGTATAATTACACTGGAACACAGACACCTTAAAATAAAGTGTAAAGGAAACTGCCATGGCTCTGTTACACGCATTAAAAATGCCATTATCGCTGAGGCAGATGCAAGTCGGGCATGATGAAGGTAAACCGATCTGGTGCAAAGTCACCTGAGCTCTTGTAATAAATATTGTCAAACAGTTCGTAGTATGATCAGATGCACTTGTTTCGGCTGCTCCTAGTCTTTTCACTTCTTGAGTTCAAAAATAGTTAAAAAATGAAAATTCATTAATCATTTAGATTTTTATGAGTGGAGCTCAGAAAGAGAAATGGTATAGAATGTATCTCTTTTTCCATATAATGAAAGTGATGGGGACTGACTATCATGTCATAATGACAAAAAAAGCCTTATAAAATATAAAAAAATAAGTATTTAATGTGAGGTCTACATTAAAAAATGTACCCCAAAAAACTTGCCCATGCAAAACCCACCACCTTGATGGTTTTGGTGAGTGTTGTAGGTGTTTTCTTGCTTGCTAATTTATATCATAATAATAGTTAGGACTGAACAACATATAGTTTTAGCATCAATGTCATGATTTGCGCGCATCCACGAGTAGCCAGTCAAGTAGGCTATAGGGATCATAGTTGATCTACAGTTCGTTTATCATCTGCACGTGTTTTAGGTCCTGTCAGTTTAAACGTTCAAGTGATTTTAAAGCATTCAAGACGCGAAAGAGAACTCAATTCGGTGCTCGTGCGCTGTTTTCTGTGCGCACACAGCATGTGAACGCCAAATTCAGTTCTCTTTCTCATCTATTTAAGCTTGAACGGACACATAGACACAAAATTATGACAAAATGTTGCTTATTGCTTACATGAACATAAACAATTGAGAAAGAAAACGGATGTGTATCATTATATTGGATCTTTGCATTCGCTCTTAAAGTGACGGCAGCCTAATATTCCTGCTGCTGTCTGTGTCATTAATGTTAATCAAACAACAACAATTTTAAATAGTAAAGACCGTGATGCAGTGTTATTTTACATTTGATTATTCAGTTTCTGTATATGAATACTGTTAGTCCTCTTTGTTCTATTGTATTTATCTATGCTTGTTTATTGAATTATTTGTTTAATATTTTCAGTGCAGATTCACTTCCCTCCAAACTCACCACAATCATTCTAGAATAATTAATTTGTTCCAAATAGAGCTAATCTAGTCAACTGGTGAAGTTGTTTTCATATCGCAATATATATTTCAGAAAAACAAAATATTGTGCAGCCCTAATAATAGCCCATAGTGTTGTCACATTACTGTAATTTCTAACTTTCCTCAAGTGAAACTCTGCTGTTTGAGATTCTGGTATGAATAATGAGGAGAAAGGTGGATATGTTATTTTTCCTAAGGTGGCAGATGTAATAGTGTTGTTTGCCTCAGTGCAACTAAATATCTCAGCATTTAGTTCATAACATCCTTTTATTATCCTAGCATGCACAATCATGTAACCCACTTGTAATGTATTTAATGAGAGAGCTGTAACTCATAAAGAGGAATCAGCATGATCCAAACGTTCCCAGAGGAATTCCTGTAGAATGTGACAGATCGCTTGATCAAGCATGACAAGAGCCCACTGTCGGACAATGAAACGTCTGACATTATAATACTCTCAGTTCGGGTGCATTATGGATAATCTGCTGAAAATGCCACTCTGTTTGTCCAGCAAAAGTTGCACCACTTTCTAATGGCAATTAACCAAACTCTGCTTTGGCATGTTCAAGACCAAGTTAGTTAAAAAAGACATGCCCAAAAAAAATCATTTGTGGCTAAATCCAACAAAATCTAAAAATGAGTAAGAAGTTAAAGGGGTCATGACATGGATTTTTTTTCATATGTTCCTTGAGGTTCACTTAAAATGGGTTTTTTAACCCTCTGTTTGAAATGATCCGTTTTTAAGGCATGGCTCCTTTAAGGCTTTCCAGTAAATACCCACTGTTATGATTGGCTAACGTTATTGCATAGGAAACCGTATCAACGCCCGCTCGCTATTGCATGCGAGTAAGTGTTTTGTCCGGATAAAACCGTCCTTTACAGACAAAGTAAAGCATTATGAAATCATTTATTTATGGTTTGTGATGCAGCTGCTGTCAGATCCAGTACATCTTCATCTGTCAACAAAAGCTTCTTTGTGAACTCTCCATTACACTGTGCCTCGATTCCAAAATAAAATGCTCCGAACAAACATATAATCCTGTGATGTGATCCGGGATGCCATTAACATAAACCAACGGTGCTGGGATCTTCTGAAGTCTGTACAGAGATGCAAAAGATCAGTTTAAACTCAAAGCGAACGTTCTTTCACTCTTCCATTTGTCCTGTTGTCGGCAGATGTCAGAAACTGAACACACATCTGTATACTGTATCAGCGTAGACAGCGTCAGTCTTTATAATGGCTTCTGTTTGCTTTTGACGCGACACACCCAGTGTAGGCAAATGTCAGGAGTCAAGAGACTGAACGCCGGTGGGCGGGGCCTATTGCGAGTAGGCGTGGTCAGGTCAGATGATGTGTAACTATTAGTCGTCTGGAGGCGGGTATATGCAAATGTATTTGCCCATGTGACGTCACAGATCCTGCAATATCAAAATGAGGCGTTTTTGGAGCTTGATTAAATAAATGCTTTGTTTGTAATGAGGAGGACGTTTTAAGCTCTGAAACGTTGTACCATGTTTTAATGGTACAAAGAATCTTGAATCTCTGTTCATTTGCATAATGTATCTCATGCATCTCCCTTGAAATCATTGTCATTTTAGCTCATAAAAAAGGTATTCAGAATGTGGTAGATGTGGTTTTTATCCCATAATTACATTGCATTTCATGCATATTTCATACACCTAGATGTCTGACTTACAGCGGAGAGCAGCAACACTGCATGCCTCTTCCATCTCTCCACTTTCCATGATTTTCTTTTTTTTTCCTTTTCCTCTAAATTAATGGCAGGTAACAAAGTTCAAAGCACTAAACTGTGGCAATGGCTGAAGTTTAATCTGTGTTTTGTTCCAACGCAACTCACACTCTCTCTCTCTTACCCTTGTAATGGCTGGTCTTTGTCATCTGCTGTAATTAACAAAAGTGCAGGGATTAAACACTTTTGTCACATTCCTTCCATATAAAGATTTTAATAGCAGCTATTATCGTATATTAGTTTATTTTTACCGTAAAGGTCTTTGTGTTGAGCTTCAAGCATCCTACGCTGTGTAAAGGATGAGTAACTCTGAAAGCTGAACTTTCTTTAGCTGTAGGTTTAAGTAAGGGTGTCTTTGTTTCTGAGATATTTTTGAGTCATTCTATAGAACAGGTGCTGATTTTTGTCCCTCATATACATGTGTAATAATGTGAATAACCAACTTTTACTACGTGTTTGTAATATTGTCATTTTTCATTTTTTGTCTTCTAAAAGAAGGAATCGATTTTGAACTGCCGAATCGAGTTGTCAGTAATTCCACTCTCACTTTCTGTTCCTGAATCTACATAGGTTTGTAACACATTTGCATAATGCCAGCCTATGGTCTTCATTGGCTGCCCGTGAACAACGTATACTTTGCTCCGTCCTCAAAACTGTAGCTGAGACTGGAAGAGTTTGGTTCATGTTGTCGATATGTTGAGAAGACGCTTTTTCAGCATCTACTTTGCGACTCTACTTTGATGCACTTCCAAAGGATGAGGACTGGAATTGTAAAATTGAATCTGACCAATCAGAGCAGAGTAGACCAATCACAACAGACTGGGTCATCTGACCAGTCAGAGCAGAGTAGGCTCTCAGAAAGGAGTGGTTTAGAGAGACTGAATATTTGAACTGTTTTCAGACTCTTTAAGAAGAGCTGATGCTGCAGTGTATGTTATGAGAAAGTTAAAGTGTCTTTTGACTTTTAAAAGAGCACAATTTGGGTATTTTTAAACGTTCATGTTGTCATCAGCTCTCTCTCCTCCACTTGGTTTGCATTTCTCCAACAGTTCCTTCAGTTCACATCCAACCTAAGTTCACTCAAATTCTTTTATGAATTCCCAGATTTCTTGTAACATTTTCAGTTCTGACACTTGACTTCCAGTGATTTTGTTCATTTTTTTTCCCTTTACTTTCTAAATTCTAAACAGAAACAGTTATTGTCACAGATCCCGTAACAGAAACTTGAGACATAAAGCTACGTGTACACGTGAAATTATCCAGGTTTTCATTTAAACGCTCGGGTTTACAGTTGATGAGAAGCATATTGAGTGAAAACAGTGTCATAACCTCCAACACATGCATGATATTGTATCATTTGAACAATTGTTTAATTGATATAATGTATATTGCTTGGAAAAGTGATCGGTTTCATAGAATGATTCTCATATCTTAAGATCTCTAATTCTCAGAAGACTTTACAGATTGTTTTTTGCAGTGCAAGTGGAAAATTGTGGACGAATTTATCTTCCACCATGGTCAGGGATGTGCTAGTAACACCTGTCAATGTCAACAAGTGTGAAGATGTTCTTCACTGGTATGATCTGGCTGAGATAACAACATTTCTCAATGGTGTCAGCATATACAGTCGGCCGTAATGGTTCCTCTGTGCCTTTGCAGACCCAATCAGAGGACGTGTGTGCAATCTCTCAGTTGATCAAACTGTTTTTATTTGCAAGTCAAATTTGAGAGGAACCAATGCAAATGTTAGTGTGTTGTGTTGGTGGTGATGGTCTCTTAATGTCGGCACTGTTACATTGCTTCACCGTTGCTTTGTTGAATGATTGTCAGCAATTTCAAGGTCATTGAATAGGAATCCCAATGAATGTTTGAACAGTCAGTCATTAAGGTTATGACTTCACCTGACTACCTAATAAAGACTTGGCGACAGTAAAGAGAAAACGCACTCGGGTTTACCTGCTAAAGAAATGTCCAGACTATATTTCACACCAAAATCAAAAGGAGAAAAAATGCAAATAAAGCCTATTCAAGTTTTTTCAAAAGTAATTCTCATTACTGTAATGCAAAATGCACCCTGCATAAATTAAATTCAGCACAACAAACTATAAACCAAACCTTCACTTTCTTTATGCAAAATATAGATTCTTATTTCTTTCTTTTGATTTTCAGGTAAAATATGACCCAACATTCTTGGCAGGTTTTGTGAGAATCATCCTCTGTTCTCATGTGGACAGCAGGTGAGTGACATTATTGAGATGATAAATGTTTTAGGGCTGGTCTTCTCAATGAACCTAATAATTGAAAGCCTTCAAATGAGCAAAAGAAGAATCTGACTATAAAGGTAAACGGTTTGGTATAGGGATGCACGATATATCGCCACCATATCGGTATCGGCCGATATCTGTTCATTTTTAATGTTATCGTTATCGGTCCGATAAGAACATTTTGCCGATATATTAAAGCAGATAAATAATGTATTATTTCCTTCAGCTGAGACACTTAAGATGCGCACTGTTGCCATGATGGTTATGAATCGCTTGAAATATGATTGAAATCACTTCAAATACAGTTAAATGCAACATGTGCAGCGCAAGTCTGTTATATACTACATAAAGTTATAATGAGAACATAATTGTGTGCTTGGTGCTTTTAATGGTGAGACTTGTTTCTGTAATCAGGCTCTCAAACATTATATAAAAAATTTGTATTTAGATTTATCCGCCAATATATCGGTTATTGGCTTTCAAATATAAAGAATTATCGGTTATCAGTATTGGACAAAATTTTAATATCGGTGCATTCGCTCTTAAAGTGACAGTAGCCTAACACCATGTCCTAACGACACGTGACGCGATAAGATTCCAGCGATAAGCAATTTGTCTGTCCACACCAGACGTGCCGTGACTACGAGATGCAACAAAATCAATCAAAAACCACAGCCAATCAGAACAGCGTGTGGGCGGGCTCTCACGGCAAGTGTAGGCCACGGCACAAGAGACGCCACTCGCAAGGAAATGGATAAGTACATAATCAAATTCACAAATATTACACCATTTAAACATTACTAAAAATACATGAGTTACTAAAACAATCTTTGTCATAGAATATACTTGTTTGTTCACAGTTTGAACGTTCTTGTTTCCACTGGTTTAATTACAAGATCTGAGGTGAATTAGCCATTGTTGCTTTTGGTACGACTACGTTACACAGCTGGGAGCACTAAATGATATTCAAAGTCACATTACATGCTTTTGACATTAAATAAAGCACACAAACATTAACTGAGATTATCATTGCCATGTTTTGTGTTGTTGTTCCAGCCGCGACGTCGCAGAAATAGAAATCGTTTCTAAAACAGAATCATCGCGTGTCGCGGCTGGTTAGGACAAAAACTCTAATTAACATGGGAAAGATACCTTTTATCGCGTGTAGTTAGGACACGGTGTAATAAACCTGCTGCTGTCTGTCATTAATGTCAATCAAATAACAAAAGACAAAGAGAAAATCGCTCGCTGCTCTTGACTGAATAACTTTAGCAGCATGTATAAATAATTCATACACTGAAGTCTATTTTTACATTTGATTATTTCTTACTTGAATGCTTAAATAGACCTAGATGAAAACAATTAAAGCACTTTTTATTTTATTTGTCTTATTTGTGATCTTATTTTTAATAACAAAGATAAAAATAAAAAAATGAATTTTTTTTGGCCCATGAACTCCTACTTCATCTTTTGCCCACCTTGTAGGGTAAACGTACCCATTAAGCACACTACTATCTTTGAGTTCAGATTATGAAAAGAAAAAAAATATTTATCATCCTACTTGATGTCTTAACCAATTGATGTGTTTGTTACTATATACCTCCTGTAATGTCAAGCTAATCAGACCATTGCACACTGAGTTATGGGTATTCATGTGTTCACACTGTCTGGTGGCCATTTTGAAAGTTGTCTGAAAACTTTCACCAGAAGAGGAGCCCCTTAAATGTGCATTTTTTAGATGTTTAAGCCTAGACTGGGTAAACCCAGCCTGATCTGCCAGTGATTTGATTTCGCCCCTGCAGCTCAGTCTGGAAGTCTGTACATTCATTGCTACTGTTACACTTTTGCGGGAACCAATCACAGACTGGCTTATCCACCTGGCGCGCTATTGGCGGGTTTAACACAATGATGATAGAGAAGCGATGGGTCGTTGCTTGTTTATCACCCCTCTTGTGCAGTAGAAAATACATAGCAGACTCCCCAGACCAATGTTCAATCTTAACTTGAGCTTGGTCTGGTGATAGCCAGACAAGTTTAAGCCTTTATTTTCGATAAGTATAACTTCTTACTGCAAAATGAAGAGATAAATGTTTAAACTTTTGCATATTATAACCTGGAACCTGGGTGTGGGAAATAATTACAGTTCGATCCGAAAGATAGCTTTAGCAACATAGCGCAGGTGCTGCAGAACACTGTTAGCTTACTAGCTGTACAAGACTGTGTGCTACACTAATATATTACTGCACAGGCATTACTGGCTTGTACTTTTAAATGCATTATAATATAAATGTACATTTATTGATGTTCTGTGGTTTTACACTGCTGTAATTTTAAAGACTTCATATTATTGTGCGGTGAGCTTAATAGCTGTTCATATTAAAATATGTATGAAAGTAATACATGACCTAGATTATTTATTTAGCAAAATTGTCCTTTTAAATTTAATTTAATATTTATTAATTTAAAAAAATGTTGCTGTTCCAATAAAGCTCAGTGTGCTCCCTTTAAGCTCATCCACATTGAACGTCTATGTAAATACTTCATAAACAGACTTTAAGTATTAACTGATGGTTGTCACAAATTATTCTTTAAAAATGTTGTTTAAAATAAAAAAACATGTTGTGAGCTTAATGGGAACAGGGGTGTAAAGGGTACAAACATGTATTAAGCACAGCCAGACTTTTTGCATTTAAGGATGTACATCTTAATTTAAACGCTTTTGTCATTTAAAATAAAATTAAATATTATTGTGTGAGATTTTTAACATAACTTCTTGTACTCAAACCAATACCCTGTGCACTAAAATGTCTCAATGTAGATTTTGGTGAGCTTAATAGGTACGTTTACCCTAAATTGTTTGAAATAGGGAAATTAGTCTTAAAGACTAACATTAAAAAAAAGAATCATGATAAGATCGTGGATCGTAATTCTGCCTGGGAAAAGAATCATGATATATTTTTGCTATCAAGTATGTATTGTAAACATTGAGTCCCAAGTGAAAGCGTCAGCTGTGTTACAGCCAGTTAGTAGTCGGCTGAAGTGTTTGTTACTGTGCTGAGTTTGATTGACAGCTGACAGTCACCTGACACCACCTCTACCTGGCTTGGCCTCTCAGCGAATGTAAGGTGAGAATTTCAGCAATTTCCACTGCCCAGGTAGGATTACCTATCTGTTTTTTAGCTTATTTTCCAACGAAGTTGCAAAAGTAGAAAAGTGCACCTGGCAGATTTTTGTCTTTTAATGATCTTGAAATGCTTAACAGGCCCATTAAAATATTTGAGATTGGTTATACAGCATTTGGCATTAGGTGACTTGCAGTATTTCCTTCCTATGAGGCTTACATGTTATGTAAGGGAGAATAAAAATGAAACTTTGTCCTTATTGGCTGTAAACAGAACACTTCGGTGTAGTCAAGCGTGTGCAATCCACCTTGCGTTAAGTGACGAGTCTTAGTCGAAGCCACAAGTCATGAGCATCTTTGACAGAATGTTAGCAGTCAAGTGCTGTGAAACGCATGAGATATGATACCGTATGTGCCGGCCCTGTTGGTGTAAGCTTATCTTGCACATTCCCATCCCATGTAATCACCTTGCCACTGATAAAGACTCAACACGAGTGCCTAGCTGCTATGCAAACACTAAACGGCTGAGGATCACACACTTACAGACTTTTCAAGTCATTCCAAACACGACAAACTCAGGCAGAAACTTGTGCCTCATTGCTATGAGACACATGACAGATGAAAACAATGTGTTCTAAAATCAGCTCAAACTATATAAAATGTTTGAAATCTTCAGACTGGATGGAAGCTAAAAATCGGAGCCTGTGCCCGTCATACACAACCCACAGACTAGCAACAATCGCCATTGGCTAATAAATTCTTTAGTTTACTCACCAAAAAGTTATATGGCACATTCCAAAGCAAATCAGCTTGACTTAAAACAACTTAAAGAAGACCTATTATGCCCCCTTTCACAAGATTAGTCTCAGGTGTTCCCAGAATCTGTCTGTGAAGTTTCAGCTCTAAATGCCCCACAGATCATTTATTATAGCTTGTCAGATTTGCCCCTATTTGGGTGTGAGCAAAAACACAGTTTTTGTGTCTGTCCCTTTAAATGCAAATGAGCTGCATTTTCAGAAGAGGGCGGAGCCTGTTTACCTCATGCTTCGGATACTCCGGCAACAACAAAACTGGAGAAACTCACGCAGCCTAAATGTCGGAAACTGTCAGTCGCGTGTTCAGCCTTACATGTTTGAACCGGAGTCGGACACTGATGGAGAGACTCAGGAAGAAGTTACAACTCTCAGAATGCAACTGGATGTTTCTGAATGATTAGTGGATACATTTATGTAGTTGTTGTGGAGTTAAGTTGCTGTGAGTGTGTGTTAGACATCAGGAATGGAGAGAGAACATTGAGCTTGGGACGTTTCTCATCTTCAAACCAAACTTGTGTCTCCAGCCGAGAGTTTAAATCTCGTCTGGCTAGCGCGCGTCCCATAATGTTTAGCATTAGGTCAGTAGGAGGAGAGTAGGGCGTCTTTTAGAGGCTGTTCCAGTGCATTTGACCACATGAGCGTTTACACTATGAAAGCAATCCGGTCCAATGTGTTTTCCACTCCCTCTGGAAGTGGATGAAAGTGCACAAGCTCAAAGCGTTTCAGACCCCGTTTACACTCGTATTTAGAGTCGTCCACTTGTTATCCGATCGATGCATCTTAACAGGTGTAAACAGATGAAGCCAGTCTCACAGATTATATTATGCGTGTGGCTTGTTTCCGCTTTGTTGTGGCTTGTTTTCACTGTGTTGCTAATGTATGTTTGCTGTTTAAATTGTTGTTTTGTGCACTACTAGGTCACCATACACAACAACCACACTTTTTGTGTTAGAGAACTTTAATAATTAGAACTAAAATGTGGCAACCATGTATGAATGAAAATGTATGAATGTTGACAACCCTAGACTATACTTTCACCAGCCTGTTGCATGTTTTCTATTGTTGAGAACTGGTTGGGGGAGCTCAAAAATAATTAAATCTACATAAAAATAATTTCTACTTTTAGAAATGTATGCGTCTTGATCCGATGCAAAAGGCAAGCAATTGAAAGCTATTGAGTTCCTAGTTCATCAATATAGCTAAGGGGTTCCTATGATCATGCTTCGGTTTTTGATGCCTTGGGAGTGAGAATAGGGTTGTTGGTAAATATGAAATAAAGGCCCTTTGAAACACTTGCCATATTAAATATTAGGCATGAGTAGCCATGTGGCTAATTTGTATTGCGAGTGGTAAAATCACTGTAACGCAAAGCCTCTCATAGGGCTGCTTGATTACGGCAAAAATCATAATCACGATTATTTTGGTAAATATTGAAATCACGATTATTGGTGGGTGATATGATCAAAGTCTGATTTCATGATATGAGTAATATTAAATGTCAGTGAAATTTCACAATTATCAATACTTCAGCAAAAACTAATACTAGGTTAATGAATGTAAGTAAAAAGTCGTCAAAACAGTAACAGAAGACAGGTTAACATAAAATACAAACAAAAAAGCGAATTACAAACCAAACTGACAAAAAATACAACAGAGCAAAAATACAAATGAAATAAACAGTGCTTTAGGTTTTTCAGGAAGATGAACTAACAGATGAGTAATGGTGGCCTACAACAGAAACTGAATAAAGTAATCAAATGTAAAATTAAAGCTGCAAGCAGCAATGAAAGGGCCCTCTCACCCGGTGGCCTCAGGAAAACAGAGAATAGTTGGCGACATGCAAGTGATGTGCCACACTTCCTGTTGCCAGATGGTGGCGCTATGACTGTCACTGAATATTGGCGTGTAGATGTCTTCAGGCCAGGACTCTTATCAAACATGTGAAGTTTGGGGCGTATCGGACATTGTATACCTGACTTACAACAGCTTCCTGCATCATGGCGAAACATCAGACTTTGTGAGGTCGCCACGGACACGCCCTTCAGCGAAAACTCAAGATCTTAGCAATTTAACGTCGCAAAGGCCTTTAGATTAGACTGACCAAATATGATGTTGATCTGATTAAATCTCTAGGAGGAGTTCGTTAAAGTAAATTTTCACCACTTCTGACGCACGTGCAAAGTTTCACGAGTTTTCGAGCATGTTCAGGCCCTCAAAAATGCGATTCATTTCGGAGAAGAATAATGATAGGCCGAGCAATTCCAATAGGGTCCTCACACCATCGGTGCTCGAGCCCTCATAACACTGAGCTTTAAATATAGACTAATCCTTATTAAAACAGGTTTATTCATTCAAGAGCAGTGAGTGATTTTATCTTTGTCTTTTGTTTGATTAACATTATTGACAGACAGCAGCAGGTTTATTAGGCTACTGTCACTTTTAAGCCCTGGACACACCAAGCCGACGAACGGCCGTTTTCGAGCGTCGGTCGACTAGTCGGACGGTGTTGGGTTTTTTGGCCGATTCAACGCGTAGAATCAGCGTCGGGCCATCGGTGAGAGACAGAACTCTGATTGGCTGTTCAGCTAGTGAATGAATCGGTGCACGAGAATAATAGCAAAACAGCGAGCAAAGAAGTAAAAAATTTACAGATAGAAGGCTGTTCTAATGTTACGTCATCTTGAGTGTTCCTGGGCACATATTTTAATATTAACATGAGCTGAATGGAATAAAGAAAGTGATCAGCAGGATTGATATTCAAAAAGGTGAGCACGCGCTGCTGTGTTTATGGTTTGTGTATCTGCAGCCTCTTTTTCCCTTTTTTAATGACGAATATAGACGAATGTATCTGCAGAAATAGACAGTTGTCTCATTTACACACAGGCGCAGACCACGCATGCTAGTTGACAGACGGCTGTTGTTCTCTTGGTGTGTTCAAGTGCAGCTTTTTCCCCCCACGCAGGCGACAACGCAGTCGGCTTTCATCAACGCTAGTTCTGTGGCGTCGGTTTGGTGTGTCCCTACATTAAGAGCTTCACGGACCCAATATACTGTTACACACGAGTTTCAAACACACTTTCTCAAATGAGATGAAAAAACAATGACAAAATTCGCATTTAGGAGACATAAGCATTCAAAACTAACAGTCTCTCACTTCCGTTAAAACCTTCTCATCACATCTTCTGTCCAATCAAATGCTCTCTAGAATCTGAAGCGTCCCGCCCCCGACACTATAAATAGATGCTGAAAGCGGTCAGTTGTTCACAGGTTTACTCATTTCTACATGAATAGCACATAGTGCACTATACATGCGATAGGAAACGATTCAGACATGTAATGCTTTCAGTTGAGGCGAATGAAGTCTGGTTTCACGTTAGTTTCACGCGCACCGCCGCAGCACGCACACACACACACACACACCAACGGCTCTGGTCTAAAGTTAGACTAGAGACACGAGAGCGCAGCGCGGATCATATGCGCGAGTCGGCGCAGACAACAAAACTTATCGGACCCATTTAAATTCTGCACAGAATGCTGTATTTCAAAGGAGATTATGATGAGAAACGGTTAGAGATTAGGAGGAATCTGTGGATTTACCAAACAGAGAGGCTCTAGTCAAACTGTGATGTTAACGCAACGCTATTGGCTGTTTCATAAAAGGGGAGGAGCTGCTTACAGCTGGAGCCGTTTCAGGGGAAATTACGTCAACACATTGAATAATGCTGCAGGCTTCAAGGCACTTCAGTGGGTAATATCAGTAATATCAAGCACGTCCCGCAGTTTAGCAACAGTAGACTGCATTTTACATCACTTACTTGTTCGACTGATTTGGATGTTAAGTTTGGCTTAGGGAGGAACAAACATCGCTGTAAAGATTACGATTATTTGTACAGCCCTTGCCTCTCACAGTGTTATTGCTAAAACTCCCATAACCTCACTATGATAAAACACACCAGCACTCAATAAATAATGATGTTTATTAGGGCTGGGTATTGGCAAAAATTTCAAAATTCGATTTGATTTCGATTCGATTCAATATCGATTATTTGTATATCAGGTACAATACATGGCAACTTTTCTCAAGTAAAACAAATCTCTTAACTAAAGCTGTAAACTATGGGAGTCAGTTGTAGCCTACTATAATATTGAAGGTAAAAAATTTGGATGGATGGATACATGGATGGATGGATGGATACATAGATGGATGGATGGATGGATGGATACATAGATAGATGGATGGATGGATGGATGGATGGATACATAGATGGACGGACAGATAGATGGATATATAACTGGATGGATAGATGATGGATACATAGATGGATGGATGGATGGATACATAGATGGATGGATGGATATATAGATGGATGGATGGATGGATGGCTCTACTCCAATTTGTATCTTGAAATATAAACATTTAAATGGTGGCTGTCATAAAAACTTCACTGATTTATTCAAAAAAGGATTTTTCTAGCTCACTAACGAGTTTATGGACACTGAATATGGTTTTTCTGAGGTAAATGTGACGTGACATTGTTCACAAGCTGTTTTACTCGCGTCTTTCCGCGGTGGAAACACTGACTGAGTGATTCCATGTGACGTGATGCGGGTTTCAGTAAGTTGTACTCTATCTTTTAACACACTTTCAGATGCTCATGATTATTTTGCGCTGTATCTGGTATTAAGGCGGAAGAGAAGATCAGTTCATGTGCCGCTTCTCTTGAGCTGAGCTGAGTCACGCCGCAGCGCTAAAAAGTTTTTTTTTTTAAATTAATTTGTTTAAGACGTAATTTGAAATCTGAGACTTTGTTTCATATCAATAGTAACAAAGCACAAAGATTATTACGATTTATTGGATGGGAGGCGTGCGACAATGTCCCGTTCATTCATGAACTGAAAACAGGATGACTAATCGATTCTTGGGATTTAAGAGAAAGATTTATGAGAAATCGATATTTTTTACCCAGCCCTGATGTTTATTATTATTAATGATCAGAATAAGCAATTCTCTGCTAAGTAATATAGTTCACTAGTCCATTAAAATGTAATGTAACTTGAATTCAACACCTTGGAAATGAACTACAGGAACATTGTGTGTGTCCCATCTAAATAAAGGGTTTTCAGCCGTGACCGCATGTAGAAACTGGAAAATTGAAACCAAGCGTCATCTTTTTGATGTGAATGACAATAATCAGGCCGGTTTTGTTCTTTCTAGAACAGGAAAGAAAGACGCTTTGTGACGGCATTGAGTTGAGAAAAGATTGCGTCAGGGTTCATCACCCTTTTCTTATCCTGACACCTTTTGTGCCTTTCCCTGTAGGACCATACCTTCCTTACCTACTCCATTTCCCTGGTTTTGTATTCCCATGGCTTCTAATTGTGAGTTTTTAGGTAATGATAGCACACCAATAAGTATTCATAACATGGGGAACAATTATTCCAAGTTTCTCAGTAGTAAGTTTCCACTTCTTTTTGTTCTGTTGCTTTCCAGCTTTTAATGATGGCCAGAATAGAGCAGGAAGGGCAACTTAAATCTCAAAAGTGGGGCATTTCCTCACTGATGGTCCTGTCTTTTGTTACACTTGTTCATTCACCTTGTCCTGTTACCTAAGCGAGGCCGTGTTAAGAATGTCGTAATTTGGCACAAAATTTTTCCTGGTTAAAGTTCAGCAGCCATTTCGTGGTTTCTCCGCCTTTCTGGAGAACTGGAGAAATGTGTCAGTGACATGCCATGCTTTTTATGTTCTAATCAGATTTGAAGAAATGCATTCGAATGCTTGATAGACTTTTCTTGTCCTCGCACAAATAGTTATTTTCAGTTACTTGGACTTGACTTTGTTTTAATCGTTTCTGTTTGCTTGACCTCATTGTTTCTTCCAGATTCTTGCATATAATCACGTTTATCCTAAATTCCATTTCAACCTACGCAAAAAGAAAGGAATCGGATTTATAAAAGCAGAATCGGACACAAAGTGTTCTCATACACTATACTGCCAAATTTATGTAGATACTCCCTTTTAATTAATGGGATTGTTTATTCCAGTCATTCCTGAGGCCTTAGTGCTAACAATAAATACCTACAACACTAGGGATTTACTGTGTAACTACATGTTGTTCTGTGAAATTCCTTGAGTTTTAGGGTTTATAGGGGTTAGAGTTTGGTTTTTGGGGTAAGGGTTGGGTTACGGAGTAAAGTTAACAGTTTAACTATGAATGAAATGCAAGTATTTTAAATGTAACTAGATGAGTAAAGTTTGTAGACAAACTTTAAGTTGGCTTGAAAAAGCCAAGCCAGAAAGTTTGATGTTATAGATGGATAGATGGACGGACGGACAAATGGATGGACAGATAGATGGACGGACAGATAGATAGATGGATGGATGGATGGATGGATGGATAGTTAGATAGATAGATGGACAGACAGACAGATGGATGGACGGACGGACGGATGGATACATAGACGGACAGATAGATGGATAGATCGATGGATGGATGGACGGATAGATAGATAGATAGATGGACAGACAGACAGATGGATGGACGGACGGACGGATGGATACATAGACGGACGGATAGATAGATAGATCGATGGATGGATGGATGGACAGATAGATAGATAGATGGACGGACGGACAGACAGACAGATGGATGGATGGATAGATAGATAGATAGATGATGGACGGACGGACGGATAGATAGATGGATGGATATATAGATAGATAGATGGATGGATGCGGACGGATAGGTAGATGGATGGATGGATATATAGATGGATGGATGGATGGATGGATAGACGGACGGATGGATAGATGGATATATAGATGGATGGATATATAGATTGATTGATGGATGGATGGATACATAGATTGACGGACGAATGGATGGATGGATGGATGGATGGATGGATGGATACATAGATGGATGGATGGATACATAGATGGATGGATGGATGGATGGACGGATAGATAGTTAGATAGATAGATGGACAGACAGACAGATGGATGGACGGACGGACGGATGGATACATAGACGGACGGATAGATAGATAGATCGATGGATGGATGGGTGGACAGATAGATAGATAGACAGACGGACAGATAGATAGATAGATAGATAGATAGATGGACGGACAGACAGATGTATGGATGGATAGATAGATAGATAGATAGATAGATGATGGACGGACGGACGGACAGACGGATAGATAGATGGATGGATATATAGATAGATAGATGGATGGATGCGGACGGATAGGTAGATGGATGGATGGATATATAGATGGATGGATGGATGGATGGATAGACGGACGGATGGATAGATGGATATATAGATGGATGGATGGATATATAGATTGATGGATGGATGGATACATAGATTGACGGACGGATGGATGGATGGATGGATGGATGGATACATAGATGGATGGATGGATACATAGATGGACGGACAGATAGATGGATATATAACTGGATAGATAGATAGATGGATGGATGGATGGATGGATGGATGCGGACGGATAGGTAGATGGACGGATGGATATATAAATGGATGGATGGATATATAGATTGATGGATGGACGGACGAATAGATGGATAGATGGATACATAGATAGATAGATGGATGGATGGATGGATGGATGGATGGATGGATGGATGGATGGATGGATGGATGGATGGATGGATGGATGGATGGATGGATGGATGGATGGATGGATACATAGATGGACGGACAGATAGATGGATATATAACTGGATGGATAGATGATGGATACATAGATGGATGGATGGATGGATGGATGGATACATAGATGGACGGACAGATAGATGGATATATAACTGGATGGATAGATGATGGATGGTTATATGGATGGATGGATGGATATATAGATGGACGGATGCATTAATTACCATGCTGCTATCATGATTTAGCACATTTGTAGCGTGAATTAACATGTTGCTCGCATGATTTAGCATTTGTCTAACGTGTTTTAACATGTTGTAAGCATGAATTAACAAGTTGCTAACATGATTTAGCATGTTGTTAACATAAATTAGAATGATTTAGCATGTTGCTAGCATATTTTACATGAATTAGCATGTCGCTAGTAGGGTTGTGCCAATGATGGCTGACCGACATTACGATGGAGAGCCACCATCGTGATGCCACGCCCCCCGTTGCGAGTCCTGCGAGTGCGACACACACGAATCCTGGTCTCTTCTATAGTTAACCTAAAAACTTTGCAGGGATTGCTCTGTAAATTAAATTGAGAATATAACTAATGCATATATGCTATTTTAAATACTGTAGTCTATGCCAGAGACGTGATGTGTTAATCTGTGAAAATACCGTGTCAGACAAATATTGATCTTGACATTGTTAGCCTCTTGTCTTTTTTACATGTCTTACACTGTACATTTAACTTAAAATATTTATTTTTGTACAATAAAACAGCCCTTATTAATGAATTATTAGTAGCCTATTGTAGTGTCTCAGGAAATCTTGCTCATTGTCACACAGCTCTTCTGTGGCTACTGAACTGAAGCGGCAGTTCAAGATAAACCCAGACTTCAGCAAACGTCAAATAACCTTTGTCTGGTTAATACTTTTAAAGACAATTTGCCTTGGCCATAATGTCAAATCAAATTAAATAATAATGAAGGTGATTCTGATAACGCACATTTATTAAAACACAGAAGAACAACAAATCAAGAACAGGAAAACGGAAACAACACTCAGACCGAAACTCTGGATTTACATTTCACTTATAATTAGCAGCACAATTAACTTTTTGTCATGCAAAGCATAGCATAGGCTACAAAATAAATTATGCTATTGAAATATTGTAAAGTGGTCATATGAACTACACGAATGAACGTTTAAAAAAACAATATGCAAAATCAAAATTAAATAGCTTCATAACGGATTGTGAAAAGTGCGTAAAGAAGTCTAATATCTTTCACCATAGACCATGTTTAAATTTCGATGTTTCTGGCCAGAAATACCAACATATTCACTTAATCTGGTTTTAATAAGATGCAGATTGGAGTAGCTAACTACACGACCCGCTGTGCTGAAGACCCGCTCTGATGGAGTAAAGCTACTTTTTTCCCCTTTCGTGCAACCTATTGGAAAGCCCGGATGAGTCATTAGTTGGGTAAGTAAAATAACGAAATTATAGTTAGTTATATAGTTAATTAAAGTTAAGTAGAAAATAGTATTTATATAAAGAGATATAGTAAAATACACCCAACCCAGCGACTATATCATCGTCCATCGCAATGTTTTACTGTAAACATCGTCAACTGCCAATTTCGGGGACATCGCCCAACCCTAGTCGCTAGCATATAACATGTCACTAGCATTATTCAGCATTTTGCTACCATGAATTAGCATGTTGTTAGCATGAATTAGCATGTCGATAGCATGATTTAACATTGTTGCTAACATGATTTTATATGTTGCTAGAATGTTAGAATGAATTGGCATGTTGCTAGCATGATATAACAAGTTTGCTAGCATGTCCATTAGAGTTATTGTATTAAAGTTTTGGCCCCCTCGCTGAAAGCATATGGGACTTCATGCGCGTTTGATTTTAGAATTATTTGGGCTGAATAAAGTAGGAGGATGATTTTTTACAAACACATAATTATTATGAATCAAAATGACACTTTTTTTGTCAAAGTGACTGAAAATGCGTATCTGAGTTA